>JBBCBC010000017.1:142198-239323 GCA_037126765.1 Stenogyne calaminthoides | reverse complement strand
GCAATATTATACACTAATTCGAGATGTGAATATTCATGTATGAATTTAAATTATCAAATTAATGATGAAAGGGAATTTACGGTTCACCAATTATGCAGCCGACTTTTAATGTATGCGAAGATATGCGAGTTGCGATATATTAAAAGTGAGATAATAGAATAAACTTGAAGCAATGAACCGAATGACTGCTCGTAGATTCTTTGAGTCGCTCTCGAGACTCCAAGTGCTCGTTCAATTTATTTTACCGAGCTGCTGCCCTTTTTATTATTTTTTTTTTTTGAACAAATAATCTGGGCTCAAAAATTAATATAAGCAATATAATATGGGCCCAAAAATCAATTCCAGCCAAAAACCTGGGCCCAAACATTTTATTCCAGCAAAAAAATTAATTTAAGCAATATAATATGGGCCCCAAAATTAATTTCAGCCAAAAAACTGGGCCCAAACATTTTATTCCAGCAAAAAAGAACTGGCCCCAATAATTAAATGAAAACTGGCCCAACACTTTTAAAAAACCTGCAACTTTCTTTTATAAAAGGCCCAACCGTTTATTCCGGCCCAATAACATTAAAAACCTGTATTTTTATTTTAAAAGCCCAAGCATTTATTCAGGCCCAAAAAATGGATATTAGGTCAAGCCCAATCCCCATGTTCCCTTCACGTTTCCCGCGGTAAAAAGCTTACCGTACGGGCGCCGCGAACTCGGGTTCTGGCGTGGGACCGCAACGGTGTTGCTGCAACGGCGGAGCTGGGGTGATGGCGGTGCCGGTGCGGCGGGGGTGCCTGGCAACGGCGAGAAAGGCTTGCGGTTCCGAGAGGTAGAGTCGGTGACCTGCAGAAAATTGCGGTGGGGCGCGCGTATGAACGGTGCGACTTCTGAGCAAATGTACACGTGCGTCGGGGAAGGCGAGCGTTTCAACGGCGGCGTCCGCCGATGACGATGGAATCGAGGCTCCGCGGGTTTATTCTAAGGAAATTAGCAACCAGATGCTGGGATACCGTGAAGGTTAGATCTGGCGAGACGCCTGTTGCTCCGGCGACGCCGTCGGTGCTCAGAGAGAAGCACAAGGTGTAGCTTGAAGATTGAAACTTGTGCGTGAAGCTTTTCGTGAATTGGTTAGTGAGCAGGAATTTTCAAGAATGGTGGAATGGCTTCTTATTGATGCTTTTCCATAGTTCTGTGAGTATTGGAGATGTGAATATTGCCCTGTTTTTTGGAAAAATATTGGGGCGTGAGAGAGGGGAAGAGTATGGGTTGGTGAAGAGCTTGATAACGTCGACTCTTCTATCAATTTTTGTGGTCTGCAGAATATAGAGATGGGTAAGTTTGCAGAATATTTCTGGGTTTTTGTGATTTTTGCAGAAATCAAGGATAAGGCATGGGTTTTTTGGTTTTCTGCAGAAATTAGGGATAAAGTTGTGGTGGTTTTTGTTTGGGTATATTTGGGCATGGGGTGGAAACGATGATGAAGTAGGAAGGAGAGATGATGTTGTTTGGACAAATATTTCCTTATTTCAGGAATTTCTGTGGAGAGTTTAGTTTAAAGATTCATGTTTGTACACATGAAGATTTGAAGATATTAAAGAAATGGAAAGTTCTTGAGGATCCTCTAATGAAAAATATAGTTTGATTCTTAAAGAGTACCCTTCTTTTAGCGCCAATTGTTGTGTACTAAAATATCGGGTTTAAAGATTTGAATGTGGCAATCGATTCTAGTAACACAAACAAGTAATTAATTGTAAATAATCGAACACGGAGACTGCGGGAAAAACTCTTGAGTTCTTCCCTTAAATTTGGTATTGTATCAGTATATATGATGAAATGGGAGCAAGATTGGGAGAGATTGAGAGTGGGAGACTTCTACAATGGGGGGTGTGGTCCTCTATTTATAGAGGATCAACCCTAAAAGCTAAAATACTATAAATACATCTTGACCCTTTATTTTGGGTTTTATTACAATCATTGATTTAAATCATTAAAATTTTATCTATTTTATATATTTTTTATATTAAACTCTCGTCATGTCTCGTAAAGTAGACGTTGATTCCTGACTTCGCCGGATTATCTTCTCGTGTTGTGCTTGTTGGCTTTGCTCTTGGAGCGACCTCGGGGAGGCCGCCCATTTCGAACGATTTTTCTTTTTTCTTTTTTTCAACCTCGCCTATGGACCGTCCTCGAGGGAGGTCGTTCGTTAAGGTGAGGTTGGTTGGTCTTCGGTGGTCGGGTCGATCCGGCACAAAGTGGGGAGCCCGCTAGCGTGTCGGATCTGAACACATATATCAGGTTTGATTTGTCTTCAACATCTCGAGGAAAAAAAAAAAAAAAGAAGGATTTTTACTAGGGTTCAAAAAAGTGGGGTGGAGTTTATCATGGTAGTATTATCCAATCCAACTGAGGTTGTCCATCTCCGGTGTCGTCTTCCGAAGCCATGAGATCGGAGAAGACGATTCGTCTTCGGGTGGGGAAATGAGAGGAATTGTGTTGAATGCCTTCAATAATTCGGAGAAATGAAGAAAAGAAGGCCGATTTCTTTTATATACTCCAGGGGTAAATTAGGCAATACATTATTTGTCCGTGTTACTGTTCACCCAAGACAATATATCTCGTCTCTTTTGGTGAGACTTTTCTTCCTACCAAAAACAGTATTTTAAGTGCGGGCCTATTAACTATCTTGGGCCCAACTGATTTAAACACACATCTGGGCTATCAAACGGCACCTAAGAGGATTAATCCTAAAAGTATGGGCCAATCATATTGCCAGCTTGGCAAGGGCAGCCAATTAGTGCTTCGAGGAAATTAAGGTTGCTGTGCAAGGTCAAATATTTAAAAGAGAAATGTGGGGATATATTGATATATATTTTTTTTTTTACTATAGATATATGGATATATTAATGTCTCTGTTATTGTGTTCATTTCAATTTACTATATATTGAATCATGTCAAATTGACAGAAAGAATATTACTACCTATCAAATGCACCTTTATAATGCTATTACCCCTTGGTTTTTAATTGGACACACCTTGAGTATTAACAATTGACTGTAACAAAAAACTGATTTCTTGATTGTTAAATATTCCTCCTCCCACCTCCTCCCACCTTCGTCCTTTAATAATTTACACACTTTTCTTTTTAATATGTCCTTTATCAATTTGCACATAATGATAAAGAATTTTACAATCTCCATCTCACAATCTTCATCCTCCATCCCCTCTTAAAAGTCAACAAAACCTCAAAAAATTATTTTTCTTAATATGTGTATCATTTTTAAAGTGCAAATTGCTAATGAATTACTACAATACTTGTAAAATATATCCATTTATATTCACATATATATGCCTATACACGTCAATAATGTTTATATAGAATTCTGAAAATAAATTCTAATTAATTAAAATGTTACAGTGTGAAAGAAACCATTGAGAGGTAACGGATCCCTCAAAAATAATATATAGCTCTATATCTGAAGCTAATACTCACGTAAATACAAAATTAGAACTATATATTAATTAATGAGAATTCGGATTCACAATTAGGGACGAACAAAATAAAAAGAATTTTTTCGTATGCTTACAAGTTACATCAACAATTATAATTATAAAATTAAACAATAAACGCATACACACAAAAAATATATATATATATATATATATATATATATATATATATATAAATACATTGAGACTTGAGAGGATTCACATTTGCTACAAATGGAACCCTAAATTTTGCATGCATGCTCTAATCCGTCCAAGAATGCAGTTGGGTAGTCTTGTTCTTTTAGTGTTGAACCTATAGAAAAGCGACACCTTTGTACTATGTAGATTTTACTTTCAGATTTGATTTCATATATGGGTTATATAGGGAAATTAATTCAAAAAAATAGTAAAAAGCTGCAAATCGTGTATTCAATGTTGCATTGCAATTTATATTCATAAATCTGATATATGCTATGAACTTGAAATATTTAATTCATTTTACTTATAATTTCCAACATATTTTTTAAAATTATTAAATTTAACCTGTATTACATCCTGAAAAGATTCAAATGTCATGAATTCAAAATAAAATTAATAGCATGAATCAAGTCTATAAATATTAAATAACGACATTTCGTCCATGCAAGTTTTTGTCTTGAAGTACTAATGTCAACATATGCATTGCCGGTTGAAAATATATACCTAGCATTGTAGAAAATAATTGATATTTTAACTTTATAATATGATTTTATATGGTGTTAACTATTAAATAGATGTTAAATAATGACATTTCGTTTAATAGTGATATCTCTTGTGGGCAAAGTATGGTGTAAATAAGTTTAATGGTGAAACTGGCTAAGAAGCATAAGTTATATTACTAAAGAGTATAGTTTTGATAACTGAAGAGTGTGATTTTTTTATTATAAATGATATTACTCATAAAAATAAAAGGTTTACCAAAAGGTATAATCGTGATAACTAAAGGGTGTGACTCATATAACTAAGGGCATGATTTATATAACTTAAGGGTATGTTTGTTTCGTGACTCACCCGAATGAACTTAGAACTTTGAGATCCAAGTCGCATACTAGTTGGAAATTTTCAAATCCAACTTTTAAATCCACTCCTATAAAATATATGTATATACCTATTTTCACAAAATTCAATACAATCATATTACCACTTTTCTTCCACTCACTTATTCTCTCTTCTACTTTTCTCTCACCCAATATAATATAATAATACAACATCAATCACTGTTACATATTAATTTGACATAAAACAAAAATCTCATCCTACCAAAATCTCAAAACAAACACATACTTTTACTATTCATCAAGATTTTTAAATTTATAGGATTTCGAATTCATAACTTTCTCCGCACACCTAAATCTCGAAACAATAATCCTAAGGGTCATGCCAAACCAATTTAACATATCAACTCTCTAACAGTAATAATTTTTATGTATAATAATAATAATTTTTACACATAACAATGATATTACAAAAATTGAGTTCACGGTTGTTTTTGTCAAAGAGAAGGGTTAACGCATACTAAATAGCTAAGGATAATGTTGGAGTATTAGATTTTAAACCTCGATACAACTGAGCAAAATTTTAAAAAAAAAATCATAGTGAACCAAATTCATACAAATTTGTATTTTAATATTGATAAAAATTCGTATGAGATGGTCTCATGCATGAGACGTAGTACAATTTAGCTCAATTAACATTCACTGTTCTCAAAGTGTTAAAACGTCAATTCTCAAGTTACACTCCGTCTTACGGTGAGACGGTCTCACGTAAGAATGCCTCTTTAATATTTTATTTTAACAACTAGAAAAAACCGTCAACCAAATGGAAAACTAACACGTTAAACGAGTCCCATGTTGACCCAAACACTATAAAATGAAATATAAGATCGCAAGTCGCAACGAATGAAATAAGACTAGGAAGTAGGAACCTTGTTTAATTATAATATAATCCACTTATCAGAAATTAACATTGATATTAATTAATTCGGACCATACTCCATAAATAATTAATAAATTATTGACAAAATTTCCAGTTAACCCGTTTCAACTTATAACAAACTCCACGTCTGAACTTCTACTGTCACCATTTTAAAAAAATTATCTTGCTTATCATATTATAATTCTATTAAAATATATTCTGACATAAGTTAGACTACTAAAATTAATGTACTAATTTATTGTCATTTCATGCCAAGTTTGTTTTATTATATGAAATTACCAACGACAATTATGACCACTAGAAAAATTAGATAAGACTACACACAAGAGTGTTCATTATTCAATTTAAGACTGCAACACTAAATATCATATATCTCAATCTTCTCATTATTATTAGATCTAGTCTTATTTAGATTCAAAATAGTAATATATATATATATTTTTAATAAATAACGAACACTTTAACAACTTACTAGACTAAATTATTTCATTCTTTGTCAATGGATAAATAGTCACACAATAATAAAATGACTTTTTGGTCATGGCATCAAGAACATTTTGATCGATGTACTTTTTTTTTAATGATAGTTTGGATCGAAATTTGTTGTATGTTTCAAAATTTTCATTGTACCTTGAAATGTTGTATTCTTAATTTACTCACTTATAATTGATTTGGTATGCTGTGAAATTTGTTCATCAGTGAAACAATTTTTTTTTTTACAGATATACTCTTTAATAATATAAATCACACTCTTTAGTAATATAAGTCACACCCTTCAGTTATCACTACTACACTCTTTACTATAATATAAGTCACACTCTTCACTTTTATGAGTTTTTACTCTTTATAGTAAAACGTCACATTAAGTTACTAATTCCTCCTATTTAATTCATAAGATGTCTTAAGTAAATTCACATATATTGAATATCCTCACAGTATCCAATATACTTTAAATTAATATTTATCTTTTTAAACTTATCATTTTCATTTCATGGAGAACATCCAACATATTACATATACATATATTCTGGAAACATATAGCTAGCTTCTCTTGGAATAGTAGAGATGATACTATTGAAAATGATATGATAGCTACGACAGTTGATAAACACAAATGCTGAAATATATATATACCCAAAGAATGCTCTGAGAACTCATTTTCAAAACTTCTAGATGTAACAAATAAAACTATTTAAGAAATACTCAAACTGGATATAACTTGCAGGAAATATTTTATATAAATAGGTTCCAAAATAAAAATACTAGGTAATACGAAGTATCATATTTCAAAGACTACTTTTGATTTTTCATCAAATTTAGCACATATTTTTTTCTCCCTTAAAATTTAGCATATATTTTCACTTAATATTTAAAAACATCCTCTGTCATCATTTTGGGTAAAATTCGTCTGATGTGGTCTTTGGAGTTCGTCTATCTTGCTAACGTGTAAATATTAAAATAATAATAAAAAAATATCACCGCTTAAAATTAAAAATAATGACTTAAGACTTTTTTATATTCCGCATTTTCTAATTTTAAGGGTAATATTATTAATTTTTTATATTTTAATATTTACTTGTCAGCAAGACGGATGATCTTCAACGAAGACATCAGGCGGACCTTGCGGAACCGAACCCAAGTTCGCCCGAGTAATGGCCATAAGGCATTGCCGTTAAACTATAGCGATTTCAGTTGGCAAATGAAGCTTTCAATTAAATAAATAGAATAGATTCCAGGTCAATTGCACACATGTAATCTTACCATTAAACTACAATAATTTTGGTTGAATTTTTTATTTTATTTTTTTGACAGGAATTTTGGTTGAAAAAATTGAGGCTTCCTATAAACTTATAAAATACTTTATTATAAAAAATTATGGCAAGTGATAGAAATGACTCGTGTTTTAAAATTGAAGTTTATATATAATAACTCGTTTTTTTGTTTTAATACAAATATGTCAAAATTTATGATTTCGTTGTTGTTAGGAATAGGTCTTCTCACCATTATATCACTATAACTTGATATTTAAATTAAGGCTTTATATATTAATAAATGTATTTATTCATTTTAGTTAGGTATGCATATTTAATTAACTATAGATTTCAATTCATAAAAGATTGATGAATTAAAACAGAACTAACTCTATTTATCCAGTTGATTCAAATATATAAAGAAATATTTTTATTAATACTTTATTATTCAAAATCGTATTTTTATTGTAATATTTTTATATTTTGCATGTAATATTATTCCTCTTTGATTAGATAACTTTCACAACTTAGCTTCTTTTATATTTATATTGTAATATTATTATATTTTTGTTTGTAATACTGTTATGTTTTTGCATGTAGTACTATTTTGTTATCTTTGTAATACTGCTTCAAGTTCTTATTTGAAATTAAAGTAGAAGACACTAATGATTGTTGATTATAAAATTTAATACTGCTTCCATACTTATTTATTTAATACACTTCAAAAATTTATTTTTTTCTTATGTTTTGAATGTAATACTTTTATGTTTTTGCGTGTAATACTGTTATGTCTTGCATATAATACTGCTTCAGCTTTACATGTAAATTCTAAGCAATATATAGTATATGTAGATAGTAATATAATATTATCTAGGTAAATAAACAATAATGTTAAATGTAAGACGTAATACTTTTTCATAAAAGTAGTAACACTATATGGTAAAAATTATAAAAGAAAAAATGTGGACGAAATATTGTATGTAGAAAATCAAATAATATTATTTACGTAACATGAAAATATGAAATAAAAGTAATATTGAATTATTATAAAAAGTTTCAATAATTTTTTTTAAAAGCTAAATAAATTAACAAGAAGTTTATTTAACAAATATACGATATACTATCAATAAAAATTACCATAAGAGAGTCGTAGGCTTCCTTAGTGATGTACCTGCCACTTGGAGAAGAGGTCCACTTCCACTTATCCAACACTCCGGGCTTTGGTGTAAACCTGTTTAACAAAGAGATAAGAGAGCTTAACACAGTCAATTCATAATCAATCAAGTGACGACTCCATTTCTAATCTCAAACTCAATATTCTCCATTCCACACTCCCATAGAGCCCACCCTTCCCTCTTTCTCTAAGCTCACCTCATATAAATCGGCAAATTTCAACCTAAGTGGTTCAACCCCAACCCATACATCCCCAAAAAAAAAAAAGAAGACATTTTTCCCCATCTCCCACCACCCGCATCAACCCCCCTATTAAACCAACCCCCCTCTGGCCCAATCGTGATTTTTACTATTTCTCTCCACTATCCCGACATTCTACTTAACCTCCATACTTATTTATTTAATACACTTCAAAAATTTATTTTTTCTTATGTTTTGAATGTAATACTTTTATGTTTTTGCGTGTAATACTGTTATGTCTTGCATATAATACTGCTTCAGCTTTACATGTAAATTCTGAGCAATATATAGTATATGTAGATAGTAATATAATATTATCTAGGTAAACAAACAATAATGTTAAATGTAAGATGTAATACTTTTTCATAAAAGTAGTAACACTATATGGTAAAAATTATAAAAGAAAAAATGTGGACGAAATATTGTATGTAGAAAGTCAAATAATATTATTTACGTAACATGAAAATATGAAATAAAAGTAATATTGAATTATTATAAAAAATTTCAATAATTTTTTTTTAAAAGCTAAATAAATTAACAAGAAGTTTATTTAACAAATATACGATATACTATCAATAAATATTGCCATAAGAGAGTCGTAGGCATCCTTAGTGATGTACCTGCCACTTGGAGAAGAGGTCCACTTCCACTTATCCAACACTCCGGGCTTTGGTGTAAACCTGTTTAACAAAGAGATAAGAGAACTTAACACAGTCAATTCAGAATCAATCAAGTGACGACTCCATTTCCAATCTCAAACCCAATATTCTCCATTCCACACTCCCATAGAGCCCACCCTTCCCTCTTTCTCTAAGCTCACCTCATATAAATCGGCAAATTTCAACCTAAGTGGTTCATCCCCAACCCATACACCAAAAAAAAAGACATTTTTCCCCCATCTCCCACCACCCGCATCAACCCCCTATTAAACCAATCCCCCTCTGACCCAATCGTGATTTTTACTATTTCTCTCCACTATCCCGACATTCTACTTAACCTCCCTCGAGACACAGATTCGTACCCCCCCCCGGATATCCCCATAATTAGACTCCAAGACCCGCACGCAGAGACTCCCCTTCTTGTTCATAAACTTTCACATCCACTTTCCTAACAACGCCATATTAAAAGACTCAAGATCCCTTACCCCCAGACCCCCACAAAAGTTTTGATTTGCAAATAGTATTCTAATTTACCCATGGAATCTTTTTCAATCTCTCACCACCCCCGCAAAGGAAATTTCGTTGAAGGCAAACGATTTCTCTCAAGGTTTTTTTGGGGGAATTCGGTAGAAGGACAGTTAATAGATGGGTAATGATGAGAGCACCGAGTTCAAAAGAGTGATTCTGCCCCCGAATGAGATCTTACTATCCTCTCATTTCTTCAACCTGTTTCCGATTCTAGTCACCACACTTGTCCATTCAGCTGCACACTTACTTTTGAGGAATTACATGGGATGCCTATTGAAAAATCATAAATACCCTTAAATTGAATTGAAACAACTACATTTCATTCTTATGAATCTATTCAAATGATAGAATGACAATTGTACTTGGGATATGTTCTATCCCATCTTTCACATGGGATTGACATATCCCTCTATGGAACAATTTAATACATTTTGTCCCCAACCTAAAAATATATCCTAACCTCTCATCCCACAAACCAAACGGAGCCTTAACAGATATAGAATTTCATAGTTGAACAAAATGAGTGGAAGATCGCATTAAATTTGTGAATTTCTGATTAAAAGGGTCAGGGATCTCGTGGTCTGTTTTTCCTTTCCCCTTTACAAGATATGAAGACCTGTCAAGCTCGTTTAAAAAAACAAGCCCTGTCAAGAAAATATGTATAACAAAATGAACAGGTATTCGCGTGAGGCCAACATAATTTGAAAATGATACTTAAATAATTTTTTAGGAATAAATATTAATTTGTGTTAATTTGTGAATCAATCTCATGATGAGACGAGACGATCTCACACAAATTTTGCCCCCAAAATGTTTGTGGTGGTGAGGTGAAGATATCGGATTCCATGGTTCCCTTGCTTCTCTGAACGTGCTTGTCAATCAAAATTATACAACAGAAACGAGTGTGCATATCTATGGAATAAGATCACAAGCTAATTCGAAATAAGCTGCTCCAAGTAATTGGGAGCTTGTTAACAATTTTGGCTGATCGATCAAGATATGCATATACATGAAGGAATTACAACTTGGTATCATGGTAGTCTGTCTTATCCTGGTGTTTCTTGTGCCGTGGTCCATAAATAATCGACAATGGTGGGCAATTCCACGTGTTAGTTCCTGAAATAATATCACGAGTGAACACAATAACATTGTTGCATAAATTCTAGATGGATGTTTATATAGAAATATTTGAGTAGGAAAAAAAAGTGGATACGAGTTACATTCTTGTTGATTGTCGTCTAGGCTATTACATAACAATTACTATAGATTGATTGAGCAGAGAAGGGTCCCTTACGAAAAAGCAGGGGGACTCGAACAGTCAAACTAATACCACTAGTTTAATAGAATAAATTGCGTAGCCTTGTTCAATAATAAAATTAAAGAAAAAGACTAAATAACTAACTGTAAAACAAAAATGATAATAAAGCTCAGAAAATGTAAATGTGTGCAAGATGTATGCCTATTTAACGATCTAGCTAAGCCAATCTATAGCTTTCCCAACACAAAAGGACATGTGATACCAGGCAATCTCCATACTTGGGAATTACAATAGTCTAGTTACAAGAATGTCAAAATGCACCTTTTATTTTATAATTAGAGAGATCGTCACACAGCTATATGACGTAAAACTCCCATATTTTTTATATACTATAAAATTGTAAAATATTCTACTGGCATACATAAATATATATACTGAGCACCATAACACTACCCTCTGATTCACACAAGATTTGCTTTTTATTATTTCCAATATTATCTAGGAAGGAGAATGCAAGGAAGTAAAATGAATTCCAAAATCAGCCCTCATAAGGTTCTGTGTGCTTGGATGAATTGGAATCACCAAGAGGATTGGTAAGAGTTGCATAATTTACAGGTAATTCTAGTTCAGAGTTTTTTAATATGTTTCGATCCCTTGTATGGTCTATAGATTTTCCCTGTAAAGCATTTCATAAATTTCAAATGTTTACACCATAATAACTTACGTGTAACAACTTAGACAGGGGGTTCTGAGCATTTGAGGTCCACATCCTTCTTTGGCTCATCTTCTTTGACACCAACCTGCGATAACAGCAACAATTGCATTAAACAATCAAGAAAATAACAGCATATCTTTGTTAATGTAAGTACTTTGAAACATTTCTTAGTTTGGTGGCAATGGACGAAAAAAGGCCCATGTCAAATGTCATAATTCTCCCTCATTTTCAGGATAGTTCGCCCATCCAAAATCTGGTGGACGATTTATCAGGCCTTTCAGCTTCTAGTGTGTCTTATTTACCCCCATTTATTGCAATATCTGGACAAATAAGTTCAGTAGAATAACAACAAAAACCTGCTATAATAATATGGAGCCCTACTTGCTGATGTTCTTCCATTGGGGAGGCTAAGAAGAGATTTGCATACAACACTATCTCAACTTCCTTAAAAAGTTTGGTTCATTCCAACTTAAACCACACAATTTTTTCATATGTACTTCCATCTATTCTTCAAATTGGCGAAAAATTGATACGCCACCTTAAGTAGTATCAGTTGGGCTTTTTAGTTTATGTTAAGTCTTTTAATTAAGTCTAGAATAAATAAATGGGCCGTGGGCCTTATTTCTTAGGGCATAAGTTAGGGTTAGAGTTTGAGTCTATTTAAATAAGGTTTTAGGAAACCACAGTGTTGATTTAAAACTGACTGTTATCCAAAATGGTTTAGAATTATTATATCTAATAGAAATGCTTCATATTAGACTAGAGGACACTTGAGATGTTTCAAAAATTTCAATGAAAAACACGGATGCAGAGTCCAAACATATGCATTTAATAACGAAAAAAAGTAAGAGGGTATAACATGTACCATGTCTTTTGCTTCAGGTTCAGGAAATTCACTTTTCACTCTGCCGGGTAGAGGTTTTCTGTGTGGGCACAAAAATTGTATTGGCTTTAAAGAAGTAAAAAGGAATTCTCAGAGTACAAGTATAACAAAATTTACCGTTCATCATCAACATCCATATCAGAGTCACGGTCACACCTTTCATCCTCGCCATCATGATCTTCGTCCATCTGTATATATGCAGAGTATAAATAGAATGAGGTTCATTACAAAGGTTGGATGCATTGAGTTTTAACAACTCAGGGAATAGAGACAGATTCCCGTTTATTGAAAATCTCTAATTGCATTGCTATCTAGTACCCAAATATTTTTACGTAACAAAGTTTTTTCCTTTCCATATAAACTAAACAATTCAACAATATTGAGTGTGTGATCAAAGACCAAATTCTTCATTATGTCTTTGATCACCCTTTGCGGAAATGAAATTTTGAAATCTGTAATACAAACAACAGCCTGAATTCCTACAATCCGGCAGAGAAATGATAACCCTAATATTGTGATGAGCTGGATTCCTCCAGAAAATCCTTTGCATTGTTTGGAGTTAATTCTATTGTTAAGGTCAACAATATTTGGAGAATATGTTTTGGGTAGTTGATCAGAACCTGTTATTATTCAAATGTATATGAATATTTATATTAGTATATTGGAAAAAATGATGTGATGTTATTTTCTCTCAGACTTTTTCGCTCTAGATGTCATGTTACAGTTAGTGTAGTTTTATTTTAGTTAATTGAGGATATTTATTTTCATTGGGGAAAGGTAGACCCTGAACTATTATCCAAGGTACATGTAAACCCTTGAAGTTTTTTTGGGTTCAGATAAACCATTTAACTTCTCAATCTCATACAAAGAAACCCTTCTGTAAAAAAAAGGAAACGACAGTTTTTTTTTCCCAATAAATTAACTATAATTTTATAAACCTAGAAATCTATTACTCCAGTAACCCGTTTATGATTGTAACTTGCCCGCGGTTCAGCCAAAACCAATTATTTTTCTTCCACCCCATTCCGACCAGATTTCCATCAGAATGAGCCGTGTGTTTATTCGAGATTGAAGACAATGAAGGGGGCAAATTTCAACCAAATGCAAGCACTTTGTACACCAATTCATTTTCACTATCTAATTGGGATTGCCCACCCTGCACATCCCAAGTCAAAATTCATCATTAAAAACCGGAGCACAGCGATCACTTCGTCTTCACTGTGGCTCAATCTTACAAGAAAATCAATAATTCTAAGAGGGCAAGTGGAATACTGGGCGTGAGTGCTGTAAATGGTTTTATGTTAATTAATGTATGTTTTTTAAAAAGTTAATTATTGGAAAGAAACATTTGTTTGTTTGAGGTTAAATTAAAGGTTTCTTTGTTTGAATTTGGGAAGTTAAAGGGTTTGTTTGAATCCACAATAACTTTAGTAGTTAATATGCAACTTGGACAATAGTTCAGGGTCCTAAGTTTACCCTTACCCATTTTTATTGTTCATGTGTTGGCATTATTTATTAGAATACATAAATGAGATTTTTGAGAGAATGATATATCTTTTCTGGAAAACATAAAGGAATTTTTTAATGGGATAAAGGCAACAGAAAAAGGAAAGAAATGCAAAAAAAGTGATCACTTATGATATTGTGATGGGTTGAGATTCTCTCATGTAAGCATAGTTATTAATGGCGCAAGGCGCCACAAGGCGAGAAGCAGCGCCTAGCGCCTTAGGCGCGCCTGGCGCCTTAGGCGCTCGCCTTGCATCCCTGGAAAAAACAACATAAGACCTTGATAATTTCTTAGTAAACCTAACCATGGCTTCTGTAGCAATACCCCAAGTCAAATTTTCACCTTGGTGAACCAACTCATCTTCATCTTCTATTAGACCAACCACCCACTCATTGTTTCATCTATATCCCTCAAAAAGAGATAATTACGATTATTTTGATAAAAAGTGAATCTTGAAACCCTAGATGTGATTCACTTAAATATTAAGACTTAAGAGATAGTTTTTTTTTATTATTTTGATGTTATTTAACAAATAAAAAATGTTTTTTTATTTCAAACCCTAGACAATAGTTCAGGGCACCCATTTTATTGTTCCTTTTGGTATTATTTATCAAGAATACATAAAGGCTGAGAGAATGATAATATCGAGCGCCTGGAAAAAATCCCAACCGCCTGGGCCTATGGCAACAGAAAAAGGAAGCGATGGTCGGGCGCCAAAAAGTGCTGGCGCTTTAGGATATTGTGAGCGACTTTTAATAACTATGCATGTAAGGGATCGTTTGGCTAAGCTATTTTAAACATTTTGTAAGCTTAACTTCTTATAAGTAGTTTTAAGAGCTTATATGTAAAATAATTATTTTTTTACTTTTTATGATGAGGTGGGAGGTGGCTGGGGTGGCTGTGGTGTGGGGGTGTGTGTGTTGACAAAATAAGTTGGGTTATCCCAACTTATTTTTTTGGACCTTATAAGCTGTAAAAGGCATATTTTAAGATCTTATAAGTTGTTAAACATCTTATTTTACCAAACACTTTTGCAGAGCTTATAAGTTCCTAAACAACTTATAAGTTGTTTTAAGGAGGTTACAAGCTCAGTCAAACAGGCTCTAGTACACCAAAATTGGAAGGATCTACTATCACCCATAAATTTTAATATTTACTTGACTGCAGAGTAGTGGATCATCATTAGCTTAACTTTTCACTCTACAGCAAAAAAAAAAAAAAAAAAATAGAGAATACAACAATCTATCCAACATGCAGAAATCGAGTACATATGAACTTTATTATCAACTTCCTAGCAGTTAAGAGAGTTGGACAATTGACCCATCAATTGCCTGGAAATTTTATGTGTGAATGGATGAGGGATTCAAGACTTTGTAGAACAAATTGAATGAGGTGATTTGATTTCTTCTATGGTTGTATGTTAATATGATATTAGAAAGTCAAAAATGACAAGGACTTATGGTGTATTAAAGGGTTAAATTATGTTTTCTTTTTTTCTGCAGAAACCCGGAAGGTACATATTTTTGTAAAAGACCAAATATGATATTAAGTGAGAGAACAATGACTTAGACATGCTACAATGACATATTATCAAGACCTCAACGGGTAAAAAAACACAGGAGAAAAGAAATAAAATCATTACAAGTTGCATAAGAATTCATGCTAGTTATATATTTATAACTGGTATAGACAAAAAGCAAACAAATCATTCAAAATCATAGAAGAGACCATGCTTGGTATATATTGCAAAGAATTAATGCTTGTTAAAAAAATCACCTAGCCAAGCGCAGGCTAATAATTTTTTTTATGCCCCTTTACCAGACAAATTTAAGTGATGGAGTTAATTTTCAATCTCCATGAGAATAGACCAAGCATGCTAAGTTATTAACAAGTTTTACACTTGAATAAGGTTAACCAAATGTCAAAATATTCATTGGCAATAAGCAAAAAACAGCAGAAATAAACACATTTTTCCTATTCTTAAGCTCTAGAAAAGAACATGTCAATTAATTAAATCTAAACCATGCGTCTGTTTCCCATTTCCATATGTCATTATGCATATGATTATTTATACACTACAAAAGTATAAAATTCTCAATAGCTCTGAAATGGATTATCACGAAACTTATATAATTTGATTCTCAACGTGTGTTTTTTTTTTAATTATTTGATTCTCAGAGTTCATATAAAGCTCTTGCGTTAAGTTAAGTAAAATTACCCAGTTATGCAAATAGTAGCAGCATTCTTGACAATGAAAGCTAACAAGAAGTCAGATAATCTAACATAGATTGGTGGATCTGCATGTGCATGTTGCATTATATATCAATTTTGAAATAGATTTGTGACAAACACTGACAAAAAAGAATCAATTTTCAATTTGTGGAAACGAAAGATGCCATTGAAGATCCACATTCCTCCGAAGATAAATAACCACATTATATATAACCCTCATGTAACATCTAAAGAAAGGGAATTGGGTAAGTTATTGGTGAAAAAAAAAAAGGTTTTCTGATGCAAAACAAACCTGTGGGAGTTCAGAATCTGGAGGTCGTTCCTGGAACTGCACACTTGGCGCATGCTGAAGCCTAGAAAGATAATCAAGAAGTTTTGATCTGATTTCCTCCAATAAATAACGAGAGTTCTTATTTTCCATGTTACTGGGAGCAACATGTAAAGTATAATCTGGGCCAAAGTACTCATAGTATTCATGTTGTGGCATCTTGTCATCAAGCTCAATGCCAAGTGCTACACCTGTCTGTTAAGTCACATTCACAGTCAATCGCTAGTAAGAGAAACTACCATCTTAAAAAATTTACACCATTTATTACTGCTTTCCAAATGATTTAACGGTATAGAACACTGGTAAAAGTTTAGAAAATAATTTACTTTTATTTAAATGTTATTATTACAAAAAAAAAAGGTTCATAAGCTAAAGAAATCCAATTCTTATCTCTTTAACAAGAGAGAAATTACAAACATTAATCACAAAGTTTTGAATTTTTTGTTTTAAAAGTTTATTTTCTCAAGCACCATATTATATAGTTGGAACATTCAAGTTTTAAAACTAAGTTATCCCATATGCATACAACCGTGTACAAACAATTATAATAAGTTGTATTAAAATTGCAGACCAGTTTTTCTACAAAATTGACATAGAAACAGACATAATGAATGGTTTGGTACAAACTGATAGCTGATAAAAGAGAAAATAAAGGCATACCTCGTAACACCAGCAACGAGCAACATTACGTGATTGTGTAACCACCTCCACCCAACAACAATAGAGGCACATTAAATGACCTCATAAACCTTACACACTCTGCATGACCTTTAATTGATAGATTAAAACATCCTAATCGATCTCCAGACAGAGAGTCTGCACCACATTGTAATACTATGGCACCAGGTTTAAAAACTTCCATCACTTTCCCCATGATAGGCTTAAATAGAGACTGATAGCTTTCATCATCAATACCATCGTCCAATGGAACGTTAAGGGAGTAATATTTCCCCTTTGCATATCCAATATCACGTTTATCACCTGTACCAGGAAAATAATCTCCAAATTTATGAAAAGAAACAGTCATGACCCTGTCTGTAGTGTAAAATGCTTCCTCAACTCCATCTCCATGATGAATGTCAATGTCCACATATAGAACACGCTGAAAAGAGATAATAAGAAAATGATAAGACTTGAAAGTCAATATAGACAGCATAGTAGAGATAACTGTGTCCTATCGACATGCTTCTTAAAAGCGAAAAAACAAAACATGTATCTAACTCTTGAGTAACAAAAGAGAAGGATTTTAGATATTCAACGAAGAACTTACCGGGAATTAGATCGAATGTACTTATTTGATCTAATAAGTACCTTGTTTCAGAAGTGAGAAATTCTATGGCTCGGATGTTGAGGTGTCTACTATTTTGGCAGAACACCCGTCACCTCTTTTAACTAAGAACTGAAAGAAACCTCACTAGCAGGAGCGGGAGAAAGGGTGGAAAGTGAGGGAGAAAGAGATGTAGTAATAGAAACAGTTTCTGAAATGAAGGGGACTAAACAGGAAAAAGGGGGACCCACTGATGAAGATCCTTTCTTTTTTTTTTTTTTTTTTTCCGAAGAAATGGCAGATCCGAACAAAATTGATGAAACGGAAAAAATCCAAATGAGTGGATAGGAAAAAGAATTCCACTTTCGATTACAAAGACAGGCTATCACCATAGACCCCTTTCTGAAGAGTCTCAACCAATGATATCAATGAAAATAAGGATAATTCAAGAATCAAGATTGAAATATTTGATCAAGAAACTGAAAACAAAGAACTGCATAAAAATTTGATACACAATAAAAACATAAGAAGATATAATACCACCCCCTAGACATTTAACTAAAGATAATGACATTGTATTCATGGATTCATAAGGATAGGAAAACAGCAAAATGGAGAATAATAATAAAAGGGCGCCCCCCACCCCCCCTTTTTTCTTGCAGTTGCCACTATAATTTTGGAAATGAATGTTTGTTTAAGCTTTAAATGCCCCTCAAAAGTGAGTAATTAAATGTAAAACATATGAAATGCCGTTTAATCCTCCCGTGACCCAAGCTATTATTGCGAGAATCGGTGAATACAACCAACTTTATTAAGAATTTCATCTTTTGATCAAAAACAAGCAAGCAACAGAAAACCACAAAGTGAAAGTATACCAAATAAAAAAGAGGTTTTGATAAATAGGTACATGCTTTGTTTATCCAACCACAAGAACCATAAATTATCAACAAGAGTTTCCATTGAATGAATAACGGGCTAGGACCCCAAAAATTATATGCTTTGGAACAAGCATGAGTATTCAATGAAACAATGAAGCATTCATGTTCCACATAAACTTGGCAATTGAAACATCTGAGCAGTAATATTCTCATAAACGCATTTCTCAAGATGTTATAAAAGAAATTGAATTTCATCAGACTTCATCACAGGTGAAACCAAAATCTCAATTTTTTGGTTTGTATTAGTGTCTATTGTTTAAAAACTCTCTGTAGGGCCGGATTGTACTCACAAACCTCAAGTAAATTGTTTCAAAAATAAATGTTCCCTCCTTACTTACATTGCTGCCATATCATATCACCAATTTAAACAGGAATCTATAGTATATATGTACTTCAACACGGTCAACATTAGTACATACTACGTAGTAAATTGGATAAGAGACTCGATTTTATGCTTAGTCCATAGCTTTTGTTCTAGCCATTCATGTAACTCAGAGCAAAAGGTTTTATGGAAGAACTAAGCAAATAAAATTTGGATTTTAGCCGATAGGGGGGATTTAAAGTGAAAAAGATTTCTGCTCGAAATAATACTGCAGATATGTTGACAAAGCCTCTTTAGAAAATAAAATGCAAAAGGAGCAGCAAAAAGGAGACCAACCTCGTTCACTTTTAAAAGTTCCAAGATGGCGAGCACTATGTCATTCACATAGCAGAAACCAGAAGCCTCGCATTTCTTGGCGTGATGCAACCCACCAGCCCAATTTACTGCTATATCACAATGTCCATGATTTAACTTGACTGCCCCACCAACAGAACCACCAGCATAAGTTTGACAGAAAGAGTAGAGACCATCAAACACAGGACAGTCTTCACCAACATTAAATCTCTTGAGCTGTCTGAGCTGTTCTTGTTGCGTCTCTGGTGTGATGCTTCTTAGAAAGGTAACATAATCATCCGCATGAAATCTTTGCAGATCTTTGTCTCTTGCGGGATTGGGCTTCAGAACATGCATATGTTGTAACAATCCATAATGTGCAAGCAGAGCATGCGTCATGCGAATCCTGTGTGGCTTCATTGGATGGCCTTGGCCGTAATAGTAATTTCCAACCTCTGGGTCATAGAAATAACTAACTTTCCGCTTCACTCCATCAGGCCCAGATGGTAAAGAATTGCCTCCGGTTTCCATTCACCAGACAACAGGGCAACAGCTTCAATTATGCACATAATTAGTAAGAGAAGTAGGGCAAGTAAGCAAATCAAAGGCAGAAGCTCGCCAGGAATTTATTGAACAAACATCTACTCCTACATCATAAAAACAGATTAACAGTGTCCAGGAAAATGATAAGATCTGGCAATGCAAAATTAAGAATTCCTTTGAAGAATGCCAAAGCTAATTCAAGCATTTTGACGGCTCTAAATGGACACTAAATGCAATTCCATTTCAACACTTGTTTTCCTGATTTATGATATAATCGTCAGAGCTACAAAGAGGACAAACTACTAAACAATTGTTCAAAACAAAATACAAAGCCTATAATCCTAACAGTAGTGAAGTAGGAAGCAATTTCCAGATAAAACTCTGAATAAACTTAACTTTTGAATTTTTAATGCAACAATTAAAACAGATAAGATTCAGAGAAGAAATGTGAAGTAATGAATAGATCATAATCATAAATACTGGGGAAGACGAAATACGGAGAGGGTTAGAGAGAGATTTTACCTAGGGAGAGAGACTGTGATGCGAAAAGAAACAAGCAAGGGCAAGAGCGAGAGAGACCGACAGGGGGTTTATTAATCCGATCTTATTTTCCCGATTTAAAATCTAGGCGAATGGGAGCCTCTAGAATACGTACATGACCTTTTTCATTTTCTTTTTTTGAAATCCAACCAAAACAAATAAAATCAGTCTCGCTAGTCTCATTTATTAAGGGTATGTTTATTTCGGGATTTAGGTGTGCGGGGAAGTCATGACTTCGAAATCCTATGGATTTGAAAATCCTGATGAATAGTATATGTTTGTTTTGAAATTTTAGTAGGGTGAGGTTTTTGCTTTATGTCAATGTTTTGAGATTTTGGTACGGTGAAATTTTTGTTTTATGTCAAATCAATATGTAATAATGATTGATATTGTATTATTATATTATATTGGGTGAAAGAAAAGTATGAGAGAAAATAAGTGGGTGGAAGAAAAGTGATGATATATGATTGTATTGAATTTTATAAAAATAGATGTATAGGTATATTTTATAGGAGTGGATTTAAAAATTGGATTTTGAAATCTCCAACTAGTATGTGACTTGGATTGCAAAGTTCTAAGTCCATCTGGGTGAGTCCCTAAACAAACATACCCTAAGGGTGCGTTTGGTAGCTACAGATTGTGCGCGATATCGTACTCTAATCGTGGGCTGATGGGTGTTTGGTAGCCCAGTTTAATTAATCTCAGAGGCCCACGATTTGGCCCAAGCCCGCGCTTATTTACTGTGTGTCTTTGGTTAAATTATCTCACCGATTTAGATCCAATTTTAAATCAGTTGTACAGTAATGCGGGCACCAAGATGAAATCCCAAAAATGCCACTCGCATATATAAGCATAAACCGTTCCTTTATTCATCTATCTTTTTCATTTGGATTCTATGAACCACTGTCCTATTCAGTGGGTAGAACCCTCATTTCGAAACACGACTCCAGGTATTCTTCATTCTTGGTTTACGAAATCGTTTGTTTTTTTCATCGAAATCATTTGTTTTTTTTCTACGAAATTAGTTGTCTCATCGTGATCGAACAATCTCCGTCTGTATCTATGTCTTTGTTCTTGTTTCTCAACATCCAAAATTAGGGTTTCCATGAAATAATATTTTTTTGTTCATTGACCAGATCGTTTGTATCTCTATTCTCGTAAGTGGATTTGGGGTTTTCTGAAAGGGTTGTTTCCATCGAGTGGAGTGTATGTTGGTGTGCGGTATGGATTTGAGTTTTATGGGATTTTACAGTAGGTTTCAAGAACAGAGAAGATGCACAAATACAACGAATAATAGAAGAATACCTAGACGAAAGAAATACAGGCGTGTTATGATTGATTCAAGTTGTGATGGAGTTAGTCGATGCTGTCAGATCTCGTCGTCTTCCAAAATATTTTTGGATCGGGATCCGATGAATATGAACGCGAAATTCATTCACAAAAGAAAACAATACAGTGATCTGCCACTGTTTCTATATAATTGAAACAGGATAAAATTGTAATATAATAAATTTAGTAAGGGTAATGTGGTCATTTTCTACTAAACCTACTCATGTTTTGCACAAAATTGTGGGCCACCTAATTTTCTACCAAACACCCACTACCTAATCTAAATTTGACTTTATCTGGGCTTGGGTATTAGTCGGCCCAGTCGATGGGTTTATCTCACTGGGCTACCAAATGCTCCCTAATTGATGACTTTTCTTTGTAACTATTTATGAGTTGATGGCTACATTTATTTCAGAAATTTTTGAACCTAATACCCTTTAAAAATTAAAAAGCCACTGCATACTTTTAGCTTAAAATAGTTCTTTTCTTTAAAATAAAAAACGTAATTTTTTATCTATAAAAGAAAATTTATAAATGTGTGAATACAAAGGGTACTCCACGCATTTATATAGTTGGAAAACTTACACCATTTAAATTCGCAAACTAGCTAATGGATCACGCATTCAATTCGTAACAAATACATTTTGCAAATATTTTTTTCTTAAGTACACCCATGACCAAATTCTAGTTTTGATCTCCTCAGTTATCCTAATTGTATGTGGGACCATGTCGTTAAAAATAAACTCATTTCTAATTTTTCAAATTGCCCAAATGCCACAAGCTTGAGAAAACTCAAATTATTATGAATAATTATAGACAAAGAGTTATTTTTTTTTAAAAAAAAAGTAGTTATTATTAGAAATAATTACTCAAAGGAAAAATTACTCAAAAGCTTAAAATTTATAAAAAGTTTTCATATCCTGAATGCCTTTACTCCAGATGCTATGTTCGCCACCAAAGACTTAAGCCACACCGAATTTTACTCTAAAGTCTTTATTTATACCAATTTTGCCCTCAATTTAATTTTCTTTTTATTTCAAAATCAAATATCAAAGTCGGCCCACCTTTTCTCCGTTTCTAAAAAAACTTCCCACCCACCCAAAACCTATCATCTATATGTTGGGAAATTAGGGGTGTCTGGATCTATTCGAGATGATTTTAAATACATATTTAAATTAATCAATTAATTACTAACATGAATTAATCCTAAATCAATTCAACATACGAGATGATTTTAAATACATATTTAAATTAATCAATTAATTACTAACATGAACTAATCCTAAATCAATTCAACATAATAATTAATGTTTAATAAACAAATCCGAGCCGATTGAATCAAACAAAGCCTCCGAGGAATCGATAATGAATCATGGACAAAGAAGAAGAAATAAACGCTGAAAATCCTAAGCATGCAGAATCTAGGAGTTGACAAAGAGATTACTAACCGATTTGTTGAGACGACTCGATGAGACGATGGATCAACCCAAAGAGCCTTCCCAATCAATATGTCCCAAGTCCACTTAATGCAAAATGGGATCCGGGGAAGTGAATGGAGGATTACGAGAAATCTAAACACCTAACAATTTTAATAAGAGGGAAAATCAAATATATTTTGCCACCACATTTTAAAGGATTTCTAATATTTCCAACACATGAAAAGGGTTGGGAAATATACAAAAATTCATCCCCTATTTATAAGGGAGGAGGGGGCTGCATTTAAAAAGGAGAGTTTTAATAAAAAAGGAGAAAATGATTTTTAGGTCAAGAAATTGAGGAAGAATAAAAAAAAATCAAAAGCGAGAAAAAAAGAAAAATTTTCTTGCATTTAATGCATTTTTTGAATAAGAAATCTTGAATATATCTCCTATATTTTTTCTCCTTAATTAAATTTCCCATAAAAATCTCTTCTTCCCTATTTATCCCTAATTTTTGAAAATAACAAGGCAAAAAAGAATCAAGATTTGACTTCTTGAATTTATGGGATAATTATGTATTCCAAAGAAACACAAATAAACTTATCTCTTTCCATAAAATATCTACAAAGAAAATCAAGACCAATCTTTTTTCTAAATCTTTTTCCTAAAAAGAACAAAACATATTTTTTCAAAATATTCATAGAAATATTAGGCAAATTATTTTTTTCTCTCTTTCATTAATTGGACTTTATTTTGGGCTATTTTAAAAACGACTTTGCAACAAGATGTATAAAGATATTTTATAGGAGTGGATTTAAAAATTGGATTTTTGGTGAGAATTAAGATTGACCTCCGATATCGTACTCTAATCGTGGGCTGATGGGTGTTTGGTAGCCCAGTTTAATTAATGGGTCAGATTTAATCTCAGAGGCCCACGATTTGGCCCAAGCCCGCGCTTATTTACTGTGTGTCTTTGGTTAAATTATCTCACCGATTTAGATCCAATTTTAAATCAGTTGTACAGTAATGCGGGCACCAAGATGAAATCCCAAAAATATCGCATATATAAGCATAAACCGTTCCTTTATTCATCCTTTTTTCATTTGGATTCTATGAACCATGTTATTCAGTGGGTAGAACCCTCATTTCGAAACACGACTCCAGGTATTCTTATTCTTGGTTTAAAATCGTTTGTTTTTTTTCATCGAAAATTCTACGAAATTAGTTGTCTCATCGTGATCGAACAATCTCCGTCTGTATCTATCTCAACATTAACCATGAAATAATATTTTTTTGTTCATTGACCAGATCGTTTTACTATAATGGATTTGGGGTTTTCTGAAAGGGTTGTTTCCATCGAGTGGATTATGTTGGTGTGCGGTATGGATTTGAGTTTTTGGGATTTTTTTCAAGAACAGAGAAGATCCAATTACAACGAATAATAGAAGAATACCTAGACGAAAGAAATACAGGCGTGTTATGATTGATTCAAGTTGTGATGGAGTTAGTCGTTGCTGTCAGATCTCGTCGTCTTCCAAAATATTTTTGGATCGGGATCCGATGAATATGAACGCGAAATATCACAAAAGAAAACAATTTATGCCACTGTTTCTATATAATTGAAACAGGATAAAATTGTAATATAAAAATTTATTATCCATAAACCTACTAGAATGTTTTGCACAAAAATAATTTTACCTAATCTAAATTTGACTTTATCTGGGCTTGGGTATTAGTCGGCCCAGTCGATGGGTTTATCTCACTGGGTTTTCTTTGTAACTATTTAAGTTGATGGCTACATTTATTTCAGAAATTTTTGAACCTAAACAAATCATACTTTTAGCTTAAAAAGTTCTTTTTTTCTTTAAAATAAAAACGTAATTTTTTTTATCTATAAAGAAAATTTATAAATGTGTGAATACAAAGGGTTCTCCACGCATTTATATAGTTGGAAAACTTACACCATTTAAATTCGCAAACTAGCTAATGGATCACGCATTCAATTCGTAACAAATACATTTTGCAAAATTTTTTCTTAAGTACACCCATGACCAAATTCTAGTTTTGAGTTACTTGTATGTGGGACCATGTCGTTAAAAATAAACTCATTTCTAATTTTTCAAATTGCCCAAATGCCACAAGCTTGAGAAAACTCAAATTATTATGAATAATTATAGACAAAGAGTTATTTTCTTTAAAAAAAATAGTTATTAATTTCAAAGGAAAAAATTACCATCCTACTTTTTTATTTATACCAATTTTGCCCTCAATTTAATTTTCTTTTTTTATTTCAAAATCAAAATCAAACCGTTTTAAAAAACTTCCCACCCACCCAAAAACCTATCATCTATAGGGGTGTTCTGATCTATTCGAGATTGATTTTAAATACATATTTAAATTAATCAATTAATTACTAACATGAATTGTATAAATCAAGACGAGATGATTTTAAGAATTTATCTAACATGAACTAATCCTAAATCAATTCCTAATAAGCGAATAAATAAACAACATCCAAATGAATCCACGTAAATCCTAAGATAATCTCTTGGTCAATTACTAACCTCTTGTTGAGACAATGATGAGACGATAGATCAACCCAAAGCCTTCCTTATACATCAACTTGGGAGGATTCATTTAACAATGATGAAAATCAAATATATTTTGCCACCACATTTTTGTTTGAAAAATTCATCAGGTCAAGAAATTGAGGAAGAAAATCTTTTTGTAGAAATCTTCAATATATCTCCTATATTCTTTTTCTCCTTAATTAAATTTCCCATAAAAATCTCTTCCCTATTTATCCCTAATTTTTGAAAATAACAAGGCAAAAAGAATCAAGATTTGACTTCTTGAATTTATGGGATAATTATGATTCTACAATAATACTTATCTCTTTCCATAAAATATCACCAAGAAAATTAACTTTACAACTTTTTCCTACATATTTTTCAAAATATTTATTGAAAATTAGGCAAATTAGTTTTCATTAATTGGACTTTAATAAATATATATAACATTCATTCATATTTAAATTTGGCAAATATTATTCAAAGTCCATTAATATTAATTTATTTAAATGTTTAATTTAATAATTATTACTTACTTTATTTTCTCAATTTTGTTTATTTTAGGAATTATTTTATAATTAATTACTTTATCTTATTTTAATATTATTATCAATATTAGAAATAAAAATAATATAATTTTAATAATTATAATATTCTCCATATTAAATGTCAAGAATCGCCATGTAATTAATAAATTGCCCAAGATATAAGGTTTTAATGACTCTCTTCCTATCATAAGTCAAAGCAAAGTTATTAATTTGAATCCTAATGTATGGATGATTAAATGATACAATTGATCAAGAATTTATCCTTTAAAATGCACTAAGTATAATTTACAAGCCAATCCGAGTCTTATACATCAACCTTTCATGATGGTTTGTTTATTTCCATCTAAGTTAGAATTTGTACTTAATTACGATGAAATTAATTTGATCTTTGTGATCCGGATCACCAAATTAACTACAACGTATCGTCTTGGATTTATTGAATCTAGTTTGCAATAAATATATATAACATTCATTCATATTTAAATGCAACAGTGATTAATAATTTATTTAAATGTTTAATTTAATATTGTACTTAGATTTTCTCAATTTTGTTTACTTGGAATTATTTTATAATTAATTACTATCTTATTTTAATATTCATCAATATTAAAAAATAATATAATTCTTAATAATTATAATATGCATAAAGTGAGATGAAGTCATGGTGGGACCCATAAATAGTGAATGAATGTATGGATGATTAAATGAACCATTGTGAGAGTTTGTTTAAAAACTTAAGTATTTAAAAGTAGATGACGAAGATGATGTGGAGGAGAGAGAGTGGATGGATGGATGAAAATTCATCCATCCATTGTGGATGCTCTTATACAAAGTAAAATCATAATTTTCAGTATAACTCCAACACTCTATGTGACTCTCTTCATCTCAAATACGGTCGCGGCCGCCGCTGCTGTGACGCCGCCACCACCACGACGATGAACCCAACGCCGCCGCCACCATCACGACTCCAATGCCGCCGCCACCACCACGATGACCCCAACGCGGCCTACGCCACAACCATTCTAGGTTTTCCTCACTGGTTCATCACAATTACCACAAAGATCAACAACAAGATCAAGAGATTTCTATCCACTCAAACAAACAAGGGTTTGCACTTTCAGCAATGAAATCATTACGGGTTTCAGATCCGACCGATGGTGTTTTGGATTATTGTACGAAATTAGGGTTTTGGGAGATGAATTTGGGGAGAGGGGCAAACGAGGGTCCCGGCCGCCAAACGCTGCGAGCGGCAGCATCAGACGACGGTTAGATCAGGACAGTGAAATAATTTAGATAGGTAGCAGACTTTATTAATTGTTTGATAGTACGACTATATGCATAATTGATCGTTTTGGTTTTGTGTGTGTATTATATATATGTATCATATGCGTGTGATGAATGAAATTTCTACCTCAACATGTTTTTTTACCTTTGTTGATGTATCTACTGTTTTGGAGTAAGAATGACGCAAACAAAGTCTAAATGAGTTAGTGAACAAGAATGCTTTCATGTTTTTCTTTTCATGTTTTCACTGTAATGAGAATTGTTGTAGCACAAATCAAACTGGATATGTGCCCGTATCCGACACGTCAGCAGGGCCTACCTAGGCCCGGATCAACCCGACACGACAGAGGACCGACCCGACAGAGGACCAACCTCACCTTAACGAGCTACCTCCCTCGAGGACGACCCATAGGCGAGGTCGGAAAGAGAAGAGTAAAGACTATCTGAGCGGGCGACCTCCCCGAGGTCGCTCCACGGGCGACCTCCCCCCGAGGTCGCTGTTGGGATTATACTGGAAAGTATGCTTTTTACTTTGTATAATCAAAACTGAATTTCGGACTTATTTGCTGAAATAAATTGTTTATCACTGATGCTTTAAATATCATTGAATGTTACATATATTTACTGCATAACTGTTCAATAATTCGTACGTATTACATTGTAGTTAATTTAGTGATACCAGATCACAGAAGATTAAATTAACAGTCCCTTGTAACTAAAAGTACGTCATTCATGACCTAGATGGAAATGAACAACTCATCGTGAAAGGTTGAAGTGTAAGGCTCAGATTGACTTGTCTTAACCAAGAGATTACACTACTGCATGACTGATGCACTGAATAGGACCTACAGGAGGATAAATTCTTCAGAACTGAACAAGGAAGAATTAGACCTCAATGGTTCGTTATTTCTTAATCTCCGTTCCTTAAATAGGATCACGTGTGGTTGGTAACTATTGCTTTGACTTATCATGGGTAGAGAATCAACGAGATTCAATACTTTTTATCTTGGGCAATATTATTGATCACATGTGATTGCTAACATTTAATACGGAGAATCGTGTGCAAGTACGCTTGTTTGATTTGCCCCTTGAGAGGTTCATAAACTTTATCATACCAAATCTTGCAAGTGGAATTAGTTTCCGGTATGGATAATAATGTTGAACCGTTCCTTGACCAAGGACAAAAGATATTAATTAACGGAAAGCTATTTCAGTGGCTTGAATTAATTAATGAGCTGGATAATCTTAAACACGTGAAATAATAACCGGGAGCCATATTGACTGTAATATGGGTTAAGATGGATAGTGCAATATTAATTATGTAGTGAGATTAATTAATATTTATGGGCTTGAATAATATTGTGGCTCAATATTGATAATTCAAGATCCATTAGAAGGTCCAGTCTTAATTCTTCTAAAGGCCCCCCAAGTAGCCCAAGATAAAGTCCAATAACTGAAAAAAGGTGTTTAAAAATAAAATAAATTTGTTGCCTATTTTTCCTTGAGATTTTTGAAATTTATGGATAAAAGAGGGAGAAAGATTTTCTTTGAATTTTGTTATGGAATGAAGATATGTATTCTTGGAATGCAAGATTATCTCATTAAATTCAAGAAATCTCCCACTTGGTTATTCATAAGGGATATTTCAAAATTTTTGAAAATAAAGGGCAAAAAAGATTTTCTTGATTTTCTTGAAAAGATATTATGGAAGATATGTATTTCTTGAAATACAAGAATATCTCATAAATTCAAGAAGATCCAAATCTTGGAATCTTGGACCCTCTTATTTTCGAAAATATCCATAATGTGATGAGGTGGGATTTTTGTGGAATATTTTAATTATGGGGAAAATAATATAGGAGATATATTCTAGATTTCTTGGAGATCAAGAAAAGATTTTCCCACATTATTTTTTTACCCCAAAAATTGCCCATCACCTATCTATAAATAGGGGATGATTCTTTCATTCCCAAGTACAATCCCATGTGCTGGAAAAATTAGCAAATCCACGAAAGTGGTGCAACAAAGTTTATTTTTTCCTTTTGTTAATTGTTCGCAAGTATCCTTCCACCGGATTGTCGAGCAAGGATTAAGGGAATACTTGGAAAGTTCTTTTGGTGAGTCTAATCAACCAAGCCATTGTCATCCCAAGAGGTACGTTCACGTAAATTCGTAGAATTCCGCATGCGTAGGATTTACGTGAATTAATTATATGCATGATATGTTGTTGGATTATTATTTGAATTAATATAGGATTAATTCATGCTAGTAATAATTATAAGAATTAAATTTATATTTAAATATTCACCCCGAATAGATCTGTGCAAATCATTCTCCAACAACTGGTATCAGAGCCACGGTTTCGGGTTCTGAATTTTTTAAATTGTAATTTAATTCGCGGACATTAAATTTGAAATTGGATAGTAGAATTGCTAGATCTGTTTTGCAGGTATCCAATTGTCATGGAATTTAATGTGTTAATTTATGCATGCATATAAATTGTGGTTTTAATTCGATTCGTTCGGATTCGTTTTGCCTCGTGAGAAAATCTACGAGTAGATTAGGATTTGTTTGATTTGATCAATGTAATAGACTAGTCTAGATCTAGGTTTATTTATTTTTTGTAAATAAATTGTAACCGGATCGAAAACGAGGACGAAAACGAAGAATTAAAGGATAAAAATTCAACCGGGCGAAGTGGGCGCTAAACGCGCTTAAAGGGAGGCAAAGGAGACGGGCGACGACGCTGACGCCAGACAGTACGCGCACGGGCGCAGGCGAGGCCTTGGGCCGAAGACGACGCAAAGGACAAAGACGGGACGGTTGCGGGCGACGACGCGCTGCGGCGCGAGCGGATAAGCGGGCGGAGGCGCGGGGGACGAAAGGCGCCGCCGAGTACCGCGGGCAGGCGAGGCGTGGAGAGCGCGGCGGCACACACATCGCCGCCGCCGAGGTACCGCCGAGAGCCCCGCCGAGGCGCTGGGCGGGCGCACGAGGGTGCCAAAGTCTCCGAGGTTGAACTTGACAAGTGGGGGCCGGATCGGGTGCATCCCGATCATGCGAGCTACTTGGCGTGGCGTTTCGAGATGGAGTATTTTTTTTTAGACGATCGAGTGGGAGAAATTCAAGAAGGCGTTTCTTCGAGATCAAGCCAAGAAAAATCAAACCATGACAATTGGATAATTTGTGCCCAATATGTTTATTTTTCTGTTTTGCTTGATTTATTATTGTGCTATCTTATGCTTTATTTAATTGGTTTAAATGTGTTTGCATGAGAATTGCCCAAAGAAAAATCTCACATTCAAAAATTACTAAGTATGTTTAAATAATTAATTGAAAATTTTATTCCGGATAATAAAATTAAATTAATTTTGACCTCCATGATTTATTTATTTGTGAATTCTTTTGGAGAAATTCCCCCCACTGGACGGTCAAAAAATAGCTTTCACATGAATGAATTCCAAATGGATGATTGTGGGTTATTATTAGTGGCGACGATGATCCTCCCCACGAGGCTCGTTCAATACGAAATAATAATCCTGTATTTAATCATGGTTATTACTTAGGTATAAAATTGATATGCATATACTTCCCCGAAGTCCCTGTCAATTTTATATTGGTCAAGTGGGAGCTAACTATTAATCTGGATATTAAAGGTTTGGAACTGTTCTTGTTTGTAACCTGCTTGAATGTGTTTAAATAATGACCCACCCCACGTGGCTTATTTAAACTGTTTTGAGATGTTGGCTGATGCATGTTCATATTTTTTGAGATTTTAATATGATGCATGTGATCGAACCTTGTGATATATATGTGCTTATGCATGTTATTGTTTATTTCAGTTCATCATGTCGCAACCTTTTAATCCACTATTCAATATACTTAAAGACAATTTGCTCACTGGTGAATACTTTGTTGATTGGAATCGTAAACTTACTATTGTCCTCACCGCACAATGCCATAACTGGGTTCTCACCACAACTAAACCGGAAAAGCCAAAAGATGAGTCCACTAAAACGGTTAAGAAAGAGTATGCTGACTGGGAGCGATCCAACGAAATGGCAAAGTGTACCATCTTGGCTTCTATGTCAGATGTGTTGCAACACCAACACCAGAACGTTGAGACCGCTGCAGAAATCATGACTAGTCTTAAAGCGATGTTTCAACATCAGAACCGTGTGGCTCGTCAGATCACCATGAGGGACTTGCTCTCTATGAAAATGGTGGAGGGAACGCCCGTAAGGGAGCACGTTCTCCAGATGATGGCTCACCTTAACAAACTTGAGGTACTTGGCGCTGAATACGATATCGAGACCCAAATCGATTTCGTGCTCCACTCTCTGCCGAAAAGTTTTGAACAGTTCAGGCTGAACTACCAGATGAATAATCAGAAGTTCTCGATGCCTGATCTGTTGCAAGCTTTAGTCTCGGCGGAGGCGATATTGGGGCAAAAGAGCCAAGCCTTGGTGGCAAATGGACCTTCTTCTTCTTCTTCTAGACCAAGGGGTGGTAAGAACAAGAAAAGGGACAAAGGCCACAAGCAAGTGAACTCAAGTGTTGCCATTGGCAAAGAAAAGGTGAAGAAGGGTGGTGGAGTGAACAAGCCAGCTAACGGGAAGTGCTTCAACTTCGGTGAAAAATGACATTGGAGGTCAGCCTGTTCCAGACCCAAAAGGAATGGAAAGAAATGTAATTCTCACGCACTAGTTGTTGAAACTTGTTTAGCAGCGTATGCCTCCCATTTATGGGTAGTGGATACGGGATCCACTGATCATGTTTGTTTCACATTACAGGGGTTCAAACGGACCCGGCAACTTAGTGGGAGTGAGATCCTCATCACACGGGGCGATGCTACGAGAGTGGCAGCTGAAGCAGTGGGAGAAGTGCACCTGTCTTTTGAAGACAGAGTTTTAATTTTAAGAGATGTTCTTTACGTTCCAAATTTTAGAAAGAATTTTATTTCAGTTTCTAAACTTTTTGATGATGGATATTCGGTTACTTTTAATAAAGTTGTTACCATTTCTCTTTTTGATAAATTTATCTGTCATGGAACGTTGTCGAATAATCTCTATACAATTAACTGTGCACACCACTCACGAAATGCATCCTATAACACATCAACTATTTTCGAGAAAAGAAAACATTCATCAGACGTGAACGAGACACTTATTTGGCATCTAAGATTGGGTCATATAAATCCAAAGAGGATCCAAAGGTTGGTGAAAGACGGTTCACTGGAGTTTCTCCAAGTTGAACCAATTCCAACCTGCGAATCATGTTTGGAGGGTAAAATGACCAAGAGGGCATTTGGAGCCAAGGGGAATAGGGCTAAAGAAGTGTTAGAGATAGTTCACACAGATGTATGTGGTCCAATGTCAACCAAAGCAAGAGGAGGTTATGAGTATTTTGTCACTTTTATTGATGATTACTCAAGGTACGTTATATTTTCCTTATGAAGCATAAATCTGAGACCTTTGAGAAATTCACAGAATTTAAGGCTCAAGCAGAGAATCATAGGAAAAACGATCAAGTCTCTACGATCCGATCGTGGAGGTGAATACCTCAACCGATGAGTTTTTGAACTACTTATTCGATGAAGGGATTGCATCCCACCATCGCACCGGAACCCCTCAACAAAACGGGGTTGCAGAGCGAAGAAACATAACTCTTTTGGAAATGGTTAGATCTATGATGAGTTATCGCGGATCTTCCCAAGTCGATTCGGGGTCATGCCTTGGAAACAACAACTTACATTCTGAACTTGGTGCCATCCAAATCAGTTCCCAAAACTCCCAAAGAATTGTGGACCGGGCGCAAGCCTAGTATGAGACACATGAGAATTTGGGGGTGTCCGGACTATGTGTTGGACTATGAAGCCGGTAAATTGGATCCTCGATCGTAATTAAGGTTGTTTGTAGGATACCCCAGGGAACAAAAAGGGTGTATGTTCTATGGTCCCTCAAGATCAAAAGGTGGTCATAAGCACCCACTTTAGATTTTTGGAAGAAGACTATATGAACGAAAAGAAGACCCGTATGAGATTACCTTAAATGAGCTAAGAAGGCAAACCTCAATGCCAATCTGACTAGATGATATACCAAACGACACACTTTCACAACCAGGAACCTCGTCAGAGTGGGAGGGTTGTAAGACAGCCCGAGAGATTCATGGGAATAGGAGAGTCCTCGGACTTGATTTCCGGACAAGATGAATCAGACCCATGGACATATGACGAGGCAATTCAAGACAAGGATGAAGATTCTTGGCAAACAAAGAATGAAAGTTTAAATGGGTTCTATGTTTCATAACAAAGTGTGGGAGCTAGTCGAACCACTTAATGGGGTCAAACCCATTGGTTGCAAGTGGGTGTACAAGAGAAAAAGAGGATCGGATTTAAAAGGTGGAAACCTTCAAAAGCAAGACTAGTGGCGTAAAGGTTATACTCGTAAAGAAGAAGGGATCGATTATGAGGAAACTTTTTTTCGCCCAGAGCCATGCTTAAGTCCATTCAGATTCTCTTATCAATTGTCAAGATCTTGACTTTGAAAACTGAAAATGGATGTCAAGATGCCTTTTCTTAACGAAAAGTCTTGATGAAGAGATCTATATGCAACAACCCCAAGGCTTCATTGAAAAAGGCCAAGAACACCTAGTTTGTAAGCTCATGAAGTCCATTTACGGACTCAAACAGCACATCGAGTTTGGAACCAATGTTTTGATCATGTTATAAAGTCTTATGGGTTTGATCAAAACGAGTTTGAAAGTTGTGTGTATAAAAAAAAGCATGTCGAATCGCATTGGTATTCTTAGTACTATACGTAGATGACATTCGATCATCGGGAATGATGTAAAGGTGTTATCGACGTAAGGGCATGGCTTTCAAAAACAGTTTGATATGAAAGACTTAGGGGAAGTTCGGACACATCCTTGGGATCAAGATCACCGAGATCGTGAATAAAAGGATGATAGGCTTATCGCAAGCTTCATACATAGATCTTGTCTTGAAACGATTCAAAGATGCAAGATTCCAAGAAAGGCTTGCACCTTTCGGACATGGAATCCATCTATCCAAGAAAATGTCCCCTAAGACGCAAAAAAGGAGATAGATGACATGAAAGACATTCCTTATACTTCCCATTCGCCGGGAAGCCTTATGTATGCAATGTCGTGTACGAGACCGGATATCCGCTTTTGTTGTTGGCATGGTGGCAAGATATCAAAGTAACCCGGGAAAGATCATCGACGGTTTGTTAAAAAACATTCAAGTATCTGAAAAGAACTCGGGATAGAATGTTGGTTTATCAGTCAGATAGTTCAATCTCCATCGGCTACACGGACTCGGATTTCCAATCAGACATAGACTCCAGAAAATCTACCTCCGGTAGTGTGTTTTGCATGGGGGGAGGAGCTGTGACATGGAGAAGCATCAAGCAGAAATGCATCGCAGATTCTACCATGGAAGTTTAATATGTAGTCGTTTTAGGCAAATGAAAAGAAGCGGTTTGGCTCAATAACTTCCTAGTGGACTTAGATGTGGGTTCAATTTGCCCGGCCAGAATCATCATTTATTGTGACAATGCCGGAGCAGTTGCAAATTCAAGGGAACCAAGAGCCCACAAAGCCAGCAAACACATTGAAAGGAAATACCATCTTATACGAGACATCGTTAAGAGAGGAGATATAGATGTGGCAAAGATAGCGTCTGAGGACAACCTAGCAGATCCATTCACAAAGGGTCCGCCTCAATACATTCGAGAGACATGTGGAAGGAATGGGTGTCAAGACCGATTGCTAATCTGCCCGACTATAAGTGGGAGAATTATTGGGTTCGTGTAGGTGACATTAGATGTCACGGACTACACGAGACATGTTGTAGTATACTTACAAGCAGACTTTGAGTATAAGTGGGAGATTGTTGGGATTATCTTTCGAAAGTATGCTTTTTACTTTGTATAATCAAAACCCCAATTTCGGACTTATTTACTGAAATAATTTATTTATCACTGATGCTTTAAATATTATCGAATGTTACATATATTTATCGCATATAACTGTTCAATAAATCGACGTGTTACATTGTAGTTAATTTAGTGATACCGGATCACGTAAAAAAATTAAATTAAAAGGTCCCTTGTAACTAAAAAGTACGACATTCACTTACCTAGATGGAAATGAACAACCCATCGTGAAAGGTTGAAGAGTAAGGCTCGGGATTGGCTTGTCTTGACCAAGAGATTACACTAGTGCATGACCGATGTAATCGAATAGGACCTACAGGAGGATAAATTCTTCAGAACTGAACAAGGAAGAATTAGACCTCAGTGGTTCGTTATTTCTTAATCTTCGTTCCTTAAATAGGATCACGTGGGATTGGTAACTATTGCTTTGACTTATCATGGGTAGAGAATCAATGAGATTCAATACTTTTTATCTTGGGCAATATTATTGGTCACATGTGATTGCTAAGATTTAATACGAAGAATCGTGTGCAAGTACGCTTGTTTGATTTGCCCCCTTGGGAGGTTCATAAGCTTTATCATACCAAATCTTGCAAGTGGAATTAGTTTCCGGTATGGATAATAATGTTGAACCGTTCCTTGACCAAGGATAAAAGATATTAATTAGTGGAAAGCTATTTCAGTGGCTTGAATTAATTAATGGGCTAGATAATCTTAAACACGAGAAATAATAACCGGGAGCCATATTGACTGTAATATTGGTTAAGATGGATAGTGCAATATTAATTATGTAGTGGGATTAATTAATATTTATGTGCTTGAATAATATTGTGGTTCAATATAGATAATTCAAGATCCATTGGAAGGTCCAATCTTAATTCTCCTAAAGGCCCCCTGAGTAGCCCAACATATAGTTCAATAACTGAAAAGGTGATTAAAATAAAATAAATATTGTTGCTTAATTTTTCCTTTTTTTTTCGAAAATTATGGATAGAATGGGAGAAAGATTTTCTTTGAATTTTGTTATGGAATGAAGATATGTATTCTTGGAATACAAGATTATCTCATTAAATTCAAGAAATTTCCAACTTGGTTATTCATAAGAGAATTTTCGAAATTTTAAAATATAGAGGGCAAGAAAGATTTTCTTGATTTTCTTGAAAAGATATTATGAAAGATGTGTATTTTCTTGAAATACAAGAATATCTCATAAATTTAAGAAGATCCAAATCTTGGAATCTTGGACCCCATATTTCGAAATTATCCATAATATTGGTGAGGTGGGATTTTTGTGGAATATTATAATTATTGGAAAAAAGAATATAAGAGATATATTCAAGATTTCTTGGAGATAAAGAAAAGTTTTTCCCACATTATTTTTCTACCAAAAATTTCGCCCATCACCTAGCTATAAATAGGGGATGACTCTTTCATTCCCAAGTACAATTCCATGTGCTGAAAAATTAGTAAATCCACAAAGGTGGTGCAACATAATTTATTTTTCCTTTTGTTAATTGTTCACAAGTGTCCTTCCACCGGATAGTCGAACAAGGACTAAGGGAATACTTGGGAAGTTCTTTTGGTCAGTTTAATCAGACATATTACTTCCATCCCAAGAGGTACGTTCACGTAAACTCGTAGAATTCCGCATGCGTAGGATTTACGTGAATTAATTATATGCATGATATGTTGTTGAATTATTATTTGAATTAATATAGGATTAATTCATGCTAGTAATAATTATAAGAATTAAATTTGTATTTAAATATTCATCCCTAATAGATCTGTGCAATTCATTCCCCAACAGGGATTGCATCCCAGCTCACTGCACCCGGAACCCCTCAACAAAACGGGGTTGCAGAGTGAAGAAACATAACTCTTTTGGAAATGGTTAGATCTATGATGAGTTATGCGGATCTTCCCAAGTCGTTCTAGGGTCATGCCTTGGAAACAACGGCTTACATTCTGAACTTGGTGCCATCCAAATCGGTTCCCAAAACTCCCAAAGAATTATGGACCGGGCGCAAGCCTAGTATAAGACACATGAGAATTTGGGGGTGTCCGGCCTACGTGTTGGACAAGGAAGCCGGTAAATTGGATCCTCGATCAGAATTAAGGTTGTTTGTAGGATACCCCGAGGGAACAAAAGGGTGTATGTTCTATGGTCCCGAAGATCAAAAGGTGGTAATAAGCACCCACTTTAGATTTTTGGAAGAAGACTATATGAACGAAATAAGACCCAGAAGTGAGATTACCTTAAATGAGCTAAGGGGGCTAACCTCAATGCCAACTGTACAAGATGATATACCAAACAACATACTTACACAACCGGAACCTCGTCGTAGTGGGAGGGTTGTGAAATAGCCCGAGAGATTCATGGGAATAGGAGAGTCTTCGGACTTGATTCCCGGACAAGACGAATCAGACCCATGGACATATGACGAGGCAATCCAAGATAAGGATGCAGATTCTTGGCAAACAGCAATGAAAGCCGAAATGGGTTCTATGTTTCATAACAAAGTGTGGGAGCTAGTCGAACCACTTAATGGGGTCAAACCCATTGGTTGCAAGTGGGTGTATAAGAGGAAAAGATGACCGGACGGGAAGGTGGAAACCTTCAAAGCAAGACTAGTGGCGAAAGGTTATACTCAGAAAGAAGGGATCGATTATGAGGAAACTTTTTCGCCCGTAGCCATGCTTAAGTCCATTCGTATTCTCTTATCGATTGTTGTGCATCTTGACTTTGAAATTTGGCAAATGGATGTCAAGACAGTTTTCCTTAACGGAAGTCCTGATGAAGAGATCTATATGCAACAACCCCAAGACTTCATTGAAAAAGGCCAAGAAAACCTAGTTTGTAAGCTCATGAAGTCCATTTACGGACTCAAACAGGCATCCGGAGCTTGGAACCAATGTTTTGATCATGTTATAAAGTCTTATGGGTTCGATCAAAACGAACTTGAAAGTTGTGTGTATAAAAAGCGTGTCGGAACTGCATTGGTATTCTTAGTACTATACGTAGACAACATTCTGATCATCGGGAACGATGTGAAGGTGTTATCAGACGTAAGGGCATGGCTTTCAAAACAGTTTGATATGAAGGACTTAGGGGAAGCCAGACACATCCTTGGGATCAAGATCACTCGAGATCGCAAGAAAATGATGATAGGCTTATCGCAAGCTTCATACATAGACACTGTCTTGAAACGATTCAGCATGCAAGATTCAAAGAAAGGCTCCGTACCTTTCAGACATGGAATCCATCTATCCAAGAAAATGTCCCCTAAGACGCAAAAGGAGATAGATGACATGAGAGGTATTCCTTATGCTTCGGTTGTCAGAAGCCTTATGTATGCAATGCTGTGTACGAGACCGGATATTTGCTTTGTCGTTGGCATGGTGGCAAGATATTAAAGTAACCCGGGGAAAGAGCATTGGACGACAGTTAAAAACATTCTGAAGTATCTAAAAAGAACTCGGGATAGAATGTTGATTTATCAGTCAGATAATCCAATCCCCATCGGCTACAAGGACTCGGATTTCCAATCAGACATAGACTCCAGAAAATCTACCTCGGGTAGTGTGTTTTGCATGGGGGAGGAGCCGTGACATGGAGAAGCGTCAAGCAGAAATGCGTCGCAGATTCTACCATGGAAGCCGAATATGTAGCTGCTTGCAAGGCAGCGAAAGAAGTGGTTTGGCTCAAGAACTTCCTAGTGGACTTGAATGTGGTTCCGAATTTGCCCAGCAGAATCACTATTTATTGTGACAATGCCGGAGCAGTTGCAAATTCAAGGGAACCAAGAGCCCACAAGGCCAGCAAACACATTGAAAGGAAATACCATCTTATACGAGATATCGTTAAGAGAGGACATATAGATGTGGCAAAGATAGCGTCTGAGGACAACCTAGCAGATTCATTCACAAAGAGTCTGCCTCTGAATACATTCGAGAGACATGTGGAAGGAATGAGTGTCAAGACCGTTGCCAATCTGCTTTGAGTATAAGTGGGAGGAATTATTAGGTTCGTGTAGGTAACATTAGATGTCACAGACTACACGAGACATGTTGTAGTATATTTAAAAGCAGACTTTGAGTATAAGTGGGAGATTGTTGGGATTATACTGGAAAGTATGTTTTTTACTTTGTATAATCAAAACTGAATTTCAGATTTATTTGCTGAAATAAATTGTTTATCACTGATGCTTTAAATATCATTGAATGTTACATATATTTACTGCATAACTGTTCAATAATTCGTACGTATTACATTGTAGTTAATTTAGTGATACCAGATCACAGAAGATTAAATTAACAGTCCATTGTAACTAAAAGTACGCCATTAACGACCTAGATGAAAATGAACAACCCATCGTGAAAGGTTGAAGTGTAAGGCTCAGATTGGCTTGTCTTGACCAAGAGATTACACTAGTGCATGACTGATGCACTGAATAGGACCTACAGGAGGATAAATTCTTCAAAACTGAACAAGGAAGAATTAGACCTCAGTGGTTCGTTATTTCTTAATCTTCTTTCCTTAAATAGGATCATGTGTGGTTGGTAACTATTGCTTTGACTTATCATGGGTAGAGAATCAACGAGATTTAATACTTTTTATTTTGGGCAATATTATTGGTCACATGTGATTGCTAAGATTTAATACGGAGAATCGTGTGCAAGTACGCTTGTTTGATTTGCCCCTTGGGAGGTTCATAAGCTTTATCATACCAAATCTTGCAAGTGGAATTAGTTTCCGGTATGGATAATAATGTTGAACCGTTCCTTGACCAAGGACAAAAGATATTAATTAACGGAAAGTTATTTCAGTGGCTTGAATTAGTTAATGGGCTGGATAATCTTAAACACGGAAAATAATAACCGGGAGACATATTGACTGTAATATGGGTTAAGATGGATAGTGCAATATTAATTATGTAGTGAGATTAATTAATATTTATGGGCTTGAATAATATTGTGGCTCAATATTGATAATTCAAGATCCATTGAAAGGTCCAGTCTTAATTCTCCTAAAGGCCCCCCAAGTAGCCCAAGATAAAGTCCAATAACTGAAAAGGATGTTTAAAAATAAAATAAATTTGTTGCCTATTTTTCCTTGAGATTTTCAAAATTTATGGATAAAAGAGGGAGAAAGATTTTCTTTGAATTTTGTTATGGAATGAAGATATGTATTCTTGGAATGCAAGATTATCTCATTAAATTCAAGAAATCTCCCACTTGGTTATTCATAAGGGATATTTTGAAATTTTTGAAAATAAAGGGCAAGAAAGATTTTCTTGATTTTCTTGAAAAGATATTATGGAAGATATGTATTTCTTGAAATTCGAAAATATCCATAATGTGATGAGGTGGGATTTTTGTGGAATATTTTAATTATGGGGAAAATAATATAGGAGATATATTCAAAATTTCTTGAAGATCAAGAAAAGATTTTCCCACATTGTTTTTTTACCCCAAAAATCGCCCATCACCTATCTATAAATAGGGGATGATTATTTCATTCTCAAGTACAATTCCATTTGCTGGAAAAATTAGCAAATCCACGAAAGTGGTGCAACAAAGTTTATTTTTTCCTTTTGTTAATTGTTCGCAAGTATCCTTCCACCGGATTGTCGAGCAAGGATTAAGGGAATACTTGGGAAGTTCTTTTGGTGAGTCTAATCAACCAAGCCATTGCCATCCCAAGAGGTACGTTCACGTAAACTCGTAGAATTCCACATGCGTAGGATTTACGTGAATTAATTATATGCATGATATGTTGTTGGATTATTATTTGAATTAATATATGATTAATTCATGCTAGTAATAATTATAAGAATTAAATTTGTATTTAAATATTCACCCCGAATAGATCTGTGCAAATCATTCTCCAACAGTCGCTCCACGAGCAAAGCCGACAAGCACAACACGAGAAGATAATCCGGCGAAGTCAGGAACTGACTTCTACTTTACGAGACATGACAAGAGCATTTGATGTAAAATATATATATAATAGATAAAGTTTTACTGTTTAGATCAATGGTTGTAATAAAACTTTACGATAAAGGGTCAAGTTGAATAGAATAGTATTTTATCTTTTAGGGTTGGTCCTCCATAAATAGAGGACCACACCCCTCATTGTAGAGGACTTGGATCCTCCCAATCTTGCTCTCATTCTCTCATCATCTATACAATACCAAATTTAAGGGAATAACTCTCAAGAGTTCTTCCCGCAGTCTTCTCGTTCGATTATTACTTGTTTGTGTTACTAGAATCAATAACCACATTTCCATTATTCTTAACCCGATATTTTAGTACGCAACAATTGGCGCTAGAAGGATGACACTCTTTAAGAATCAAACTATGTTTCTCATTGGAGTATCCTCAAGAACTTTCCATTTTTTTCATCTTCAAATCTTCATACTCCATCTTCAAATCTTCAAACCTTCAAACAAAAAATTCCTTCACACCTTCAAATCTTCAAGTATACATACTTGAATCTTTAAATCCCCCAACCAAAAACTCATGAGTTAGTGTGTTATAACCAGAACATAAGGTACCATGTGTTGGGGAATTAATTGCCCGGATCTATTCGGGATGAATATTTAAATACAAATTTAATTCTTACAATTATTACTAGCATGAATTAATCCTATATTAATTCAAATAATAATTCAACAACAAATCATGCATATAAACAGTTCACATAAAACCTATGCATGCGGAATTACTACGGGTTTACGTGAACTAACCTCTTGGAGTGGCAATGGTCTCGTCGATGAAAACACACCAAAAAGCCTTCCCAAGTATTCCCTAGTCCTTGCTCGTCAATCGGGTGGAAGTAAGCTCGCGAACAATTAACAAAAGGGAAAATAAAATTTGTTGCACCACCTTTGTGGATTTACTAATTTTTCCAGCACATGGAATTGTACTTGAGAATGAAACATTCATCCCCTATTTATAGAGGGTAGTGGCCGATTTTTCCATATGGAATAGGGAGGAAAAAATCTTTTCTTGATCTCCAAGAAATCTTGAATATATCTCATATATTCTTTTCTCCATAATTAGAATATTTCATAAAATTTCACTCTCTTATTTGTTATGGAGTATTTCGAAAAAAATAGGAAAAAGAAACCAAGATTTGGATCTTCTTGAATTTATGAGATATACTTGTATTCCAAGAAATACATATCTTTCATAATATCTTTTCAAGAAAATCAAGAAAATCTTTCTTTCCCTTTTATTTCAAAATTTTTGAAATTTACATAGTAAATAACCAAGTGAGAGATTTCTTGAATTTAATGAGACGATCTTGTATTCCAAGAATACTTATCTTCATTCCATAACAAAATTCAAAGAAAATCTTTCTCCTTCTTTTATTTACTATTTTCGAAAAAATAGGAAAAATAAGCAACAAAAATTTATTTTATTTTTAAACACCTTTTTCAGTTATTGGACTTTATGTTGAGCTACTTGAGGGGCCTTTAGGAGAATTAAGATTGGATCTTCCAATGGATCTTGAATTATCAATATTGAGCCACAATATTATTCAAGCCCATAAATATTAATTAATCCCACTACATAATTAATATTGCACTATCCATCTTAACCCATATTACAGTTAATATGGCTCCCGGTTATTATTTCCCGTGTTTAAGATTATCTAGCTCATTAATTAATTCAAGCCACTAAAATAGCTTTCCATTAATTAATATCTTTTATCCTTGGTAAAGGAACGGTTCAACATTATTATCCATACCGGAAACTAGTTCCACTTGCAAGATTTGGTATGATAAAACTTATGAACCTCCCAAGGGGGCAAATCGAACAAGCGTACTTGCACACGATTCTCCGTATTAAATCTTAGTAATCGCATGTGACCAATAATATTGCCCAAGATATAAAGTATTGAATCTCGTTGATTCTCTACCCGTAATAAGTCAAAGCAATAATTACTAACCACACGCGATCCTATTTAAGGGACGAAGATTAAGAAATAACGAACCACTGAGGTCTAATTCTTCCTAGTTCAGTTCTGGAGAATTTGTCCTCCTGTAGGTCCTATTCAGTGCACTAAACATGCACTAGTGTAATCTCTTGGTCAAGACATGATAACTGCAGACGCATCGAAGGTATGGATCAAGATCGAGCTCCGAACAAAGTCAAAGCCCGACCTTGGGGGCTATTATTGTAGCACAAATCAAACTGGATATGTGCCCGTATCCGACACGTCAGTAGGGCCCACCTAGGCCCGGATCAACCCGACCCGACAGAGGACCGACCCGACAGAGGACCAACCTCACCTTAACGAGCGACCTCCCTCGAGGACGACCCATAGGCGAGGTCGGAAAGAGAAGAGTAAAGACTATCTGAGCGGGCGACCTCCCCCGAGGTCGCTCCACGAGCAAAGCCAACAAGCACAGCACGAGAAGATAATCCGGCGAAGTCAGGAATCGACGTCTACTTTACGAGACATGACAAGAGCATTTGATGTAAAATATATATATAATAGATAAAGTTTTACTGTTTAGATCAACGGTTGTAATAAACCCCTACGATAAAGGGTCAAGATGAATAGATTAGTATTTTATCTTTTAGGGTTGGTCCTCTATAAATAGAGGACCACACCCCCTCATTGTATAGGACTTGGATCCTCCCAATCTTGCTCTCATTCTCTCATCATCTATACAATACCAAATTTAAGGGAAGAACTCTCAAGAGTTCTTCCCGCAGTCTTCTCGTTCGATTATTACTTGTTTGTGTTACTAGAATCAATTAGCCACACTTCCATTATTCTTAACCCGATATTTTAGTACGCAACTAGAATCAATTGTACATTCATTAGATATAATTTATTTTATTTGCAGATTTATTGCATATTCCAAATTTTTGCACCATAATGATTTGTTTATATTTTAAAAAATGCAAATTTTGGTTTGGTCATGTGATGAAAGAAAGATGATTATGGAATTGATTTTTTGATATTAAAATTTGTTGTAGTTGATATTCTGAATGGTTACAGATGATGATTTAGTCGATCTCAAGAGAGAGAAAGATTAAGGAGCAAGGAGAGAAAGAAAGGGATTTCTGTATTTTGCTTTTAAATTTTTCTGTAATATTTTTAGGGTGTACAATTTTTAATTTTAATGTGGGTGTGCATTTTTTAATTTTTATTACGAGTGTGCAGAATTTTTGGGGTGCACAAAATTGTTGGGTGTGTAAATTTTTTTACGGGTGTGCAGAATTTAAAAAAATTAATTAAATAAAAGGACAAATAATTAAAAAAATATTGGTGGTGTGCAGAATTTTTTACAGGTGTGCAGAATGTGCAATGTTTTGGGGGTGTGCAGAATGTGCAATGTTTTACGGGTGTGCAGAAGTTTTAACGTATGTGCAGAATTAAAAAAATTAATTAAATGAAAGGAAAAAAAAAAAATAAAAATATTGGGGTGTGCAGAACTTTTTACGTGTGTGCATAATTTTTAAATAAAAGGAAAAAAAATTGGGTGTGCAGAATTATTTACGGGTGTAAAGAATTGTTGACGAGTGTGCAGATTTTTTTTTCGTGTGTACAGAATTAAAAAAAAAAGATAGATGATTAAAAAAATTTGGGAGTGCAGAATTTTTTTTATTATTATTATTAAAAAAATCAATTAAATAAAATTACAATTAATTAAAAAAATTATTAAAATTTTAAATCTGAATTAGTATTCAATTTTTTTGGATAATATTTTATTTTAAAAAGAAATAATTAAATAAAAATACAGAAATAAATAAAAAATTCAATAAAATTTAAAATCCAAAATCTCCATATTATTTTATACATAAGGCCAATTTAGACATTTTGATACAATTTTAGCACCTTAGAGTAATGCCTAAGAAGTAGTGGACTTTAGAGTAATAGTGTCTAATAAATGACATCTAATAGTAATTGCCCCTTACTCAAATAGAAGTTCTAAAGATACTCCCTCCATTTCATACTCAACTAAACATTTTTCATTTTAGTTCGTCTTATACTTGTCTTTTTCTTTCCATAAATAACATAAAGTTATCATACACATTGTAACTCATACCCATAAAACATTTTTTATTTACCACACATACCATTGTGAGCCTTACATAAAACACACTCATATTCCCCTAACAAAGTGGAATCTACTTTACCAATAAACTGAATTGTCTGAAATGCCCTCAATAAAACATCAATTTATCACCTCAATTACTACTAATAACCAACTCTTACATTAAATATCGTGTAAATAGTAAATGTCCAATTGAGTATGTGACAGAAGGAGTGCTATTTTTTTAACACAAACTCTCCTATGAAACTTGTTCATACTATGAAATTGATATCATTACATTTGTAATTGATACCACTACTCTTATAAATCAGTATCTATAGCATTTAATGTTATGATCTCAGTTACAAGTGTAGTGGTATCACTTGATAAGTCTTATGGTACTAGTTTATAAGTGCAGTGGTATAAAATTCGTACTATTAACAAATTTCATCGGAGACCTACTCTTTTTTTAAAAGTCATATTTAAATCTCATGATGAGGCGTATGATAATTTACAAACAATATCTTTAGAACGAACATTCACTGTAGAAATAAATCGACCAACTAAAATTAACTATCCTCCCAATAGAATTGACTCGTACTTATCACACTAGGATAGACATCGTACACTTGCAGTTGGTTATTCTACGTGTTAAAATAATACTAAACGTTGTTTGATATCTCTTTTATTAGATTAAATAAGTTGCTAAAAGCTATAATCTTTAAATTGAATAGGTGATATTTTTACAGCTAATGAGCTTTATTTAAATACCATCAACTCTTTTTACAAACACTATCAATTTTTCTTTGACATTTTACAAACACTATCAATTTTAACAACTTTTACTATTAATTTTTTTTTATAATCATTTCAAAAATATAATTTTTTGCAAACAATCCATAAATGAAACTTTTATGAAACGAGGGTGCAAATGTGTGATTTTTTAATATATTTTTTTAAGGGGTGTATTTACCAAAAATGGGGGATGCATCCTGGTGACAGGATCCAATCCTGTTTGATGGCAATTTTGTAATATGTTAAAGAAACCAAGATGGTTGTGGAGAGACGTGTAAAATGGTTGAGTGTTGGGGCTTGTGGAAGAATAATTTCTCCCCATTAGTTATTAGTACTAGTCATGAGCGATGACTTGCTTGATTTGGGTGTGGAGTCAAAAGTCAAAGTCCACTATCCCATATAACACGGTTTCAACTTTCACACCACGTGACCAGACAAGAGGAGGAGTAATTGAAATGTTGAAATTAGTTTCCAATGCCATTCCATTCATTGCTTTGGAGGAGGTAGAGATAATGTATCTATTCCTCCCATATTCATCTCCCACCACCACCTTTCTTCTTCTTGTTGTTGTGCTCGTATTGCAATTGCAATTGCAGGCCCAACAGAGCTACGTGAATAACAAGCAGCTGAGTTGCTATGAAAACCCAAACATCACTCTGGGTTTCGTGTGCAACGCCGTCCCCTCCTGCACCTCCTATATCTCTTTCCGCTCCACCTCCATTTACAACAGCCCCGCCACAATCGGATATCTCCTGGCCGCCGACCCTGCCCAGATCGCCGCCGCCAATAACATCTCCGATGTCGCCTCACTCCCCATCGACACACTGCTCATCGTCCCCCTCAACTGTTCCTGCTCTGGGGATTATTATCAGCACAACGCCTCGTACGTTCTCAAACACCAGGGTGAGACCTACTTCGAAGTCGCAAATATCACCTACCAAGCTCTCACCACCTGTCAAGCCATGATGGCTCAGAACCCGGCTTACAACGATCGTAGCCTCTTCCCGGAGATGAAGCTCCTCGTCCCCCTCCGCTGCGCTTGCCCCACTCCCACCCAAATAGCTTCCGGCTACAACTACCTGCTCACCTATCCCATCCGCCAGGGCAACGATTACTACTATATTGCCCGCACTTTCGGATCCGACTTCCAGGGCATCCTCGATGCCAATATGCTCACCCAAGACCAGCGCATTTTTTTCTTCACTCCAATTCTCGTGCCTCTCAAAACTCCCCCCACAAAACTAAACATCCACACCCCCCACCTGTCCCTCCTACCACCCCTGCAAGTGCAAGTGCTCCTCCTCAGAGTCAGGGAGGCGATTCTAGCAGCTCCAAAAAGTGGATTTTCATCGGAGGGGCTGCCATCATATTGGTGGTTATACTATCTTCAATCTTGGCGGTTTGGTTCTTCCGTCGTCAATCTCCTCCTCCTCCTCCTCCTCCTCCTCCTCCTCCTCAACTTAAACTTGCAGCAGACGAATCCACCGAAACTCTAACGATATACAAATTCGAGGATCTAGACAAGGCAACAAACTCATTCGCAGAGTCCAATAGAATCAACGGAAGCTCCTCCGTGTACCGAGGCTCATTCAAGGGAGACGATGCTGTGGTGAAGATAATGAAAGGAGATGTTTCTGGGGAGGTAGCTGCCCTGAGAAAGATCAATCATTCCCACATAATTAGGCTCTCTGGTTTTTGTCTCCGCCAAGGCATCACCTACCTAGTGTATGAGTACGCTGAGAAAGGTTCCCTAACCCAATGGCTACACGCCGGTGGGCTCAACTGGATTCAGAGGGTCCAGATTGCTTATGACGTCGCGGATGCATTGAATTATCTCCACAATTTCACCAACCCTCCTTGCATCCACAAGAATTTGACGACCAGTAACATCCTTGTTGACGGAAACATGAGGGCCAAAATTGCCAATTTCGGACTGTCAAGGACATTGGATACGGGTGATGAAGGAGGGGGCATAGTAACAAGGCATGTTGTGGGCACTTATGGATACATGGCGCCTGAGTATATAGAGAGTGGGTTGGTTACCCCAAAGCTTGATGTGTTTGCTTTGGGGGTCATAATGCTGGAGCTCTTATCCGGAAAGGAAGCTATTACCATTTTTGGAGAGGATCAAGTGATGCTACATCGAAGAATACAAGAGGTGTTGAATGTGAGAGAGAAGCTGCGGGAACTCATGGATCCGTCTCTCGGAGAGGAGTATCCATTTGAGATGGCTTACTCCATGGTTGAGCTTGCTAGCAAGTGTGTGGCTCACACACTTGACGCCCGTCCCTCTGTGTCTCATGTCTTCATGCTTCTATCCAAGCTCCTCTCCTTTTCCTTGGATTGGGATCCTTCTCTTGATGATACATCCCACAGTTTCAGTCAATAATCATATCCCTATTGCAGCTACACAATAATAATAATTCTATAATACATTCATGATAAACAATCCATGTTACTAATACTAGTTGCGTTCCATTCTTTTTATAGCACCATTTACTGTATAACATCACATTTGTATTTGCACCCTCAATTTCATTTATGAATCTTGCGAGGATGTTGCCTTACTCTATGCATAATTACTTCTTCATCCATAAGTAGAGAGCAGGCACCTCAAGATTCACACTACCATATCACCTTCACATGATATAGTGGATAAGCCGTGCAGCTATTATGTATTATGAATTTAATAAAAAAAATAGTGTTTACTATAGGAAGGTGAATAAAGTCGATAAATCTAATATACGATATAACAGCAGGTAATAAGAACAAAATCCTGCCTAGACATGACATAAATAACCGAGAATTATGCTCAATCCTCCTCATTTTGTTGCCTGAGCAATCATATTACTAATAGAACTTGCTTGCTCCTTTGCTTCCTCCACCATAGAATCCTGCAAACAAGTAGGAATCAGAATAGAAGTATGAATAGGAATAGGATGGTTTAATTAGCTAAAAATTTTGTTGAGTAGGGATGCATCAGAGAACTGCAAAGTTACATACCTGAACGGCTACAAGACGTGCAACTGTTTTCTTGCTCGACTCTTGAAGTTCACCGGCAATTAGAACTTCGTCCAATGCATAATATGCCTGATATTGCTTGCGCTAGTCAGATTTAAATATGAGACTAGATTCATTACATAAAAAATAACTGTGCATCACATGGCAATTTCTGCACAAATTGTTTAACCTCAAATAGCACTTAATGCAATTCTTCGATTAAAAATGCAATATCACCATTTGGTAATGCATAAGCCAAAACTGTAGCTTATGTTGCAATTAGGGCAACATAGATATCATTTGGATGGCATAGTGTTGAATCCAAATAGTCCAAAATCATTTAAATGAAACTCCAAGTACACCCCAGCCCAAGGTTCAGAAATAAATACTACTCCTTGATTATCAACTAGAAACAATCCACCAACACTGTCCAAAGATTTAAGTACTGATTAAAGAAAAAAGGTCCTACCTTGTGAAAATGAAAGATCAAATCCAGTTCGCAGACCTAAAGAAACAAAGTAAAGTTATAAATCAACAAGAGAACTTGAAGTAATTACGAGATACACTTAATATTGCTACATTTGTTTCAGGCCTCACACTTCCAAAATAACGGTCTAGTATCTCCACATAGTGGTGGATAATTTCAAGGACCTCCAACTCATTTTGATCCTGGTCAATGCACATGCAGAAATAAAGACTAGCATATCTGCAAAATAAAGAATGAGAAGAACATAATAAAGATGCACACTGCTGCAATCAAGAAGGGAAGTTTATGTAGTATAAATAAATCATGTTACAAAGTTCGAACTAAATATAAAGGGCATGTTACCTTTTATAAACAACTTTGTATCCTCTCCACTCCACAAAATTGCAGAGCTTGGGGCCTCGAGTGAGAATAAGACCACTCAGCTCCCGGATGACCTTTCAACAAGAGAAGTTAAGAGAAATGAAGTGCAATGTAGCCCAGAAAAAGTATATCAGGGAATGGTCCATCATTAAACTGGGAAAAAGAAACCTCCTATATCAAAATAATTTTGCAATCACCAACGTTAAAAAAAATACCTTAGTCCTTTCCTTTTGAGAATAAGGTGAATACCATTTTGTCAGTCTCACTTTGCCTTGTCTGCTGATGAGGAGAACAAAGTGAATCTAAAAAAATTAAAAGGAGCTTTAGATTAACAGTTACAAACGGCATACAGGCTCCAATTAATCAGAAAAGAAGCAGGCAAACTGAATATACTCAGTCATGACGATTTCACTTAGCGGATGAATACATTATTTTAGGATTCAGAAAAAAAGTTGTTGAAAAAATGTCAGGTCGCACCTACCTAGGTACCTCTTCAAAGAGTTGAGGAGATCCCATGCTCTGGCAGTGGCTCAAGCATATAAAATTTACCAGCATTAACACATTATTATTATTATTATTATTATTATTATTATTATTATTATTATTATTATTATTATTATTATTATTATTATTATTATTATTATTATTATAGTTTATACCAACCGTTTTACTAAGAAGGGATCAATCGGTCGGACCGGTTCAACCGGAGGTTCAACCGTTAAAATGATTTCTTTCTAATTTTTGTTAATATTTCTTATGTTTAGTTAAAAAAATAAAATAAGTATACACCTACAAAATTTAAACATATATATTATAAATTTTCATATTTAAGAAAACACAACAAAAGTCATAGTCATAATAAAAAAATAACACAATAATATAAGAGAAAGTAATATAAAAGGGGGAAGGTGGACCTTATATTTTTGTCCCACATCGAAAGTATTAGAAAATGTGAGAGGAAATAATATAAAAGGATGACCTTGATTCATATATTTGTCCCATCTCTCATACATTTATCTCACATTGAAAGTGTTGGAGAAAAATGTGAGAGAAAGTACTATAAATTTTTGCCTCCCTCATACATTGATCCCACATTGAAAGTGTTGGAGAAAAATGTTTGATGAAGTATTATAAAATTTGTTTCATCTCATACATTTATCCCACATCGAAAGTGTTGGAGAAAAATGTGAGATGAGTATTATAAAAATTTTTTCACACCTCATACATTTATCCCACATCGAAAGTGTTGGAGAAAAATGTGAGAATAAGTATTATAAAAAATTCCCCACATCATATCCCACATCGAAAGTGTTGGAGAAAAATGTGAGAGGAAGTATTATAAAATTTGTCCCACCTCATACATTTATTCCATATCGAAAGTGTTGGAAAAAAAAAAATGTTAGAGGAAGTATTATAAAATTTTTTCCCCTCACACATTTATCCCACATAAAAAATGTTGGAGAAAAAATGTGAGGTATAAGATATTAAATTTGTCTCACCTCATACATTTATCGGAGAAAAATGTAAGAGGAAGTATTATTAAATTTGTCTCACCTCATACATTTATCGCACATTGAAAAGTGTTGGAGAAAAATGTGAGAGAAAGTATTATAAAATGGATGAAGATGGACCTTGATACATGTAGTTAAAAGTTTTATTTTTTTAAATTAGAACCGGTTAAACCCGGTTGACCGATTTTGATCCGGTTTTGACCCCAACCCATCGATTTTTATTCTCAGGGGACCGATTAAACCGGTTGAACCGGCTGGTCGGTCGGTTATAAAATCATTGGTTTATACTAGTTATAAGCTGGGATATTACAGGTTATTTTTATTCAAAAGTAGCAAATACGACACTAAAAAAGTTTTCACCGGAGACTCCCTTACTACGTTAAAAAAAAAAAAGTACTTCATTGAATTTTCAAAGGAACTATACTATAGCCGCCGCAGATGCATATGGAAAGAAGGGTGCGCAAACGAGGGAAAAAGAGGTAACGGTTCCAATTGGATTGCATGAGCGCCGCGAAGATTGATGGGAGGGTTTCATTCATATATGATACATCGATAGCTAGGCACACCAATCAATAATCAACGAGAATTGAATTGATATAAGAAAATAAGAATTCGGAAATCTAAGAATTGTTGCAACAGATTACCATGGCTGTTGATGCCGCTGATTAGCCGATCCGGATTCCAATCCCGCCTGCGCTGGTTAACAGATTCTAAAAACTCTCCAATCAAATTACCCTTTTAAAAAATAAAATATGCCTCAATTCTACAGATAAATAGTCCCCGGTCGAGAGAGGATCCTCTCCAGTTAACGGTCCAGTTGAATCTGGACCCTCCATTTACTGGAGGGGATCCAAATCCGTCCCCGGTCCATCTTATTTGGGAAATAAAGGAATTTGCTTATGCTCATGGTAATTACTAATTTATCAAGTTTAAGTTAGAACTTATGTGGTGGTAATTACTAATTTTACGGCACTCCTCATTAAGTATAATACTTATTATCACTTCCACCCTAACACTTGTTCTTTCCAGCTGTAATTCAATCTTGTTCAACTTAAAATGTGGAGTATATTTTTCTTTTTCTTTTTCCCACCATAAAACTGCGCAAGCATCTTCAGCATTATCAACTGAGAATCTCGAATTATATTATATACATGCATCCAATAAACTCAGCCACACAATCCAGTACCAACATCATAGGACAAATTTTTAAACACACACCTAGTATCTTTCTCTATATGTAACAATACAGCTCGAGGAAAAAAAATCCACCCAATCAATACTATAGAAAATGCACTTGCTTGATAACTACAGAAAAGAATGCTTGATAATCAAAAAGAAAAAAGGAAAAATCAAGCATCCCATCATCTCCTTTCACTTTCGGCAATTTCCTTATGGATTAGATATCGAAAGGATGAGCTCTGCTCCAACCAATAAACATACTTCTCCGGTCTACCTTTGATACATGTTTTGATAGATTTCTGTTGAATTTCTGATAAACATTCAGTCACCACTTCCAAGAGTGCACCCATGCTGATGGACATATCCTTGGCGTAGTAGCACAGTATTTTGGGCAGGTAAATTTTTGTCTCCCTATGAACATACACCGTAGCTTGTATAAACTCTTCCTTAGCCACTTTCAGATCCTCAAATACATTGCTTGCTCTGTAAATTCGAACCTGCAATCCCATATTGTCCAAACTCAGATACAATTTAGAATTAAATCTTGATTTTCTCTTTAGCAGTAATATATACATACCGCGGGATCTGAGTATGCCCCTGAAGAAAGTGCGAAATGAACAAGTGGTTCAGGGTATTCTATTGCCAAAGCATGTTTAGTATTCCCTGCAGCCTTTAATTTCTTTCCAGGAGAGACAAGTGTCTGAATCCACTGCAATTTGTGTCACTGATGAGTCAGTAAAGGTACAAGGTATAAGCATATAAGGCAAATACTTGTATGCACCTTGCAACTCAAGTGTTTTTTGAATGGTATTACTTGTTTTACAAAAGGGTAATAGCAGGTCAGTATTAGCTGTTTTAAATTAACCATATTAATTGTTTTCATAGAACAATAGTGTTACTCAAATATGGGACTCTGACCAGTATTTCACACCCAACCCCCCCCAACAATTATTGCACAAGATAATGTGTTGTATAGATGATTCCACTATCACATATATCAAGGTTTAATCAAATTGTAATGGACGCAATGACAAAGCTCGAAGGAAAGGAAGAGTGCAGTTATAGATACTAGATAGTTTGTGGTCATATGTTCTGGTGAAGATGGGGCATAAGATTATAACACCGCCAAAATGAAAAGTCTTCAGTGTTGCACACATATTGGGGCATTTTAATCGATTTAAAGAAGAAACGTTATAAAGTAACAAAGCATATACCGGAGCAGAATAATGTGATCTGATTCCTAAGATGGAGCTTTGTATGTCATAAGCATTAATGCAGTGTCCACCAACGTTATAAGCAGCCTGAGATTAAAAAAAGAATTTGCACAAGTAATCATTAGTCTCGTGATAACAACGAAGATTAAACAAATTAATCTAGTGTGTACCTTCACAATGGAAGAACTCTTCATATATTGTTGAGCTCCATATGCTAAATAAGCCTGCAAACCAATTAAGTAATCAACAGCAAATAAGATATCACTTGGGAATAAGAGCAATACAATGTTGATAAGTTTATCCAGTTGAAGATCGAATTACAGTGATGGAATGTGATCCATCCAATTAACTTATGACATAATTTTGTTGATAAAGATCAATACAGTAATCAATAATTGGTAGAAAGTTTTGCAAGCCATACATGCATAACCAGAGCGTTGTGAATATTGATCCAAAATGCAAGCTTCTCTTCCCGTCTCATCTTCATTGGGTCAACGACCTCAAGACTCTTTACAAGAGACCTTTGTAGATAAAGAATTAAAATGCAAATCAGAACTTGTATTAGGATAATAATGGTTCACTAAGAATAAGTGTAATACATTCAAAATGTTTCATAAGCATATGCACATTATTAATGTTATAACGATTTGGCTGATTCTACTGCAGCCACAGTTTGTTAGGGAAAAGGGATCATAGAGAACAAGAAAGATGGTAAAAATGTAATGACTGTAAAAATTCAACCATCTCATGACGCTTTTCAGATAGATAACAGTAAAAGTTGGAACATCAACAGATTACATTCAAATGGGAATAGACAAAAACAATGATGTATACGTAATCTAGACAAGAATCCAAGCTACTAGATCCATGACCAAAAATAGAAAATATCACCGAGATAACTAAAAAGGAGTTTCCGTAAATATCTATACCTGAATTTCTGAAGCATTGTGGCAGCATAGCTATAAGTTTCATCATCTAAGCATAACTTGAGTACTTCTACCATAGTGAAGTATGGTCCATTCTCTTGCTTCAAGCCATCAAAATCGCTATTTTGTGTAGCTTCATCGTTGCATTGAGGACTCCAACTTCCAGATAAATTTCTTGGAGAAAATGTGCTGGACGAGCCAAATGATGAAGTGGAAGAACCAGAACATCCTTTATCCGTAAAACTGGGGTTGGCCAATTTGCAGTAAATTGAAGATATACATCTTATTATGTCTTCGGATAATCTATGGGGACAAATTCGGGCATCATCTATGAGAGAATTTCCGAGATGATCTGCAAGGCTGCGGTGCCTAGAATAAGCCCTTTGCCTCTCCTGCACACATTCAGTGTAGACAATTTTAGCCATTTAAACCGAGACAGATACTTGTATTCACCGTGCAACTCAAGTGCATTTCTAAGTGGTATAAGTTGTTTTCACTGAAGAGTATCAGTTGTGCATGGTGCAACTGGTGCACCCAAGTGTTGCTCTTTAAACGATGATTTCAGAAACAGAAAACATAAACGAGCATGTCATTGAGGAAAAATAAAGGAAATAGGTGAGGAATATCAACCCTTCCAGACGAGGACTTATGAATTACAACTTGATCTGAATCATTTGGACCCGCTAAAGAGCTTGTAGGGGAAATTTGAAATTGATGATCATTATAATCTTTAGACATCCCCAAATTTATTTTGTGGGATGGTTGATTAGGTGTAGCCCCTTGTGATGTTCCTCCATTCATTTGTTGGACATTGTTTTTGAGTTTTGTTGGAAGATGCCGCTGAAAAGTTGTCCTGTAGAGAGAGAGAAGATAGCGCTCCAAACGCAATATTTCAACCTCAAGCGTAGCGATTTCTTTAACCAGTTCAGCTGAAGACTGCTTTTAAAACACGTATAAAAAGATTAGTCTATCAAGTTGGAATTAAGAAGGGTCACATAAGACGATAATTCGTGAAACTGATACACTAATCACAGGATTATATGTAGAATCCAGCAGCTAATTAAGTTACTGACTTATTTGATCAACCCGAGTTTGAGTAACTTATAAGAAGGAGATGTTGTATCCTAGTTAATTGAAAAATGAAGTTTTTAAAAAATTGTGAATTTCAAAAGTAAAAGAGATTTAGTAAGTAGCCGCATATGGAATTATTTTGAGTCCAGTCCAGTCATTCAACAAATTCTAGGTCGGGATGATGCAAAGCAAAGATTTAAGTTGAAGCTACTTAAGAAAGTTTGATGAATTCATCAGTCCAAGAAAGTAAAAAAGAAAAGTAAACGAAATTCCTGCATTGACATATAATAGGATGCAAAATTAAAGATAAAAACAGAGGAGGTCATGAGTACCTTAGATGTTGTGTTACCAATACCATGTGAAAGAAGAGAAGCAGTAGTGTGTGATTTGGATGTCCTCACTTGTGCAATCTTGCAGATGGCATTAACAATGATGTTTCTTTTGGTTAGGAACACATTGAAAGAAACAATTGGTGGAAGAGGAAATTGGAAAGTAAAGAAGGTGAAATCAAGATAACTCACATGGTGAGCGCTGGGTCTTGGTGACATATTAAGTATATGATCCTCCTTTTGCTGCATCTCACTGCATAACAACAATTAGCTAGCTTCAGTACTCATCGTTTATAATTACAACACTATTACTATTAATTAAGACTGAATCAATCTTACTTGCGTGAAGCCGGAGCGCCCACCGGAGGCATTAATGTTGAGCACCGACAGCAGCAGAAATGAGCCCAAAAAGAAATGGCTCAACAAAAACTCAAAACCATTCGATGGGAGGGGCAAGAAATATTAATTAAATGCAGAAAAGGCAGTAATATATAATAGTTTCCGGGTGGGGCGAAGCAATAAATGATCGCAGATTCAGTAATAAACAAATGAAAAAAAGAAGAAGAATACAGAAGTGGGATCTTCGGAGAATAGAGAAGAAGTAGGTCAATGCTGCAATTGAAGAGGGGCAAGTACAACAGCTATATACAATACAATAGAAACATAAATAAATAATAAAAGAGAGAAAGAATAGGAGGCAGTAATTATGGTTGAGGAGGGGGGACATGGTGGGGTAAGGAGATGATGATAGTAGTTGCAATTATAATGAGATAGATGCGTGTGAAGAATTAATTAATATAAAAATGGGAATCCCAGATGCATTCATTCATTAGTCATTACACTGTAGCAGTAGGAGGAGTAGGAGTAATGAGTTAAGTGTAGTGCTAATACTAAATACAAAACCCATTATATTATTAATTAATTAATACTCCATTAACAAACAATTGAGTAGGTTTTTCGTTGATCATCTGCTCTCATCTCTCTCTCCTGTGCGTGCAAAACTGCGTCAGCAGTCTATCTTTCCAAAAAAAAAAAAAACTGCGTCTTCAGCAGTCAGCACAATATAATTAAGTGAACAAATAATATTTATTTCTTTTTTACATTGAAATTACTTGTTATAAACAGTTTCGTATAAGTTAGTACTCCCTTCGTCCCATAATTTATGATTAAGAATTTAGTGATAAAGTGATAAAAGATAAAGTGGTGGGTAAAAAGAGTTATTTGTTAATATTTTATGTGATAAAGTGATGAGTAGGTAGGGATAAAAAAATTATTTATTAGTATTTTATGTGATAAAGTGATAAAACAATTTTACCATAATTATGAGACAAAAATAATGATTACTTTACAATAAACTATAGGATAAAGGGAGTAATATTTATCGGACTTCATTAAAACATCTTTTAATTTAATCCATTTTTTTACTAGTATTAATTTAGTTATGCACGCCCCTCAAAAAAACATTAGTTGTGCACGCCCTTTGCTAGTTTGCTAAATTATTACCCCCCCTGTCTCAATCTTAACCGGTGTGTTACTTGTTGGGCTATGGAATCTGAGTTGGGGAAGGAGTCCAGGAAGCAAGAGGCGCTCGACCAGTTGAGGTCGAGCACTTTCGCTCGACCAAGGAGCGAGGTCGAGCACTTCCAATTCCAAAGAGGACAAGGCGCTCGACCAGTTGAGGTCGTGCACTTCCGCTCGACCAAGGAGCGAGGTCGTGCAGTCTGGTCGTGCACTTCCGCTCGACCAAGGAGCGAGGTCGTGCAGTTCGGGGTTTCGTCCAGGATGGGTCAAACCTAGGGTTTCGGCCCAGTTTCATCTTTAAATGTCTATTGACTTGTTGTATTTGTATATCACTCGAAAATTTAGTATATCTCATGGTTTGGTAGTGCCCCCAGACGTAGTCATTCCTGACGAACTGGGTAACCAAATTTGTGTTCTTTAATATCTTGTTTTTCTCAATTTCTCCATAATTGCAATTTAATTCCTAACAACTGGTATCTAGAGCATCGGTTCAGAGGATCTGGTGGGAGCAATTATGATGGCTGAAGGGAAATCGTTTGTTGAGAAATTTGATGGAATGGATTTCGGATTCTGGAAATTACAGATCGAGGAATACCTGTACGGTAAAGATCTGTATCAACCTTTGGGTTCAAAACCAAAAGATATGAAGGACGACGAGTGGAAGTTGCTGGATAGGAATGCGATGAGTGTGGTTCGTCTATCGTTATCCAGGAATGTCGCCCTACACACAGTAAAAGCAAAAACCACAAAGGAGATGTTGGAGATTCTGACTGAGATGTATGAAAAGTCGTCCGCAGCGAACAAGGTTCATCTGATGCGGAGGCTATTCAACATAAGGATGGCAGAGGATACTGTGGTAGTCAATCATCTCAACGAGTTCAATATGACCATAGCCCAATTGAGCTCGGTTGAGATTGATTTTGATGATGAGGTTCAAGCCCTAATTTTGTTGTCTTCTTTACCAGAAAGTATTGTTGGGGTTATACTGGAAAGTATGATTTTACTTTGTATAACCAAACTGAATTTTTTATCTTATTTACTGAAATAAATTATTTATCACTGATGCTTTAAATATCATTGAATGTTACATATATTTATTGCATAACTGTTCAATAAAAAGTACGTGTTACATTGTAGTTAATTTAGTGATACCAGATCACATAAGATTAAATTAACAGTCCCTTGTAACTAAAAGTATGCGGTTCACGACCTAGATGGAAATGAACAATCCATCGTGAAAGGTTGAAGTGTAAGGCTCAGATTGGCTTGTCTTGACCAAGAGATTAGACTAGTGCATGACTGATGCATTGAACAAGGACCTACATGAGGATAAATTCTTCAAAGATCGAACCGGAAGAAATTAGACCTCAGTGGTTCGTTATTTCTTAATCTTCGCCCCTTAAATAGGATCGTGTGTGGTTAGTAATTATTACTTTGACTTATGACGGGTAGAGAATTAATGAGATTCAATACTTTATATCTTGGGCAATATTACTGGTCACGTGCGATTGCTAAGATTTAATCTGAAGAATGTGTGTGAAAATACGTTTTGTTTGATTTGCCCCTTGGGAGGTTCATAAGATTTATCATACCAAATCTTGCAAGTGGAATTTATTTCCGGTATGGATAATAATGTTGAACCGTTCCTTAACCAAAGATAGAAGATATTAATTAATGGAAAACTATTTCAGTGACTTGAATTAATTAATGGGCTAGATAATCTTAAACACGGAAAATAATAGCCGGGAGCCATATTAACAGTAATATGGGTTAAGATGGATAGTGCAATATTAATTATGTAGTGGGATTAATTAATATTTATGGGCTTGAATAATATTGTGGCTCAATATTGATAATTCAAGATCCATTGGAAGGTCCAATCTTAATTCTCCTAAAGACCCCTCAAGTAGCCCAAACATAAAGTTCAATAACTGAAAAATGTGTTTAAAAATAAAATAAATTTTTGTTGCTATTTTTTCCTAAATTTTTGAAAAATATGAATAAAAGGGGAGAAAGATTTTCTTTGAATTTTGTTATGGAATGAAGATATGTATTCTTGGAATACAAGATTATATCATTAAATTCAAGAAATCTCCCACTTGGTTATTTATATGATGATTTTCGAAAAACATAGAAAAGAAGGAAAAGAAAGATTTTCTTGATTTTCTTGAAAAGATATTATGGAAGATATGTATTCTTGGAATACAAGAATATCTCATAAATTCAAGAAGATCCAAATCTTGGAATCTTACTCCTTATTTTTTGAAAAATACCATAACAAGAGGAGTTGGGATTTTTGTGGAATATTTAATTATGGAGAAAAGAATATATGGGATATATTCAAGATTTCTTGGAGATCAAGAAAAAGATTTTCCTATCTTTATTTCCACCTAAAATTTCGACCAATCCCTCATTATAAATAGGGGATGAATGTTTCATCCCTTGGAGAACACCAAAATTGGTTTTTCGGAAAAATATCAGCGTCGATAAAATATCAAATATTTTGAAACGTCGACAGATTGTGTATTTTCGAAAATCGTCAATTGTGAGTGTGCAATTCCATGTGTTGGAAAAATTAGAAATCCACAAAGGTGGTTCAACATAATTTTATATTTCCTTTTGTTAAATTATTCGCGAGTTCCTTCCACCGGATTGTTGAACAAGGGCAAGGGAATACTTGAGAAGGCTTTTTGGTGTGTTCGTGTGAACGGAATCCATCTTCTCAACAGTTGTCACTCCTAGAGGTTAGTTCACATAAACCCGTAGCAATTTCGCATGCGTAGGATTTATGTGAACTGTTTATATGCATGATTTGTTATTGAATTATTATTTGAATTAATATAGGATTAATTCATGCTAGTAATAATTGTTAGAATTAAATTTATATTTAAATATTCATCCCGAATAGATCCGGACAATTAATTCCCCAACAAATGGTATCAGAGCCTCGGTTTTGGGCTCTGAATTTTAAATTGTAATTTAATTTGTTTTCATTAAATTTGAAATTGGATAATAGAATTGCTAGATCTTTTTTGCAGGTATCCAATTGTCATGGAATTTAATGTGTTTATTTATGCATGCATATAAATTGTGGTTTTTAATTCGACTCGTTCGAATTTGTTTTGCCTCGTGAGAAAATCCACGAGTAGATTAGGATTTGTTTGATTCGTTCAATGTAATAGACTAGTCTAGATGTAGGTTTATTTATTTATCGTAAATAAATTAAAACCGGATCGTGAGCCAAGGCGAAGACGATGAATTAAAGACGAATGGATCCGGAACCGGGTGCAAGCGGCGTGCGTCGCGCGAAACGTGCTAAGGGAGGCACGCGCGTGACGCGGACGCGAGCAGGTGCACACGGGCGTGGGGTAAGGCCGGCGGGCCGGCAGCATATGAGATCGCGCCGAGGTAGCCTCATCGCGAAGCGGCGGATGCGCCAGCGCGAGAGAAGGGCGATCTTGGCGCAGGCGGGATTTTGCATGGGCGTCTGCCGAGATCTGCCGAGCGCTGCTGGGCGACGTGGCTGGGGGGAGTGCAAGGCGTGCACTCCGACCCGCGAGCTGGTCGATGACGTGGCTTGACGAGACATTTTTTTTAAGACGGTCAAGTGGGAGCTTTTCGAGACAAACGATGAAGGCTATGAAGACGATTTCTCGAGGTCAAGACATGACAAAAATTAACCATGACAATTGGATATATGTGCTCAATGTGTTTAATTTTTTTTTTTTTTTTTATGTTTTGCATTTTTTTGTGCTTATTTAAATTGTGTTTATATATGCGATGCATGAGAATATGTTTTGAAAAAATCTCACCTTCGAAAATTACTAAGTATGCTTAAACAATTAATTGACAATTTTATTCCGGATAATAAAATTGAATTAATTTTGACCTCCATGATTTATTTATTTGTGAATTCTTTTGGAGAAATTCCCCCTTGGACGGTCAAAAGATGACTTTCACATGAATAAATTCCAAACGGATGATTGTGGATTATTATTAGTGGCGACCATGACCCTCCCCACGAGGCTCGTTCAAAGCGAAATAATAATTCTATATTTAATCATGGTTATTACTTAGGTATAAAATTGATATGCATATACTTCCCCGAAGTCCCTGTCAATTTTATATTGGTCAAGTGGGAGCCAACTATTAATCTGGATATTAAAGGTTTGTAACTGTTTTCTTGTTTGTAACCTGCTTGAATGTGTTTAAATAATGACCCACCCCACGTGGCTTATTTAAACTGTTTTGAGATGTTGGCTGATGCATGTTCATATTTTTTTTAGACTTATTTTGTTCGATATAATTATTCAGCATTAATCGAACACGTAAGAGAGCACGTGTAATATTCAACTATTAAAATAATCATGCACGATGGACAAGTGTGCTCGCCGCTCGCCGACCAAACAAGTTTGTTCGACCAGCTTGCCACTTGTCAACCAAAGTTGCTCAACCAAGTCTATCGAGAAAATAGGCATGTTCGCCACTCAGATCAGGAAAGAAGGAATCAAATGAACTAAGACAAGTGATCTGAGGACTCAGAAAAACCTGAGGGCTCAGACAAGTCTGAGGCCACGAACAAGTCTGAGGACTTAGACAGCCTAAGTGCTCAGACAAACCTGAGGAGTCAATATGCACGATGCTTAGACATCCTGAGGGTTCAGATATCCTGAAGACTCAGACCATCGGGCGGGTCAAGATGCCGGTATTTTCGAGATATCCCAAGGCTCGAGACATCCCGAGGGTTGATCAAACCGAGGGGTCAAGATGCTCGGTACTCGAGATATCTGGCTTCGGACATCCCGAGGGTTCATCAAACGAGGGTCAAGATGCTCGGTACTTAGATATCCTGAAGGCTCATACATCCTGAGGGTTCAGTCAAACCTGAAGAGGCCAGTATGCTCGATGATATTCCGACATAAAATTGATATAGTTTAATGGGGCGAACAAAGCTTTCAGCCGAGCGAAAGATTGATTTGGACGACCAAAAGAGTGCCTTATAGACAAGCAAAAGCAAAGATCAATCTAGAAGACAAAGTTGGAAAGGTGGCAGCTTTGCATGAATTCTTGCATGGACCGAAGTCTCCAGCTCATGCTTGGCAAACCAGCTCATGCTTGTCGGAGTACTATAAATGGAAGAAAAAACAACAAGAGAAAAAAGAGGACCAAAAAATTCCCAGAGAGGTGAGATATAGAAAAATTCGAGAGTTCATGCACGCAAAAACCCTAGCATTCATATACTAATTCTCCAAATCATCTTCATCCATAATGATTCATCTTCATGAGATGTATCAAATATTGTACGTGTAAAACTCGCAATACTACATCCCTGGCTTGGTATGCCCCCAGAGTAGTCATTTCGGATTTAACCGGGTCAACAAATTCTTCTTATTTACGATTTATTTTACGTGCATGTTTTGTTTTGTGAGTAAATGAATCGAATCACCCACATAATATTCTCCGAATAAAATGACTCGCATAACCGGGCGCTAGAATGAGGGTATCAAAAACCAACCCATACACAAACTCAGAAGTTACCGAGGAAAAAAAAAGAAATATAATGCCTCAATCTAGGAATACACAAAATGTAAAGGTCAGGACAAAGTCGACCTCATGACGGGAAAAGAGGCTCATCGCCAAATTTCACAAAGATCGGGACAGATGGAGACTAACAATCTTGAGGATATAGCGATGATCCGGGCGTTACAACAAAGGCCATCGCTTTTCTTACTCACGATACGCGGAAAGAGGGTAAAAAAAAGTCGCCAAGTTAAAAACTCAAGAGGATGAAGATCGGCTCGCATATACACCTAATAGCGCAGCAAGTTAAAATGAAAAGCGTGATGCGGGCTAACAAAAAAAATCGATGATACGTCGTCGATGACGAACAACCTCGCGGTCCGGCACCATCGGCGTTTGGACGTTTGAGGCTCTCCGCCAAAGACCGAATCGGCAATAATAGGCGACAGGATCCAGGGAAGGAACAACCGATAAACAAGCCCGCTTATTCAGATCCCCATGATCACCAAGATGCCGAACAAAATTGGCTCGGAACAAAATTGTCTATCCATCATCGATTGGGTAGTCAAGCACCGAATTGGAAAAGGGGACCGCCCATCACAAAGCATGACCCACTGGGTCCTCATGATGGGAAATGACCCCGATCCAAGTCTATCGATTCCACCAAATTTGCGGAAATGCAAAAAAGCCATCGAGGGTTTCTGGTCGAGCCTGGCGCGACCAAAAGGACACCCTGGCGAAAGCACAATACCTTGCTCGCCTCTATCACCGGCGATCATGGCGGCAGAAATACAAGAGAAAGTGGCGAAGACCCGACCACCAATCCCCATGTTTGATGTTGAGTCAGACCCACATGTCCATCTCAACAAATACTCAGACTTTATGATCGTTATGGGGAGCCATGAGACTGGACGGCCTTAACGCCGATCATTCCCCATGACTTTGGGTGATCGAGCACATAGATGGTTCTCTACTTTGCCGGCCGCATCTATCACATCTTTCGCTCAATTGGGACAACAATTCCTGTCCCATTTCTCATCCATGTGTGCTCGTCCGGCGCCAAAACAAAGGTTGGCGCATTTTTTCCAACTAAGAGGTGAGTCTGATCGAGCATACATCGAAAGATTTGATAAATATTTGTATGATGGGGCCCTAGTTGAAGAGGATGCCAAGATCCTCGCGGTGGTCGGAGGCCTGACCTTGAATACTGACATGTGGAAAGCCATGCATCAAGACTGGTCGAACACATATTCGAATTCGGAGCGAGCGACCAAGATCATAGCCATCTGAGATTTGCTCGCCCAATCACGATTGGGTCGAGGAACCTACAACTAAGAAAGTTTTTGGGAAGAAAGTAATGAATGAAGGGGGATACAAACCCCCAGGCTCTTTCAAACCATTCGAAGAAAGAGCAGAAGCAAACGCCCTACGAAGTCTTTTGGGCGTTTCAGCAGAAACAATTTTCAACCAAATCAAAGATCGGGATATGTTAGATAGGCCTCGAAGAATCATAATGGACAAGCATCGGCTTAATGCTTCCAAATATTGTAACTATCACGAGTACATCGGCACAAGATGATGAAGATTATCGCGATTTACTTCGCCAACTTTGGAAGCTATACGAAGATAATCGTCTTACCCAATTCCTAAAAAAGCCGGCGAACAGTAGCTCCCGAACAGAAAAAACTGAAGACCGAAGGGGTAAGCGTAAAGCCGAACAAATGTGATCCCGAAGAATCACGTAAGAGGTCTGAATTACCCGAAAGAGGGCCTCCTACTGTGGGTAGAGGTCGAGAAAGTCAAGAGATCCACATGATACGTCCTGAATACGGTCCAGTGGGTAGATGTTACCAGGCACCAACATTATCGAACAGGCGTAAGAAGATGGAGATGCGTGCTTTGCAAAGCATTCATCAGGTGAAGGTGGCGAGAACATCAGTTAGCACACCTCCCTCTCACCAAATTATGTTTTCAGAAGATGATCTCGACGGTATAATCACTCCCCACAATGACTCCTTAACCATCAGTGCTCGTCTCCTCGGGTTGAAGGTGCACCGCCTCCTGGTTGATACCGGAGCTTATGTGAATATTTTGTTCGTCAACACTCTGCACCAAATGGAAAAGCAAGTTGGAGATTTGAGCAGTTATATTGAACCATGTGATCATACCATTATGGGTTTTGGGGAATCTGTAACCCGACCCTATGGTATGATTAGGTTAGGAGTTGAGTTAGAATCAACTCTAAATCCGGAGATCCGACGAACTAGAATGCTAGATTTTGTAATCATCGATGCTCCGTCTACTTATAACGGGTTTCTAGGTCGCCCGTTTATTCAGGAATTTAAAGCGGCTTGTTATACGTATTACTACTGTGTTAAATTTCCAACACAAGATGGAACAGGTAGTGTAAAAGGAGATCAGAAGAAAGCTCGAGATTGTTTGCTATCATGTGCACCAGAAAAGCAAAATATCGTTAACATGATGGAGCAAACATGGGAGATCGGAGAGTCAAGCCAACGAGCAAATACGCTGCCAAAATGTTATTTGTCGAACACAAGTTTAACGAGCACGGCTCCCCGTGCGAACATAAAATGTGCAAACACAGAATCCGGGATGACAACTCATGACCCAGATCTCCCAGATCTAATGAATATTGATCAGCCAAATGAGCTATCGGACCTAGAACCTCGCATAGGATTTGAACCTATGGAGGTTGATGACGAACACCGGGGGTCGATCCAAGATCCTTGGTGGAAATAAAAAAGAAAGCGAGCAACACCTGTTGAACAACTGGAGTCTATCAACATCGACCCGAACAGACCTGAGTTAGAAGTGTTCATTGGTTCAGAATTACCTGAACCAATTCGAACAGAAATGATTGCTTATCTTCAAGCAAACTTGGATGTGTTTACATGGTCGCACGAGGACATGGTTGGCATTGATCCAAAACATGCATGCCACTCCCTCAACCTTGATCCAGCACAAACTCCAGTAATCCAGAAGCGCAGGAAGTTCAGTCCGGAAAAGTATGCGGCAATGAATAGTGAAATCAAAAAGTTGCTCGATAATAAACTGATCCGAGAAATAAAATGCCCAAGATGGCTTGTGAACCCTGTGCTCGTCCGCAAGTCTAATGGATCTTGGAGACTATGTATTGATTTCACTGATTTAAACAAGGCATGTCCGAAAGATAATTTCCGATGCGCATATTGATTATTTGGTCGATAATGTCAAAGAAAAGCCATGAGCTCATGACCTTCATGGATGCTTTTGTTGGCTATCACCAAATACCCATGCATCCGGACGATCAAAAGAATACGGCATTCTGCAGTGAAAAGAATATGTACTGTTGGCAGCACATGCCGTTCGGATTGAAGAATGCCGGAGCAACATATCAACGTTTGGTGAACAAAATGTTCGACGAACACATCGACCGAACAATTGAGGTATATATTAATGATATTGTGGTAAAGAGCGAACACAAGGAAGACCACATCACCCATCTCGCACAAACGTTTGATATACTCAAGGAGTACAATATGAAGCTAAATCCGAAAAAATGCAGCTTTGGGGTTCACTCAGGAAAATTCCTCGGACATATGGTCAGTCGGCGGGGATCGGCGAACCCATCGAAGATTCTAGCCATGCTCGATATGCAGGCCCCCAGGAGTGTGAAAGAAGTCCAAAGGTTAACTGGACGTTTAGCTTCCATAAGCCGGTTTATATCACGAACTGGGGACAAATGCAAACCTTTCTTTGATGCATTAAAGAAAGGGAAATTCCAGTGGACCGAGCATTGCCAAAATGCATTCGAATCATTGAAGCAGTACCTTGCCAGATACCCGGAACCTTCGGGTCTAAGCTTTGTCGAGCGAACAACTCTATTTGTATCTTCTTTGCATCCGAACATGCAATTAGCGTTGTGCTCGTCATGCGAGCGAAAACCACGACACACTTGCCCATTTACTATGTAAGCCAAGTGCTCAAAAAAGCCCGAACTCGGTACCCTCCAATGGAAAAGCTAGCATATGCTCGTAATGAGTGTTGAAAATTGCGACCATACTTTTTCGATCACTTTCGAGGTAATCTTGACCACATTCCCATTCGCCAAGTCCTCCATCGACCCGAATCTGCAGAGATTACTCAAGTGGGGCGGTGGAATTAGGCAATTTGGCATTATGTTAGCCCGCAAACAACAATGAAGGGCAAGTTATGGCGATTTCACGGTCGAGTTGACATATCCACAAATACCGAAAAAAGGCATCGACCAACCATGGCATATATACGTTGATGGCTCATCAACAAGTTCAAGAGCGAGGAAGCGGCGAGTTCTCATCAAACCAACTAGACAAACATTCACACCCGCCATCCGTTTTGATTTCCCGGCTACAAATAATGAAGTTCGAATCGAGGCTTTGATCATTTGGACTTCGGATGGCTATGACAATGGGAATTTGAGGTCGATAATTTCTGGCGATTCTCAAATAATCGTTTATCAAATAATGTTTAGCACGAGGCTCGAGGCAAACAGATGACACAGTATCAGCAGCTAGCAAAAGAGTTGCTCGAACATTTCGAACAAGTTTTCATAGAACAATTACCACGATTGGGTAATTCATTCGCTGATGCTTTGGCACGCCTGGCAACAGCAGAAGGAGTGACGAACACAATGGACATTGTGGTCGTCACAACTTGTTCACCATCAGTCCCCAAACTTTTGCTCGCTCGGAATGCAGACGCAAGCAAAAAACTGGATGACTCAACTCGGCTACTTACAAAAGGACTTCTCCCGAAAATAAGGCACAAGCTACTCTTTCAGACATAATCGCTTCGCTTATACTATCTTAGACGAGCATTTGTACAAAAGAAGCTTCTCACTTCCACTCTTGAAATGTATTACTCCTGAAGAGGGTCGTGTACTTTTGGAACAAATCCATGATGGAGTATGCGGAAATCATACAGGTGGGCTCGTCCTGGCACATAAAATAATCAGACAAGGTTATTATTGGCCAACCCTAAAAAAGGATTCGCTCGCATATGCTCTCGCGTGCCACAGGTGCCAGGTACATGCCCCACTTATTCATAGCCCACCTGAAGAACTAGTGTCAGTTTATAGCCTATGGCCATTTGCTAAATGGGGGATCAATTTGATCGGCCCATTTCCTACTGGCACGTCGGGAGTAAAATTTGTTGTGGTTACCGTTGATTACTATACTAAATGGGTAGAAGCCGAAGCCATTGTCAAAATCACCGAGCAAAGAATGTGGAACTTTGTTTGGAAAAATATTATCTGTCGTTTTGGGCTTCCCCAATCACTAGTAACAGATAACGGCAAACAGTTCGATGGAAGTGAATTAGGCGAAATTGTGTTTTTGGGGCATAAAACCATTACTCAACTCCAGTATTATCCCCAATCAAACGGACAAGTTGAAGCCGATTAATAAAATTATCAAAGCATACCCCTCAAATTTAGACTTGATAATTCCAAGGGGGGAGGATGGGCTGAAGAGTTGCCCGAAATATTATGGGCCTATCGAATAACTTTCAGAACATCAACTACGGAGACCCCATTTGCCCTGGCATTTGGTGCGGAAGCTGTTATACCCGCAGAAATCAAGATTCTGAGTCATCGAACAATGACTTTTGGAGAGCACATCAATGACCAGGCGCTCGCCTTGAGTGCAGACCTAGTAGAAGAAAGAAGAACGGAGACTGATTTCAGGAATGCCATGTACAAAAAGAGATCAGAAAAGTTCTATAACTCCAAAGTCCGAACACGCAGGTTCAATGTAGGCGAAGGCCGGTCTTTAAGGCGAGCAACGGGGTATCGTGGTGTGTTCGCCGAAAGCATGGGAAGGTCCATTCAAAGTTCTGAACGTTTGCTAAATGGGGGCGATGATTTGGAAGATTCGAATGGAGTCCCATTGTCCTACTTCGTGGAATGCGTCAAATTTGAAAAAATATTATCAATAATGACGAGCATAACCGGCCGAACAAAGTCAGCCACACAACGGAAGCGAACCTGATCGGTTTAACAAAGTCAATCACACAGCTGAAGCGAGCATAGTTGGCCGAACATAATTGGCAAAGTAGCTAAAATGAGCACAAATGGCCGAACATAATCAGCCATTCAGCTAAGACGAGCAGGACAATCCTGGAGGAAGAACACATTGTGTTCGACGCATATCTTCCAGAAAGAAATGCTGGCCAGCACTATCGAAAGACAGAAGATACGTGTCAGAACGAGTTGACAAGTGGTGGCAACTAAGAAAGGAACGAGTCAATCCTTGAGCAAGAGCTGACAAAAAGCCGAACAAATGTCAAAAGCCGAGGAGCAAAAAGTAAGAGGGCCAAGACCAACCGGGGCTATGCCAAAGACTAGCTTGGGATAGTTCTATAAATAGAGGCATATTGATAGCTGAAAAAAACAGAGAAAAAACAGAAGAAGAAGAAGAAAAAAAGAAAAGTACTACAGTTATCAGAAGAAAGCTGGTTCAGTATGCCTCTAGACGAAGAATCTAGCACTCGATTCAGCTATCATTTCGCTGAATCGAGCATCTGTCCTAGTACAAGATTTATACCCCATATGACACTACGAGCACAGGTTGAAGCTCGTTGCAGACTCAAGATGCTCGGCAGAGTCATGGTCGCCACTCCACGTTACTCGCGCTTATGCATTAAGAAATCACTAGTCCCCTATGCATCCCCAAAATCTCCTCCGAAGGAGGGGGATGTCGTGGTGTCCGCTCGAAGCAACATGCGGATGCTGATGCTCAGGCATCTACTGGAGGGGACAAAATGGTGCGAGCTGAAGATTTTGCTTTCGCGCCGCTATAAGCGAAAGCAAGTATCTGCGCTTACACATGTTCATGTATCGCGGCTGCCCAAGATAATCACAACTTGTCCGGGAGGACAAAAAGCTTATCTTCTTCTTTGCTTGAGCATGTTACTAAAGAAGGGTAGACAGAATGATGTGCCACATGCTTGTCAACATCAATTCCGCGGACAAGGTGAGGCCAGTTCGTGTCTGCTCAAGACAAGGTTTGAATCTAAAACCATAATCTGATGTCTATAGTTGTGTAATAGATAGTCTTCTTCAAATGTAAAGGTTGTAATATAATAAAATGTGTTGCAAAAAAATATTTTTGTTCGCTAAGATTTTCTAGTTAAACCTATTTGAGGTCGCACCTTGCGGGGACGGCCCGAACAAAAATTTTAACGAGCCCAAGTCTATGTTCACTGACGAACAAGTTCAGACTCGATTCCCCGCAAACAAAAAGCGAGTAATGGGTACGCGAACAAGCGAAAAAGACGACTCGTACTTTACAGATAATCGTAGAGCAAATTGTGGTGATAATCTTGGGTCGCAGCTAAATAAGACGGCCCTAGTACGAAGTGATTGCACCTGAATAAGACGATCGCGAACCAAGAAAGGGGGTTCATAAAGTAACCCATCTGGTCGCACCTAAATAAGACGATCAATCGATTGCAACGTCAATAAGACAACCAAAAACGAAAAAAGTCAGGAGCGGGCATAGGCAAACCCAATGTTCGAATTCATTTAGAAGAAAAGAGGCATAAACTAGAAAGTGTCGCGAGTCGTTTTATTTGGGGAATATGAAGTGGCTAATTCGGTGATGACTCACAAACAAAACATGCACGTGTATGATAAATTGTAAATGAGATGAATTTGTTGACCAAATTCGTCAAGAAATGACTACTCTGGGGGCATACCAAGCCAGGATGTGGTATTGCGAGCTTTACACGAACAATATTTGATACACCCTATGAAGATGAATCGTTACAGATGAAGATGATTTGGAGAGTTAGCATATGAGTGCTAGGGTTCCTGTATGTGTGGATAATCACTCGAATTTTTTGTAACCTCACCTCTCTGGGAAATTTCTGAACCTTTCTCTTCTTGTTTTTTCTTCCTTTTATAGCACTCCGATAAGCATGAGCTGGAGACTCCGGGCCATGCAAGAACTCTTGTGATATGGCCACCTTTCCAACTCCATCTTCTAGGTTGATCTTCGCTTTTGCTTGTCTATAAGGCACCTTTTTGGTCGTCCAAATCAATCTTTTGCTCGGTCGGATGCTTTGTTCGCCCCTTTAACCATGTCAGTTTTATGCTGGAATATTGTCCTCCTCGAGCATACTGAGCCCTCAGGATGTCTGGGTCTTTGGGATGTTTGGGTCTTTAGGATATCTGAATGTCGAGCACTCTGACCCTTCAGGTGATCTGAGTCTTCAGGATATCTGAACCCTCAGGATGTCTGAGCACCGAGCATACTGACCCTTCAGGTGATCTGAGTCTTCAGGATATCTGAACCCTCAGGATGTCTGAGCACCAAGCATACTGACCCTTGGTGTCCGAAGTCTTGGGATATCGAACACTCGGGATGTCGAGCACCGAGCATCTTGACCCGCCTTCGTGATCCGAGTCTTCGGGATATCTCGAACCCTCGGGATGTCCCGAGCACCGAGCATCTTGACTTTTGGTGATCTGAGTCTTGGGATATCTGAACCCTCGGGATGTCGAGCATATCTTGACCCTCAGGGATAGTCCCGAGCATTTTGGCCGCTCGAGTCCTCAGATTTGTTCGTGGGCTCAGACTTGTCTGAGCCCTCAGATTGGTCTGAGTCCTTTTGACTTAGCTCATTTGATTCCTTCTTTCCTGATCTGGGTGGCGAGTATGTCTGTTTTGGGCAACAAGTGGCGAGTTGGTCGAACAAACTTGTTTGGTCGACGGACGGCGAGCACACTTGTCCATTGGGCATGACTATTTTAATAAATATTACACGTGTCGCTCTTACGTGTTCGATTAATGCTGAATTATTATATCGAACACAACAATACCCCCCAGCCGGGCCGCTTTGTATTCAACATGGGGCCCGACTGTTATAATCTTATTGGGTCATAGTTGATGTCGTTTCGTATTCTGTGCCAAATTTTCAAAATTGAATCCGGTGTCTATATATACCTCATTTCACCGCCTTAAACCCTTTTCTCTTTCCTTCTTCTTTTTACCTCTGTCTTTCAATCTTTTCCGTGTCTAAAAATTTCCGACGAGGGCTTCATCATTCCGGCGAAGAATCTTACTCAGGTAACCGCTGCATTCTTTCTCTTATTGCGATTATGGCTTCTTGCTCAAACTCTTCTGTTCCCCTAGAATCGGACCACCATAGTTCTTCTTCCCCCTCTGTCAGTAGAATCCCCCGTAGCGATGCTAACGCGCCGGAGATGAATGTCTCGGATTCTGGGTTTTGTTGGCAAGTTCGGCAGCCGTTTGTCGTTCTTTCCTCCGATTCCGACGAAGTCCTAAATGAATTAGATAGGGACTTGGTCCGTAGTGATTTCTCGGATGATTCAAGTGACGATTCTTTGCCCCAAACTCAAATTAGGTCTAGGGCTGTTGATAATGTTGATGTAGATAGGAATGATAATATTGTGAGGGGGGAAATTTTGATGGCCGTGAATGTAACCGAATCGAACATAGGGGTGGGCGGTGAGCAAAATTCTGAACTCGATATACCTGTTGGTGTCCCTCATAGTCCAACATATAACGAGTATAATGCTCGTTATAGTTTCGATTGGCCCGAGCAACCTCATAGGACTAGGGTGGAAAATGAGTACCCTGCGAGCAAGATAACGAGCATAATTGATGTAGATATGCTCGCTCAGCTGCATAGAAATTATGAAACCCCTAAAGATGTCTTTTTTTCTGGGCACCGGGTTCTAATGAGCGAGCAGACCAGCCCCCTGAGGGTTGTGTCGCTGCCGGCCTTCGATTCCCTGTCCATCCGTCCATCACCCGTTTGCTCGTGGAATGGAACATCACCATCACGCAGCTTAAGCCGAATGGGTGGCATATGATCATGAGCTTCCTGACTTTGTTCGGTAAAATGAAGCCAAGATACTATCCCTCCACAGCTGAACTTGCTCGATTGGTGCACTTGACCCGTCCGAAGGGCGAACATGGGTGGCTGTTCATGCAAGCAAATGCCAAGTGCAAAATCATTGAGGACGTGCCGAACAAAATCAGTGATTGGAAAGAGAAGTTCTAGTTCGTTGGGGGCGATTGGAAGAGCCCGGCTTCTGGGAGCGAACCAGATGCTCGATTAGACATCCCTACTGACTTTGGGGTGTACCGAAGTAAGTAATTTTGTGTCTTTTGTTCTTTAATTTGAACTGATTTTATCTTGCTCTTTATTTCAGGAATCCCAGCTGCGACGGACAAGGAGACAAACGACGGCTATTTTAGCAGCGTTTGGCAAATTGACCTCGAGTCTCGCTCGGAACGATCTGTGAGGACCCTGAATACTACTGAACAAAGAAAGAAAGGAGGCTTGTTCGTGCCCCCTCACCATCTTGTTGTTGTTAATCCTGCTGGTAAGGATTGCTTTTTTGCATTTGCATATGTTCTGTGCCATTTTGCTTCGCTCTTTCTATTTTCTGTATGATGAATTGTTTTGTTAATAACTTTTCCTGCTGTGATCGTTGCCGTGAGTACATCCGAACATACTGAGATGGCTCGGAGAAAAAGACCACAGGAGCTTGCTTAGCAAATCGGGGCGCGAAAGGTGGTCGGTATGGCAGCCGAAAGCATCCGTGATCCGGCCCGGAATCGAGCCGACTAAAAAGGAGTACTCGTCGCCGAAAGCAAGGGACTAGCGAACGAGCTCCATCGTGAAGAGACCGAGGATGAACCGGCGAAAGCAAGGGGGTTGCTTAACATGTAAGGACGAGCACCGATGTCGTTAGGCGACTCGGACCCTTCGCCAAAAACGATCGAATGGCGTATCCGTGGTCGGGTCCGGTCTCACAAATTGTTGAAATGGAGGTTGACACATCTTCTCCGGCTCTGCTGGGACCCGATCATGGACTCCGTTGAACCACGAGCCGGTTCCCGAGGATAAATCATTCTTGGGATGGGATCCGCTCGTGCAAACATGTACATTTTGTTCGACTTTTATTTTCTTTTTATTGATTCTATTCACCTTAACATGTTTATTTGCTCGGGTGTATATATGTAGGTTGAAAGCGGGGTTGGCGCCTTGATGCCCAATTTGAAAAACTACTTCTTTCGCCGAGTGTTCTCAAGGTTAGGGCATTCTGAGCATGTTCGGAAAGCGTGCGGACTCGATTCGAGCATGGACTAATTTGGAAGAGTCTACTACGGGTCCCTCCTCTGGAAAACATCGTCTTGATGCAGTACTTGGGGCCAATCTATGGTTGTTCTTGAAAGCCTATCTTTGAGTCCGCCAACCTTCATGCCAACTACTTGGCTCACGATCAGAATTTTGAAGAAAAAGGCGGGTGAGCGGGACTCGGGATGGCGAGGTTGGCTCGAGGGATGACATCCGCATCCTCAAAGAGCAGTATGCCGCCAGCTCGGGAGGATGCTCGCATGCTCAAGAAGATGCTCGCCAGCAAAAGGAGGAACCGAATCACTCTCGGGAGGAGGTGATCAAGATTCGGAGAGCTCGAGGCGAGATGAATGTCGAAGCCAGAGACTCCGAGCTGGGGTCGAGGCCATGGAAAGGAGAGGAACATGCTCGCCAACAACTCATCATTCCGAGGAGACCAACACTCGTTTGGGTCTCGAAAAATTCAAGGCCGCACAATGATGAAGTATATCGCCGATTCCATGTCCAACTTCTCCTATATTTGTGCCTTCGCCGATCTTATATCGATTCGCCGCCATGCACTCATTTGGCAAATAAATTGCCCCTCTCATATCCGGTTTCAAAGAAGATCGACGAAATCCACCGGATCGCAACCTTCCGGCGTCGATTTGAACGATCTGTGTGATTTCTCCATTCTTCCCGGGCGGATCGGGTTGATGATCCTAATGCGGATGAGGAAGATGGCTCGGACGTGAATCTTGGCTGGTGTTCTTGGCCAAAATCTCCAAACCGAGTCGAGGGGTCCGACAAAGTGCGAGCCGGAAAAAGGGACCTCGTGACCGAAGCGGGAATGTACCTCTGGCGAGCATATTGTACTGACCATCTTGAAGGAGTTGTTCTTTGAAGAAATTTGAGCATGATTTGTTCGACATTTCTCTCCAAATCCCCCCAATAATGAATTTGCTCCTTAGTATAGTTTTTGTTTTGCGAACATATGTTGTGTAATTTTTGTCTTCTTCATTTTTTTGTTTGAGCAAAGGTGTCTTCCATACTTGTAATTTTTTCTTTGACTTCTTCTCTTTTTGTTGAACACTTTTGAAACCGAATGGTTGAATTGCATATTGAACTGTTTCCTCTAACCTGATTGTTGAGGATGAATGTTGATACTTGTGTTGCTTGATGTTTGCTTTGTTGCTTTCTGTTCGCTTTGTTGCTTTCTAGTTTAGGCCCCTTTTCTTCAGAATGAATTCGAACATTGGGTTTGCCTATGCCCGCTCCTGACTTTTTTCGTTTTTGATTGTCTTATTGACGTTGCAATCGGTTGATCGTCTTATTTAGGTGCGACCAGATGGGTTACTTTATGAACCCCCCTTTCTTGGTTCGCGATCGTCTTATTTAGGTGCGATCACGCCGTCGCATAAGGCCGTCTTTATTTAAATTGCGACAAGCTCATCACCCGCTTAGCACGCGTATCTCTGTAAAACTGAAGTCGTCTTTTCGCATTGCGTACCATTATTACGCTTTTGCTCTGAAATCGAGTCTGAACTCGTTCGTCAGGTGAACATAGACTTGGGCTCGTTTGTCTTTGTTCGGGTCGTCCGGCTTAGGTGCGACCTCAAATAGGCTTCAACTAGAAAATCTTAGCGAACAAAAATGTATATATATATTTTTTTCTTTTTGCAACACTTTGCATTCTATTACAACCTTTACATTCGATGAAGACTATCTATTACACAACTATCAGACTAGGGTTTTAAATTTAAACCTTGTCTTGAGTAGACACGAATTGGCCTCACCTTTTCCGCGGAATTGATGTTGACAAGTATGTGGCACATCATGTTGTCTACCCTTCTTTAGTAACATGCTCAAGCAGCAGCAGTAAAAGCTTTTGTCCCTCCCTGACAAGTTGTGATTATGCAGGCAGCTGCGGACATGAGCATGTGGCACGTATGCCTGCTCGCCTATATCAGGTGCGAGAAAAATGTTCAGCTCGCACCATTCTATCCCCTTCAATAGATGTTGGGATTATACTGAAAAGTATGTTTTTTACTTTGTATAATCAAAACTGAATTCTCAGACTCATTTACTGAAATAAATTGTTTATCACTGATGCTTTAAATATGATTGAATGTTATATATATTTACTGCAAAACTGTTCAATAATTCATACGTGTTGTTAATTGTAGTTAATTTAGTGATACGGATCACGGAAGATTAAATTAAGTCCCTTGTAACTATAAGCACGCCCATTCACGACCTAGATGGAAATGAACAACCATCGTGGAAAGGTTGAGGTGTAAGGCTCGGATTGGTTTGTCTTGACCAAGAGATTACACTAGTGCATGGTGATCTTATTTGAATAGGTCCTCTGAGGAGGACAAATTCTTGAGCCGGAACAAGGAAGAATTAGACCTCAGTGGTTCGTTGTTTCTTAACCTTCGTCCCTTAAATAGGATCACGTGGGATTGGTAACTATTGCTTTGACTTATCATGGGTAGCGAATCAGAGAGATTCAATACTTTTTATCTTGGGCAATATTATTGGTCACATGTGATTGCTAAGATTTAATACGAAGAATCGTGCAAAGCACGCTTTGCTTGATTTGCCCCCTTGGGAGGTTCATAAGTTTTATCATACCAAATCTTGCAAGTGGAATTAGTTTCCGGTATGGATAATAATGTTGAACCGTTCCTCGACCAAGGACAAAAGATATTAATTAACGGAAAGTTATTTCAGTGGCTTGAATTAATTAATGGGCTAGATAATTTTAAACACGGGAAATAATGACCGGGAGCCATATTGACTGTAATATGGGTTAAGATGGATAGTGCAATATTAATTATGTAGTGGGATTAATTAATATTTATGGGTTTGAATTATATTGTGGCTCAATATTAGATATTCAAGATCCATTAGAAGGTTCAATCTTAATTCTCCTAAAGGCCCTCTGAGTAGCCCAACAAATAGTCCAATAATTGAAAAGGTGATTAAATAAAATAAATATTGTTGCTTAATTTTCCAACCAAAATTTCGAAATTTATAGATATGTTGGGAGAAAGATTTTCTTTGAATTTTGTTATGGAATGAAGATATGTATTCTTGGAATACAAGATTATCTCATTAAATTCAAGAAATCTCCCACTAGCTTATCTATATAGTAATTTTCGAAAAAAAATAGCAAATATGATGAGCAAGAAAGATTTTCTTGATTTTCTTGAAAATATATTATGGAAGATATGTATTTCTTGAAATACAAGAATATCTCATAAATTCAAGAAGATCCAAATCTTGGATTCTTGCATCATTAAATTTTCAAAAATATCCATATTGTTGAGGAGGTGGGATTTTTGTGGAATATTTTAATTATGGGAAAAAGAATATAGGAGATATATTCAAGATTTCTTGGTGACCAAGAAAAGTCTTTTCCCACATTGATTTTATACAAGAATTTCGACCACTCCCTCTCCTATAAATAGGGGATGATTAGGTCATTCCCAAGTACAATTCCATGTGCTGGAAATATTAGCAAATCCACAAAAGTGGTGCAACAAAGTTTATTTTTTCCTTTTGTTAATTGTTCGACGAGTGTCCTTCCACCGGATAGTTGAGCAAGGGCTAAGGGAATACTTGGGAAGTCCTTTTGGTTAGTCCGTCCGACCAAAGTCACTGCCATCCCGAGAGGTACGTTCAAGTAAACCCGTAGATTCCGCATGCGTAGGTTTTACGTGGCTTTTTATATGCATGATATGTTGTTGTAATTATTATTTGAATTAATATAGGATTAATTCATGCTAGTAATAATTAATGAATGAAATTTGTATTTAAATATTCACCGAATAGATCCGCAAAGTAACTCATTCCCCAAAAATTGGTATCGAGCCACGGTTTTGGGCTCTCGAATTTTTAAATTTTAATTTAATTGTGGACATTAAATTTGAAATTGGATAGTAGAACCGATTAGATCTATTTTGCGGTGTATCCAATTGTCATGGATTTTAATGTTTATTTTTGCATGCATATAAACCGTGGGTTTTTAATTCGATTCGATTCGGGATTTGTTTTTGCCTAAATGAGAAAATCCACGAGTAGACTAGGATTTGTTTGATTTGATCAATGTAATAGACTAGTCTAGATCTAGGTTTACTTATTTTTTGTAAATAAATTATAAATGAGGATCGAACGAAGAGACGAAAAATTAAAGGATAAAATCTAGAAACCGGCGTAGGCGGCGCGATCGGCACTGATGGGCACGCAGGGCCGGCGCCGAAGGCAGCATGATGAATGTGGTCGCCAAGACGGCTAAGCGCCTAGTTCTAGACGCGTCACCCAGCCGCGGCGCGCTTCCAAAGCCGAATGGACGGGCGGATGCACTCCGGCGCCAAGACGGATACGCGGCGCCGCCGAGGTCGAGGTGGGCGGAGGTGGCGTGGATCTTACGGCGGACGTGCGATGCGAGTGTCACCCGCCGAGATCCGCTGACCGCCGACACCCGCCGAGGCCTTGGCGCGCGCTGACCGGTGCTGAGCCGCTGAGACTGCCCCAGCAGTGGCCGGCCGACGCGGCATCAGATCCCGCTTTGCCGGCGGGCGCTTTCGAGATGAAGTATTTTTTCGAGATTTAACGAGTGGGAGAAATTGAGGCGTGTTTCTTCAAGATCAAGCCAAGAAAAAATCAAACCATGACAATTGGATAATTTGTGCCCAATATTTTTTTTTTTTTTCGTTTTTGCTTGATTTATTTGTGCTATCTTATGCTTTATTTAATTTGTTTAAATGTGTTTGCATGAGGGTTGCCAAATGAAAAAATCTCACCTTCAAAATTACTAAGTATGTTTAAATAATTAATTGACAATTTTATTAGGATAATAAAATTGAATTAATTTTAACCTCCATGATTTATTTATTTGTGAATTCTTTTGGAGAAATTTCAACGGGACGTTCAAAAGATAGGTTTCACATGAATGAATTTCAATTGGATGATTGTGGGTTATTACTAGTGGCGACGATGACCCTCCTAACGAGGCTCGATCAAAGCAAAATAGTAATCCTCAGATTTAATCATGGTTATTACTTAGGTATAAAATTGATATGCATATACTTTCTCAAGTCCCCTGTCAATTTTATATTGGTCAAGTGGGAGCCAACTATTAATATGGATATTAAAGGTTTGTAATCGTTCTTGTTTTGTAACCGGCTTGAATGTGTTTAAATAATGACCCACCCAACGTGGCTTATTTAAAAACATTTTTGAGATGTTAACGATGCGTGTTCATATTTTTTTTTTTTTGAGATTTTAAATATGATGGCATGTGATCAAACCTTGTGATATATTTGTGTTTATGCATATTATTATTTATTTCAGTTCATCATGTCGCAACCTTCTAATCCACTGTCGAATATACCTAAAGACAATTAGCTTTTTGGTGAAAACTATTTTGATTTACAAACTAAAACCTATCCTAACCGCATCATCTTCCAAATGGGTACTTGATACACCAAAACCCGAAAAACCAACTAAGGACGCCGGAATATGGGATGAGATGATTTATGGTGAATGGGAGCTGGCAAACGGATTGATGAAGGAAACAATTCTGGAACATTTATCAGATGCGTTGAGACACCTTCATCAAGAATATGAGTTAGCTGCAGACATCTTAAAGAATCTCGAAGCGATGTTCGCACATCAGACCCATATGGCAATCCAAAGTGTGAAGCAAGAAATTGCTCAGTTAAAATTGGAAAAAGGGACAACTGCAGCGCAGCACGTCCTTAGGGTTATGGTGCTATTTGAGGAACTTGAGATCCTCGGCGAAAAATGTGATTTCAAGGCTAAGATTGAATTCATTCTCCAATCCTTACCAAAGAGCTATAATCACCGCTATCTTGAGTATCTAATGGAAGATCAAGATTTTACAGTGGAGGATCTTATAAATGCTTTGACTTTGGTTGAAAAGGAAGTGTGGGCGAGGAAAAGAACTTGGGAAAAAGCGAATCTTCTCTTCATCCTAGATCAAGTGGTGATAAGGATGATGAAAAGAGAAGAAGGTTAAACCAAGAAGACTCAACATCAAATAAAAGCATGGGATCAAGTATGAGGAAAACTTTGGAAAGCGGGAGAGTATGACAATCGAGGTCAGCCTGTTTCGATCCCAAAAGGAAAGGAAAGAAAGGTAATTCTCACGCACTAGTTGTTTGAAACTTGTTTAGCGGCGTATGTCTCCCATTTTGTGGGTGGTGGATACGGATCCACTAATCATGTTTGTTTCACATTACAGGGGTTCAAGCGGACCCGGCAACTTAGTGGGAGTGAGGTCCTCATCACACTGGGCGATGTTACGAGAGTGGCAGCTGAAGCAGTGGGAGAAGTGCACCTGTCTTTTGAAGACAGAGTTTTTGAGATATTCTTTACGTTCCGGATTTTTAGAAAGAATTCGCTTTCAGTTTCTAAACTTTTATGATGGATATTTGGTTACTTTTTAATAAAGTTGTTACCATTTTTCTTTTGATAAATTTATCTGTCATGGAACGTTGTTGAATGATCTCTATACAATTAACTGTGCACACCACTCACGAAATGTATCCTATAACACATCAACTGTTTCCGAGAAAACAAAACGTTCATCAGACGTGAACGAGACACTTCTTTGGCATCTAAGATTGGGTCATATAAATCCAAAGAGGATCCAAAGGTTGGTAAAAGATGGTTCACTGGAGCGTCTCCAAGTTGAATCGATTCCAACCTGCGAATCATGTTTGGAGGGTAAAATGACCAAGAGGGCATTTGGAGCCAAGGGGAATAGGGCCAAAGAAGTGTTAGAGATCGTTCACACAGATGAATGTGGTCCAATGTCAACCAAAGCAAGAGGAGGTTATGAGTAATTTTATTGATGATTACTCAAGGTACATTTTCCTTATGAAGTATGAATATGAGACCTTTGAAAAATTCTAAGAATTTAAGGCTCAAACAGAGAATCATAGGGAAAAACGTATCAAGTCTCTACGAACTGATTGTGGAGGCGAATACCTCAGCGATGAGTTTTTGAACTGCTTATCTAATGAAGGGATTGTATCCCAGCTCACTGCACCCGGAACCCCTCACCAAAACGGGGTTGCAGAGCGAAGAAACATAATTATTTTGGAAATGGTTAGATCAATGATGAGTTATGCGGATCTTCCCGAGTCGTTCTGGGGTCATACCTTGGAAACAGCGACTTAAATTCTGAACTTGGTGCTATCCTAATCGGTTCCCAAAACTCCCAAAGAATTGTGGACCGGGCGCAAGCCTAGTATGAGACACATGAGAATTTGGGGGTGTCCGGCCTACGTGTTGGACAAGGAAGCCGGTAAGTCGGATCCTCGATCAGAATTAAGGTTGTTTATAGGATACCCCAAGGGAACAAAAGGATGTATGTTCTATAGTCTCGAAGATCAAAAGGTGGTCAACTGCACCCACTTTAGATTTTTGGAAGAAGACTATATGAACCAAAGAAAACCCAGAAGTGAGATTACCTTAAATGAGCTTAGAGGGCAAACCTCAGTGCCAACTGTACTAAATGACATACCAAACGATACGCTTTCACAACCGGAGCCTCGTCATAGTGGGAGGGTTGTTAGACAGCCCGAGAGATTCATGGGAATAGGAGAGTCCTCGGACTTGATTCCTTAATCGAGACCCATGGACATATGATGAGGCACTCCAAGATAAGGATCTGATTCTTGCAAACAAACAATGAAAGCCAAAGTGGGTTTTATGTTTCATAATAGAGTGTGGGAGCTAGTCGAACCACTTAATGGGGTCAAATCCATTAGATGCAAGTGGGTATATAAGAGGAAAAGAGGACCGGACGGGAAGGTTGAAACCTTTAAAGTAAGACTAGTGGCGAAAGGTTACACTCAGAAAGAAGGGATCGATTATGAGGAAACTTTTTAGCGTGAGCCATGCTTAAGTCCATCCGTATTCTCCTATCGATTGCTGAGCATTTTCGACTTTGAAATCTGGCAAATGGATGTCAAGACAGCTTTCCTTAACGGAAGTCTTGATGGAGAGATCCATATGCAACAACCCCAAGGCTTCATTGAAACAGGCCAAGAACACCTAGTTTGTAAGCTCAAGAGGTCCATTTATTTAACTCAAACAGCATCCGAGCTTGGAACCAAAAGTTTTGATCATGTAATAAAGTCTTATGGGTTTGATCAAAATAATTTTGAAAGTTTGTGTAAAAAAAGCGTCTCGGGCGCATTGGCATTCTTAGTACTATACGTAGATAACATTGTGATCAATCGGGAACGATGTGAAGGTGTGATCAGACGTAAGGGCATGACTTTTTAAAACAGTTTGATATGAAAGACTTAGGGAAAACCGGACACATCCTTGGGATCAAGATCACTCGAGATCGCAAGAAAATGATGATCGGGTTATCGCAAGTTTCATACATAGACACTGTCTTGAAACGCTTCAGCATGCAAGATTCCAAGAAAGGATTCGTACCTTTCAAACTTGGAATCCATCTATCCAAGAAAATGTTCCTAAGAATAAAAGGAGATAGATGACATGAAAGGTATTCCTCAGGCTTTACCGTCGGAAACCTTATGTATGTAATCAGATGAGACCGGATATCCGCTTTACCCGAAGGCATGGTAGCAAGATATCAAAGTAACCTGGAAGCGCGATTGGACGACCGATTAAAAAAATTCAAGTGTCCAAAAGAACGGGATAGAATGTTGATTTATCGATCCGATACTCCAATCCCCATCCATTCACGGACTCGGATTTCCAATCGATTTAGATTCGAAATTATACGCCTCGATTAGTGTGTTTCCATTTGGGAAGTGTAGCCATCAAATGGACGAGTGTGTGTAAAATGCATCATTCGACTCAACCATGGAAGTCGGGTAAGTAGCGCTTGTGAAGCGTTGAAATAACCGATTGGACTCTAGAATCTTCTTAGTGGACTTGGATGGTGTTCAATTTGTCCAGCAATATCTACGCTAGGGGCGCTTGCAAATTCAATAGAACCAAGAGTCCACGAGTCAAACAAACACATTAAAAGAAAAGACATCTTATACGAGAAATCGTTAAGAGGGAGATATAGATGTGGCAAAGATAAGATCGAGGACGACTCTACCGATCCATTCACAAAGTGTCCGCCTCGAATACATCGGAGAGACATGTGAGTGGAATGGATGTCAAGAAGGCCGCTTAATCTGCTTTGAGTATAAGTGGGAGAAATTATTAGGTCGTGTAGGTGACATTAGATGTCACGGACTACTCGAGACATGTTGTAGTATACTTAAAAGCAGACTTTGAGTATAAGTGGGAGATTGTTGGGATTATACTGAAAAGTATGCTTTTTACTTTGTATAATCAAAATTGAATTCTCGGGACTCATTTCTTGAAATAAATTGTTTATCATCGATGCTTTTAAATATGATTGAATGTTATATATATTTACGCATAACTGTTCAATAATTGCGTGTTGTTCTTTAATAGTTAATTTAGTGATACCGGATCACGTAAAGATTAAGTTAACAAATTCTCAGAATTATAACTATAAGGCACGCCATTCACACACCTAGATGAAATGAACAACAATCACGTAAAAGGTTGAGGTGTAAGGCTCTGGGATTGGGTTTGTCTTGACCAAGAGATTACACTAGTGCATGGTGATCGTTTGAATAGGTCCTCTGGAGGAGGATAAATTCTTTAGAACTGAACAAGGAAGAATTAGACCTCAGTGGTTCGTTGTTTCTTAACCTTCGTCCCTTAAATAGGATCACGTGGGATTGGTAACTATTGCTTTAACTTATCATGGGTAGCGAATCAGAGAGATTCAATACTTTTTATCTTGGGCAATATTATTGGTCACATGTGATTGCTAAGATTTAATACGAAGAATCGTGTGCAAGTACACTTGCTTGATTTACCCCCTTGGGAGGTTCATAAGTTTTATCATACCAAATCTTGCAAGTGGAATTAGTTTCCGGTATGGATAATAATGTTGAACCGTTCCTCGACCAAGGACAAAAGATATTAATTAACGGAAAGCTATTTCAGTGGCTTGAATTAATTAATGGGCTAGATAATTTTAAACACGGAAAATAATGACTGGGAGTCAAATTGACTGTAATATGGGTTAAGATGGATAGTGCAATATTAATTATGTAGTGGGATTAATTAATATTTATGGGCTTGAATTATATTGTGGCTCAATATTAGATATTCAAGATCCATTAGAAGGTTCAATCTTAATTCTCCTAAAGGCCCCCTGAGTAGCCCAACAAATAGTCCAATAACTGAAAAAGGTGATTAAAATAAAATAAATATTGTTGCTTAATTTTCCAACCAAAATTTCGAAATTTATAGATATGTTGGGAGAAAAGATTTTCTTTGAATTTTGTTATGGAATGAAGATATGTATTCTTGGAATACAAGATTATCTCATTAAATTCAAGAAATCTCCCACTAGCTTATCTATATAGTAATTTTTGAAAAAAAATAGAAAATATGATGAGCAAGAAAGATTTTCTTGATTTTCTTGAAAATATATTATGGAAGATATGTATTTCTTGAAATACAAGAATATCTCATAAATTCAAGAAGATCCAAATCTTGGATTCTTGCATCATTAAATTTTCGAAAATATCCATATTGTTGAGGAGGTGGGATTTTTGTGGAATATTTTAATTATGGGAAAAAAGAATATAAGAGATATATTCAAGATTTCTTGGTGACCAAGAAAAGTCTTTTCCCACATTGATTTTCTACAAGAATTTCGACCACTCCCTCTCCTATAAATAGGGGATGATTAGTTCATTCCCAAGTACAATTCCATGTGCCGGAAATATTAGCAAATCCACAAAAGTGGTGCAACAAAGTTTATTTTTTCCTTTTGTTAATTGTTCGACGAAAGTGTCCTTCCATGGGATAGTTGAGCAAGGGCTAAGGGAATACTTTGGGAAGTCCTTTTGGTTAGTCCGTCCGACCAAAGTCACTTGCCATCCCGAGAGGAATGCTCACGTAAACGTAGATTCGCGTGCGTGGGTTTTACGTGTGCTTTTTATATGCATGATATGTTGTTGTAATTATTATTTGAATTAATATAGGATTAATTCATGCTAGTAATAATTAATGAATTAAATTTGTATTTAAATATTCACCCCGAATAGATCTGTGCGGTAACTCATTCTCCAAAAATAGATGCTCGAGCATCAACGATCACTTGTTTGAGGCGAACACCATGACATCCTCCTTCCGGAGGAGATTTTGGATGCATAGGGACTAGTGACTTACTCTGCATAAGCTAAAGGAGTAACGTGGAGTGGCAAACCATGACTCTATCGAGCATCTTGAGTCCAAAGAATCTAGCTTCAACCTATGCTCGTAATGTCATATGGGGGTAAAAAGACTCATATCGGGGCCAGATGCTCGATTCAATTTGAATGATTGTCAATCGAGCTAGATTCTTTACACGCCCTGGGGGCATCTAAAACCAACTTCCTTCGGTGAAGAATTGTAATATTTTTTCCTTTTTTTCTTCTTCATTTTTTTTTTTCCTTTTGCTTTTTTGCAGCTAAGATGCCTCTATTTATAGAACTATCCAAGCTAAGATCGGGCGTAGCTGGTGGGTCCGCCCTCCCCACTTTTGCTCCCCCTTTTGACTGTCTCGCTTTTGCGACTCTTGTTCAAAGATTGACTCATCCTGTGATTGCCACCACTTGTCAACTCGTTTCCGACATATCTTCGGTTGACAACTCGTTGCGACACGTATCTTGCTTTTTCGAAGTGCTGGCCAAAGATTTCTTTCCGAAGATATGTCGAACATATATGTGTTCTTCTTTCGTGATTGTCCTACTCGTCTTTAGCCGAATGGTCGGTTATGTTCGGTCATTTGTGTTCATTTGACTATGTCGCCTAATTATGATCGGGCCGACTATGCTCGCTTTATTGTGGGTGACTTTTGTTCGGGCCGGTTATGCTCGTTTACCAAGGTGGGTCGACTTTGTTCGGTCGACTATGTCGCTTCTTCAAATGCAGGGCTCGACTTTGTCCCGACTATGCTCGGGCTATTATTGATAATATTTTTTCAAATTTGACACATTCCACGAGTAGGACAACGGGCTCCATTCAGTCTTCCAAGTCATATGCCCTCATTTAACAAACGCTCAGAACTCACGAATGGACCTTCCCATGCTCGGCCGAACACACCACTTGATACCCCCATTCTCGCTTTAAAACCAAATCGCCCACATTGAACTCGCGTGTTGGGACTTTGGAGTTGTAGAACTTCTCCGATCTCTTTTTGTACATGGCATTCTTGAAATCACCTCCTTCTTCTTTCTTTCTAATAGATGCTGCGACTCAGGCGGCTTTGGTCATTGATGTGCTCTCCAAAAGTCATTGTTCGATGACTTGGAATCTTGATTTCTGGTAGTATTGACTTCCGAGACTAAATGCCAAGGCAAACGGGGTCTCTCAGAAATTGATGTTCCCGAAATTTGTTCGATAGGCCCATAGTATTTCGAAACAACTCTTGCCCATCCCTTGGAATTATCAAGTCCGACCTTGAGGGTATTTTTGATAATTTTATTAACTGGCTTCAACTTGTCCGTTTATTTGGGGATATCTGAGTTGAGTAGTGCTTTTTATGCCCCAGCGAGCACAATTCTGTCTGAATTCACTTCCATCGAACTGTTTGCCGTTATCCGTTACTAGTGATTGGGGAAGCCCAAAACGACAAATAATATTCTTCCAAACAAAGTTCCACATTCTTTGTTCGGTGATTTTGACAATGGCTTCGGCTTCCGCCCATTTAGTATAGTAATCAACGGCAACTACAACATATTTTACTCCCGACGTGCCAGTAGAAAATGGGCCGATCAAATCGATCCCCATTTTGGCGAAAAGGCCATGGGCTATAAATTGACACTAACTCTTCAGGTGGGCTATGAATAAGTGGAGCATGTACCTGGCACTTGTGGCACGCGCCAGCATACGCGAGCGAGTCTTTTTTAGGGTTGGCCAATAATAACCTTGTCCGATTATTTTATGTGCGAGATCGAGCCCTTTCGTATGATTTCGCGATACTCCATCATGGATTTGTTCCGAAGTACACCTCTTCGGAGAGTAATACATTTCAAGAGTGGAAGTAAGAAGCTTCTTTTTGTACAAATGCTCGCCTAAGATAGTATATATAGCGATTATAAATCTGGCGAAGTATTTGTGCCTTATTTTTTAGGGAGAAGTCCGCAAGTAGCCCGTGATTGAGTCATCCGGGTTTCGTCAAATGCGTTACCTCGAACGAGCAAAAGTCTGGGATCGATGGCTAACAAGTTGCGGCGACTAATAATATCCGATTGTGTTAAATCCTTCGCTGTTGTTGCGTTAAAGCATCGGCAAGCAATTACCCAATCGTGTAATTGTTCTATGAAAACTTGTTCAAATGTTCGCAGCAACTCTTTGCTAGTCGCCGACATTTACATGCCATCTCGTTCATACCTCGAGCCTCGACTATCAACCATTACTTGATAAACGATTATTCGAGAATCGTGTAAATCATCGACCTCAATTCCCCATTGTCATAGCCATCTATAGTCCCCAGATCAAAAGCCAGACTCAAATTTCATTATTTGTAGCCGGGAAATCGAATCGGATGGTTGTTGTGAATATTTTGTCTAGTCATCGATGAGAACTAATACGCGCCTCGACTCTTGAACTTGTTTGATGATGAGCCATCAACATACATATGTCATGGTTGGTCGACGGCTTTTTTGGTGTTTGTGGATATGTCAACTCAACCATAAAAATCGGCCACGCTGGACCCTTCATTGCCGCCATAACGTAATGCCAAATCGTCCTAATTCCACCCACTTGAGTAATTTACCGCAAAGATTCGGGTCTGCGGAGGACTTCGGGCGCAACGGGAATGTGGTCGATTGACCGAAAGTGTCGAAAAAAGTATGGTCGCCATTTTAAACACTCATTATGAAAGCATATGCTAATTTTTCCGATGGAGGGTAACGGAAAACTACTTTAAGTACTTGGCTTACATAGTAAACGGAAAATGTGTTGTCCCTTCCGCCATTTGAAAGACGCAAAGACCGGACAGCATGTTCTGGATGCAAAGAAGATACGATAGAGTTGTTCACCGATAGGCTTAGACAGTTGTCCGGTATCTGCAGTAGTCAATCGGGCTTCAATGATTCGGAATGCATTTTGGCAATGCTTTCATCCATCGGAATTTTCCTTTCTTTAAAGCATCAAAAGGCTTGCATTTGTCTGAGTTCGTGATATAAACCGGCCTACTACGGAGCTAAACGTCCGGTTAACTTTTGAAACCTCTCACACTCACGGGGCCGCATATCGAGCATGGCTTGAATCTTTGATGGGTTAAGCGATCCCCGTTGGCTGACCATATGCCCGAGGAATTTTCTGAGTGAACCCCAAAGTTTGCATTTCTTTGGATTAGCTTCATGTTGTACTCCCGAGTATATCGAACGTTTGTGCGAGGTGGGTGATGTGGTTTTTCCTTCAGGTTCGCTCTTTACCACAATATCATCAATATACACCTCAATTGTTCGCCGATGTTCGTCGAACATTTTGTTCACCAAACGTTGATATGTTGCTCGTAAGATTCTTTAATCCGAAGCAAGGCGTTGCCAACAAGACATATTCTTTCGCGCGAGAACGCCGTATTCTTTTGATCGTCCGGATGCATGGGTATTTGGTGGTAACCAACAAAAGCATCCATGAAGGTCATGAGCTCACGGCTTTCTTCAGATTATCGACCAAATAATCGATATGCGGCATCGGGAAATTATCTTTCGGGCATGCCTTGTTTAAATCAGTGAAATCAATACATAGTCTCCAAGAACCATTAGACTTGCGGACAAGCACAGGGTTCGCAAGCCATCTTGGGCATTTCACCTCTCGAATTAGTTTGTTGTCGAGCAACTTTTTGATTTCACTATTCATTACTGAATACTTTTCCGGACTAAACTTTCTGCGCTTCTGGATAACTGGAGTTTGTATTGGATCAAGGTTGAGGGAATGACATGCATGTTTTGGATCAATTCCAACCATGTCCTTGTGCGACCATGCGAACACATCCAAGTTTGCTTGAAGATAAGCAATCATTTCTGTTCGAATTGGTTCAGGTAATTCTGAACCAATGAACACTTCTAACTCAGGTCTATTCGGGTCGATGTTGATAGGCTCCAGTTGTTCGACAGGTGTTGCTCGCTTTCTTTTTTGCTTCCACCGAGGATCTTGAATGGACCCCCGGTGCTCGTCATCAACCTCCATGGGTTCGAAACCTATGCGAGGTTCTAGGTCCATTTGCTCGCTTAGCGGATCAATATCCATTAGATCTGGGACATGAGTTGCCTTCCCGGATTGTGTGTTCTGGCAAGATTGTTGTTCGTAAGGGGAGTGCGGCTCAGCCAAACTTGTGTTCGAACATGTTGGCAACATATTTGCGTCATTGGCTTGACTCACCGATCTCCCATGTTTGCTCCATCATGTTAACAATATTTTGTTTTTGGTGCACATGATAGCAAACAATCTCGAAGCTTTCTTGATCTCCTTTTACGCTTAATTGTTCCATCTTCAGGTTGGGAATTTGACAAAGAATAGTAAAGAGAACAAGCCGCTTTTTAAATTCTCGAGTAAACCAGGCGACCTAGGAACCCGTTATAAGTAGACGGAGCATCGACAATTACAAAATCTAGCATTCTAGTTCGTCGGATCTCCGGATTTTGAGTTGATTCTAACTCGACTCCTAACGTAATCATACCATAGGGTCGATTTGATTCCCCAAAACCCATAATGGTATGATCACATGGTTCAATATACTGCCAAGTCTCCAACTTGTTTTTCCATCAGTGCAAAGTGTTGACGAACAAAAAATAAGTTCCCGAGATCGATGTCGAAGCGGTGCTTTCAACCCGGCGAGGCGAGCACCGATGGTTAAGGAGTCATCATGGGGAGTGATTATACCATTGAGGTCATCCTCCTAAAACATGATTTGGTGAGAGTAGCGTTCTACCGATGTGCTCGCCACGTTCACCGATGAATGCTTTGCATGGCACGATCTCCATCTTCTTACGTATGTTCGATAATGTTGGTGCCCGTAACATCCACCCAACCGGACCATATTCGGGACGTATCATGTGAATCTTTGACTTTTCTCGACCTCTTCCCACGCTTGAGGCCCCATTTTGGGTAACTCGGATCTCTTACGTGATTCTTCGGGATCATTTGCCGATGTTTTTGTTAAACTTACGTTTACCCCTTCGATCTTCCATTTTTTACGTCGGAAGTCTCGCTCACCGGTTTTTAAGGAATGGGTAAAGACGATTATCTTCAGATAGCTTCCAAAGTTGTCGAAGTAGATCGCGACAAATCAGACAGTACCCGATGTACTTTCGTGATAGTTACAATATTTGGAAGCATTGAGCCGATGCTTGTCCATTATGATTCTTCGGCCTATCCAACATATCCCCGATCTCCGATTTGATTGAAAATTGTTTCACGAAATGCCCAAAAGACTTTGAGGGCGTTTTGCTTCTTTCTTGAATGGTTTGAAAAGAGCCCGGGGTTTGTACCCCCTTCATTCATCACTTTCTTTCCAAAAACTTTTCTTAGTTGTAGGTTCCTAACCCAATCGTGATTGGGCAGCAAATCTTGCATGGGCTATGATTTTGGCCGCCATTCTTAATTCTGAATATGTGTTCGCCGTCTTGATGCATGGCTTTCCACATGTCAAGATTCGTGGTCGCCCCGACCCACCGCGAGGATCTTGGCATCCTCTTCAACTGGGCCCCATCATACAAACATTTATCAAATCTTTCGATGTATGCTCGATCCGACTCATCTCTTAGTTGGGAAAAATGCGCTAACCTTTGTTTTGGCCTTGGCGAGCACACACATGGATGAGAAATGGGACAAGAATTGTTGTCCCAATTGAGCGAAAGATGATGGACGCAATGGGCAAAGTAGAAAACCATCTATGTGCCCGGATCACCCAAAGTCACGGGGGAATGATCGCAGACCGCGTTCAAGGTCTGTGGCCCCATCGCGATCATAAAGTCTCGAGTATTCTTGAGATGGACATGAGGGTCGACCAAAGATCGAACATGGGAATTGGCGGTCGGGATTTCGCCACTTTTCTCTTGTATTTCGCCGCCATGATCGCCCGATGACAATGGCGTAGCAGGTATTGTGCTCGCCGAGGGCGGCCTTTGGTCGCATGTTAGGTCGGCCAGTAAAACCTCGATGGCTTTTTTTACATTTCCACAAATTTTGTGGAACCGATGACTTAGATCGGGTCAATTTTCACTATGAGGACCCCAGTGGGTCATGTTCGTGATGGGGGCCCCCTTCCAAGTCCATACTTGACTACCCAATCGATGATGGATAGACAATTTTATTCCCGCCAATTTTGTTCGCAAGACGCGGATGATCATGGGGATCTGAATGCGTGGGCATGTTTATCGATTGTTCCTTCCCTGGATCTTTGTCGCCTATTATTGCCGATTCGGTCTTTTGGCGGAGAGCCTCAAACGCCCAAACGCCGATGGTCTAGACCACGAGGTCGTTGGTCATCGACGTATCGCCGAACTTTTTTTATTCGCTTGATTTCTTTTTAACTTGCTCGCTATCTCGGTGTATGCGAGCGCCGTTTCTTCATCATCTTTAGTTTTTAACTTGGCTAACTCTTTTTCGGTCCTTTCTTTTCGTACTCGTCAGAACAAGAAAGTGATGGCCTTTGTTGTGGCCACGGATCATCGGGTAAATATCCTCAAGATTGATAGTCTCCATTGTCTCGATTTTATAGGTCAAGGCCGAAGCCTTTTCGATCATGAGGTCGACTTTGTCCCGACTCTCTGTTTTGTGTATTCCTAGATTGAGGCATTATATTTCTTTTTTTCGGCTAACTAAGGGTTTGTGTATGGGTTTTTTTTGGCACCTCCTTCTAGCGCCAAATTGTCGCGTAGTCGCTTTTTATTGGGGGGAATATAATGTGGCTAATTCGGTGACGACTCACAAACAAAACATGCACGTGTATGATAAACCGTAAACGAGATGAATTTATTGACCCGGTTCGTCAAGAAATGACTACTCACGGGGCATACCAAGCCGTGGATGGTATTGTGAGCTTTACACGCATAATATTTGATACACCTTGGCGAAGATGAATCGTTATGATGAAGATGATTTGGAGAGTTAGCATATGAGTGTTAGGGTTCCTCAGATGTGGATAATCACTTGAATTTTTGTAACCTCACCTCTCGGGAAATTTCTCGAACCTTTCTCTTCTTTTTTTTCTTCTTTTTATAGCCTTTCAAACAAGCATGAGCCGGGTTGCAAGCATGATTTGGAGACTCCGGGCCATGCAAGAACTCTTGTGATAATGCTGCCACCTTTCCAACTCTTGTTTTAGAGTTGATCTGACTTTTTTGCTTGTCTATAAAGGCACTTTTTGGTCGTCCAAATCAATCTTTTGCTCTGTCGGATGCTTTGTTCGCCCTTTAACCATATGGGTTTATCTTTGGAATATTTGTCCTCCTCGAGCATCGAGCCCCTCAAGATGTCCGTCTTGAGGATGTTTGGTCTTAGGGATATCTCAATGTCGAGCACTCGACCCTTGGTGATGATCTCGAGTCTTGAGGATATTCAACCCCGGGATATCTGAGCATCAGCATTGACGCCCGGTGATCCTGAGTCTTCGGGATATCCGAACCATCGATGATGTCGAGCACCGAGCATCCCTTGGTGATCTGAAGTCTTGAGGATATCTGAACCCTCAGATGTTCGGAGCACCGGAAGCATACCGACCCTTGGTGATTCGAAGTCTTGGGATATCCGAACCCTCAAAGATAGTCCTGAAAGCACCGAGCATACCGACCGCCCAGGGTGATCGGAAGTCTGAGGATATCTCGAACCCTCGGGATGTGCGAGCATACCGACCCCTCGAGATAGTCTGGAGCATTTTGGCCTCGAGTCCTCGGATTAGTTCGTGGGCTCGGAGATCTGAAAAACCCCTCGGGTTGGTCCGAAGTCCTTTTGACTGAGCTAATTTGATTCTTCTTTTTCTTGATCCGGTGCGCAGTATGTCTGTTTTGGGCGATAAGTGGCGAAATGGGTTTAACAAACTTGTTTCGTCGATGGACGGCGAAGACACTTGTCCATTGCGCATGACTATTTTAATAAATATTACACGTGTCGGCTCTTACATGTCTGATTAATCAATTATTATATCGAACACAAATGTAAAGTTAAACAAAGCAAATATCAAAGCAAAACAAGTATCAATCGTTCATCATCAACAACATTCATCCTCAACAAACAGGTTAGAGGAAACAGTTCAATATGCAATTCAACCATTCAAATTCCAAGTTGTTCGAAGTGTAAAAAAGAAGAAAGCAAAAAATTTGCACAAGTATGGAAGACACTTTGAACAAAAATGAAGAAGAAAAAAAATTACACAACATATGTGCAAAGCAAAAAATTACACTAAGGAGCAAATTCATAATTGGGTGGACCGGAAGAGAAATGTCAAACAAATCATACCGCCCCCAAAGAATGGCTCCTTCAAAGATGGTCAAATGTCCAAAGATATCTTCGCGAGGAGGTACATTTTGCTCGACGCGTGAGGTCCCTTGTCGGCTTACTGATCGGACGACTCGGATCGAAGATTTTGACCAAAGAACCTCGCTAGAAGATTCACGTTCGAGCCATCTTCCTTATCCGTGATAGGATCATCAACTTCGATCCCTTCAGAAGAATGGAGAAATCACACCAGATCGTTCAAACCGGCATGAATGTTGCGTCCGTGGGGTTGTCGATCAATCTTATTGGAAAAACTAGAAATGAGCGGGGCAATTTGCTCGCCCGATGCGGTGGGGCAGCGCAGACCGGATATCATCGAAAGGCACATATGTAGGAGAAGTTGGACATAGAATCGGCATATTCTTCATTATGCGGCCTTAAATTTTCGAGACCCAACGAAGTGTTGGTCTCTTCAACAATAATGAGTTGTGGCTGCACATTCCCTCTCATTTTCCATGGCCTCGGACGCTGACCTGAAGTTCACGAACTTCAACATTCATATCATACGAGCTCTCAGTATCACGACCACCCTCCTCCCGAGAATGATTTAGCTCTCCTTTGCCCGGGCGAAAGCATCCTCCCGAGCAAACGGCATTTTTCTTGGCGTGGCGCATCCTCCTGAGCTCGGGCAAGCATCCGCTTGTGCCAAGGATATTTTGTCCTGAAAACTCGGCCAATCTCGGATTTCGTCAAACTCGCCCACCTTTTTCTTTGAAACGGATCGACGAGCCAAGTAGTTGGCATGAAGGTTGAACTTCAAGATAAACATTCTCAAGAACGGACCATAGATTTTGGCCCCTCGAGTACTGTGCCAAGACGCATATTTTTCAAAGGTGTGGGACCCGTAGTAGACTCTTCCAAATTTCAGAGTCCACATGCCTCGAATCTGGTCCGACACGCCTTTTGAACATGCCGGGAATGCCCTAACCTTATGGAACACTTGGCGAGCAATAGTAGTTTTTCGATTAAGCATCGGGGCGCCTCTTTAACCTACACATACACCGCAACAAACACGAGCTAACAAAATCAATCAAAGGAAATAAAGTTTAACAAAATGTACTTTGCTGTTCAAGACGAGTCGGATCCCATCCCAAGAATGATTTATCCCGCGGGGACCAAAGCTCAGATTCAAAGCGGGTCCATGATCGGGTCCAAATAGAGGTGGAGAAGTGCGGTCAACCTCCCCATTTCGACATCCGAAATAATCGAAGTCGCACCAATGGAGGCCGCTATATTCTGACGCTTCTCGGGCGTAAGCGAGTCCGCCTACCCTAACGGACGCGCTCGCCTGGTGCCTGTTGGGCTTACGCCGAGTTTGTTTGTTTGGCCCCGCCACGGGTTTCATCCTCGGGTCTTCGGGCGATGGAGCTCGTTTCGCTATTATCGCCACGCCGAACGAAGTCCTTGGTCATTCGGTTCCCAGTAGGTCGACGTCCAGATGTTCATACCTTTCAGCTTTCCTTGTTTGCTTTCACGAGCCTCCGCAAATTTTGAATTAAAGCTTCGAGGTCTTTTCGAGCCATCTCAAGATGTTCGGATGTACTCACGGCCCAACACAAAGAGTGAAAAGCTATTAACAAAACAATTCATTATCCAAGAAAGGATAACAAATGAGCAAAAGGTGCAAAATTTATGCAAATGTAAGAGGCAATTCTTACAATGTAGAGGTTAACTGCTACAAGATGGTGAGGGGCACAAACAAGCCTCCTTTTCTTCCTCCTGTTTCAGAATTCGTGGTCTTCATAGATCGTTCAATCGAGACTCAAGATCAATTTGCCAAACGCCGCTAAAATAGCGGCCGTTGGTCTCTTTGTCCGTCGCGGTGGAAATCTGAAATAAAAAGTAAGTTAAAACCGTTCAAATTGAGGAACAAAGACACAAAAATGCTTTTTATCGCGATAAACCTCGGTCGGGTAGGGATGTTCCAAATGAGCATTTTGGTTCGTTTCGGTCGGGGCTCTTCCAATCGCCCCTAACCAACCAAAATTTCTCCTTCCAATCACCGATTTTGTTCTAAGACATCCTCAATAATTTTGCACTTACCCCATTTGCTTCGCGAATAGCCATCCATGTTCGCTTCGAACGGGTCAAATGCACCAATCGAGCAAGTTCAAATTTGCGGGAGGATAATATCTAAACTTCATTTTGCGAACAAAAGTCGAAGCTCATGATCATATGCCACCCATTCGGTTTGACTATGTGATGGTGATATTCTATTCCACTTCCAGCAAACGGTGATAACAGGACGAGTGGAAAACCTAAGGCCCGCCCATTGTCCTCAAATTCACCAAGAACAATACCCTCTCGGGGGTTGGTCTTTCCTTCATCCGACCCCCGGTGCCCGAAAAAAGACATCTTTTGGGGTCTCGTAATTTCTATACACACCGAGCCGCATATCATTATCGATTACACTCAAGAATCTTGCCGGGTTGGTACTCATTTTTCAACCCTAGTCCTATGAGGTTATTTGGCTAATAAAAACTATAACCAGATTATACGCTATATGTTGGGCTATGAGGGACACCAATAGGTATATAAAGCTCAAGATTTTGCTCGGCCATCCCAATGTTCGATTCGCAACATTCATTGTACCATCGTGGCCCCCACAATATTATCATCTCTATTTACATCAACATTATTCAC
>JBBCBC010000017.1:0-141698 GCA_037126765.1 Stenogyne calaminthoides | reverse complement strand
GATTACCTTTAAATGAAATAAGTACGCAAACCTCAATGCCAACTGCATTAGATGATATACCCAAACTATTACACACTTTCACACAACCGAACTCGTCAGAGGGAGGGGTTGTAAGACGTTCTCGGTAGATTCACGTGAATAGGAGAGTCCTGACTTGATTCTATTACATTTAACTCGACCTACGGACATATGACGAGGCAATCTCAAGACAAGGATGAAGATTCTTGGCAAAATGTTAATGAAAAAAGCCAAATGGGTTCTATGTTCACAAAGTGTGGGGAGATTAATGAACTTCACTTAATTCGGCCAAACCCATCGTCAGAATAAGGTTGAAGAGAAAAAGAGTGATCGACTTGGGTGCTGTGAGAAATCCCTTCAAAGTGCATCGAGTGGCTAAAGTTAGTTATACTCGTAGTTAGCGGATCGACATGAGGAACTTTTTCTACCAGAGCTATGCTTTTCTAAGTCCATTCGTAGATTCTCTTATCAATTGCCAAGCATCTTGACTTTGAAATCGAAAAACGGATGTCAAGATGTTTTTCTTAACGAAAAGTCTTGACGAAGAGATCTATATGCAACAACCCCCAAGGCTTCATTGAAAAGGCTGAAGAACACTCTAGGGGTTTGTAAGCTCATGAAGTCCATTTACGACCAAAATGACATCCAGAAGTTTGGAACCAATGTTTTGAATGGCGTTATAAAGTCTTATGGGTTTGATCAAACGAAGTTTGAAAGTTGTGTATAAAAAGCGGCTCCGAATCGCATCGGGTATTCTTAGTACTATACGAGATGACATTCTCGATCATCTGGAACGATGTAAAGGTGTTATCAGACGGGCACATTCTTTCAAAACACTTTTGATATGAAAGACTTAGGTGTTCTTGACATCATCCTCGTGGATCAAGATACCTTAGATCGCAAAAAAGGATGATAGGCTTATCGCAATAGATACCGCTCTTGAAACGATTCGAAGATGTAAGATTCAAAGAAAAGGCTTCACCTTTCGCATACGGAAATCCATCTATCCAAGAAAATGTCCCCTAAGACGCAAAAGCGAGATAGATTGGCGAAAAGATATCTTTATACTTCTCGGCTTGAAGCCTTATGTATGCAATGCCAGGCACGAGACCGACATACCGCTTTGTTGTGGCATGGTGGCAAGATATCAAAGTAACCCTGGAAAGATCATCGACGCCGGCAAAAAACATTCAAGTATCCAAAAGAACTCGATAGTAATGTCGTTTATCGTAATGTATAGTTCAATCTCCATCGGCCACACGGACCCGGATTTCCAATCCCATATTGTGACTCCGGGTAAAATCTACTCCCAGAGTGTGTCGGTACATTGGGAGAAATGCGACATGGAGAAGTACATCCAGGTAAATGCACGCAGATTCTTACCATGGAAGCCAATACGTAGTCAAGCCAAGGAAAGCAAATGAAAGCGTTGCTCGCCTTTCAATAACAACTTCCTCTAGTGGACTTGGGATGTGGTTCAATTTGCTCAGCAGAATCACTGCTTATTGTGGACAATGCCGAGCAGCTTGCAAATTAAGGAACCAAGAGCCCACAAAAAGCCAAAGAAACACATTGAAAAGGAATGTTCATCTTATACTTAGACATCGCTAAGAGAGGAGATATAGGATGTGGCAAAGATAATAGCCCCGAGGACAACCTAAAGGATCCATTAAAGTAACGGTCCCAATACATTCCGAGATTAATGGAAGGAACGGGTGTCAAGACCAATCATTTTCTCCTGACTATAAGTGGGAGAATTACAGTTCGTAGTAGGTATATTAGATGTCACCTGGATTACACGATAGACATGTTGTAGCATACTACAAGCATTTTGAGTATAAGTGCGGGAGACTGGGATTATAATGAAAGTATGCTTTTTTACTTTGTATAATCAAACCTAATTTTCGATTTATTTATCAAATAATTTATTTATCAATGATGCTTTAAATATTATCGAATGTTACATATATTTATCAAGATAATCGTTTCAATAAATCGATGGTTACATTGTAGTTAATTTAGTGGATAACGCCGTATCACGAAAATTAAATTAATACCCCTTGTAACTAAAAAAGTACTATTATTCAATACTCCAGATGGAAATGAACAACCGATCGTGAAAGGTTGAAGAGTGCGGCTCATCGGGCTTTGTTTTGACCAAGAGATTACACTAGTGCATGACCGATGTAATCTAATAAGGACCTATGTGAGGATAAATTCTTCGTAATCGAATAACGTTAATTAGACCGCGGTTCGTTATTTTAATCTTCGCTCTCAAATAGGATCACGGGATTGGCAACTATCGTTTGACTTATCATGGGCAGAGAATCAATGAGATTCAATACTTTTTATCTTTGGGCAATATTATCGGGTCACACGTGATTTGCTAAGATTTAATAATCAAGAATCGCGGCAAGTACGCTTTGTTTGATTTGCCCCTTGGGAGGTTCATATGCTTTATCATACCAAATCTTGCGCGGAATTAGCTTCCTAAGATGATAATAATGTCAACTGCTCGACTCAAGATAAAAGATATTAATTAAGGAAAGCTATTTCAGCTGCTTTCAATTAATTAATGGGCTAGATAATCTTAAACATTTGAAATAATAATCGAGCCATACGATCGTAATATTGGTTAAGATGATAGTGCAATATTAATTATGTAAGGATTAATTAATATTTACGTGTTTGAATAATAGTGGGTTCAATATGATAATTCAAGATCCATCGAAGGTCCAATCTAATTCTCCCAAAGGCCCCTCGAGTAGCCCAATATATAGTTCAATAATCAAAAGGTGATTAAAATAAAATAAATATTGTTGCTTAATTTTTCCTTTTTTTTTTCAAAATTATGGATAGAATGGGGAAAGATTTTCTTTTCAATTTTGTTATGGAATGAAGATATGTATTCTTGGAATACAAGATTATCTCATTAAATTCAAGAAATTTCCAACTTGGTTGGTTATTCATAAGAGAATTTCGAAATTTTTAAAATATAGAGGGCAAGAAAGATTTTCTTGATTTTCTTTGAAAAGATATTATGAAAAGATGTGTATTTTCTTGAAAATACAAGAATATCTCATAAATTTAAGAACATCCAAATTCGAATCTTGGACCCCATATATTTCAAATTATCCATAATATTGGTGAGAATTGGGATTTTGTGAATATTATAATTATTGGAAAAAAGAATATAAGAGATATATTCAAGATTTCTTGGAGATAAAGAAAAGTTTTTCCCACATTATTTTTTCACCAAAATTTTCGCCTCATCACTAGTATAAATAAGGATGACTCTTTTCATTCCCAAGTACAATTCCATGTCTTTGGAAAAAATTAGTAAATCCACAAAAGGTGGTGCAACATAATTTATTTTTTCTTTTGTTAATTGTTCACAAGTGTCCTTCCAGGATAGTCAAACAAGGACTAAGGGAATACTTAGGAAGTTCTTTTGGTTAATTTAATGTATATATTATTTCCATCCCAAGAGGTAGTGTTCACGTAAACTCAGAATTCGCGTCGTAGGGATTTTATGGAATTAATTATATGCATGATATGTTGTTGAATTATTATTTGAATTAAATAGGATTAATTCTCTTTAGTAATAATTATAAGAATTAAATTTGTATTTAAATATTCATCACAGAATAGCGTAATTTATTCCCCAACAGGATTGAAGATCCAAACTCATCTAATCTTTACCCCTCACAAAATCGGGGTTGCAGAGGGAAGAAACATAACTCTTTTTTGAAATGGTTAGATCCATGATGTTATCGCGGATCTTTCCCAAGTCGATTTCTAGGTCACGTTTTGGAAACAACGGCTTACATTCCTAACTCGTGCCATATCAAATCGGTTCCCAAAACTCCCCAAAAGAATTACGGACCCATGAGCTCAGTCAGTAAGACACATATTAGAATTTGGGGTGTCCTACCACGTGTTGGACAAGGAAGCGGGTGAATTGGATCTCGATCGTAATTAAGGTTGTTTGTAGGATACCCCAGGGAACAAAAAAAGGGTGTACGTTTATGGTCCTCAAGATCAAAAGGTGGTAATAAGCACCACTTTAGATTTTCGAAGAAGACTATACGAATCAAAATAAAGACCCGTAATGAGATTACCTTAAATGAGCTATGGGGCTAACCTCAATGCCAATCCGTATAAGATGATACCAAAACAACATATTTTTACACAATTCCGAACTCCTTGGCCGAATGGAGGGTTGTGAACAGCCCGAGATTCATGGAATAGAGAGTTTTCTGGACCAGATTCCTGGACAAGACGCAATCGTGCACTCCATGGACATATGACTTCAGGCAATCCAAGATAGGATGCAGATTTCTGCAAAAAAAGAATGAAAGCTTAAATGGGTTCTATGTTTCATAACAAAGTGTGAGCTAGTCGGAACCACTTAATGGGGTCAAACCCATTGGTTGCGGTGTATAAGAGAAAAGATGACCGACGGAAGGTGGAAACCTTCAAAGCAAACTAGTGGCTTAAAGGTTATACTGTAAAAAGAAGGATCGATTATGAGGAAACTTTTTAAGCGTAGCCACGCTTAAGTCCATTCGTATTCTATCGATTGATTGTTGTGCATCTTGACTTTGAAATTTGGCAAATGGATGTCAAGCGGTTTTTCAATCGGAAGTCCTGGGAAGAAGATCTTGAGATGAAATAAACCCCAAGACTTCATTGAAAAGGCCAAGAAAACCTAGTTTGTAAGCTCGTGAAGTCCATTTGGGACTCAAACAGTATCCGAGAGACTTGGAACCAATGTTTGATCGTTATAAAGTCTTATGGGTTCGATCAAAAGCGAACTTGAAAGTTTGTGTATAAAAAAGCGTGTCGAATCGCATTGGCAGATTCTTAGTACTATACGTAGACAATATTCGATCATCGGGAACGATGTGAAGGTGTTATCGAGGCATGGCATGGAAAAAAAGGTTTGATATGAAGGACTTAGAAGCCGGACATATCCTCGATCAAGATCACCGAGATCGCAAAGAAAATGATGATAGCTACGCAGTTTCATACACATGAATAACTGTCTTGATTCAAAGATGCAAGATTCAAAGAAAGGCTCCTGCACCTTTTTGACATGGAATCCATCTATCCAAGAAAATGTCCCCAAGGACGCAAAAGGAGATAGATGACATGAGAGTATTATTCACCCATGCTCGTGGTTGTGAAGCGTGATGCAATGCCACGTATGCAGACCAGGATATTTGCTTTGTCGCTTGGCATGGTGGCAAGATATTAAAGTAACCCCGAAAAGAGCATCGATCTACGATAAAAACATTCCAAGCATCTAAAAGAACTCTGGATGAATGTTGATTTATCGGTCGATAATCCAATCCCCATCTGGCCACACGAGACTCGGATTTCCAATCAAATCATAGACTCTTAAAATCTACCTCGGTAGTGGTTTTGCATGGGGAGGCGAGTGACATGGAGAAGTCGTCGTAAATGCGCCGCAGATTCTACCATGAAGCGAATATGTAGCCGCCAGGCCAGCAAAAAGTGGTTTCGCTCAAGAACTTCCTAATGGACTTGAATGTGGTTCAATTTGCCCAAAGCAGAATCACTATTTATCAGGATAATGCCGGAGCTTGATTGCAAATTCAAAGGAACCAAGAGCCCATAAGGGCCGCAAACATTTGAAAGGAAATACCATCTTATATTTAGATATCGTAAGAGAGGACATATAGATGTGGGCAAAGATGGCGCCCCGAGGACAACCTAGCGTATCATTCATTGAAAAGTCTGGGCCTCAATACATTCGAGAGACATGTGGAAGGAATGAACGTCAAGGTGCCCGCTAACCGCTTGAAAGTATAAGTGGGAGGAATTATTAGGTTAAGGTAGGTAACATTAGATGTCACGCAACACACGAGAGGCGTTGTAGTAGATATTTAAAAGCGGATTTTGAGTATAAGTGGGAGATTGTTGGGATTATCTTGAAAGTATTTTTACTTTGTATAATCAAAATCAATTTCAGTTGATTTGTCGGAAATAAATTGTTTATCACCGATCTTTTAAATATCATTAATGTTACGTATATTTTTTGCATGATAATCGATCAATAAATGCGTATTACATTGTAGTTAATTTAGTGATACGAGCATCACGTACATTAAAATTAACAGTCCATTGTAACTAAAAAAAGTACGCCATTAACATTCCTAGATGAAAATGAACAACCCATACGTGAAAGGTTGAAGTGTAAAGGCTCAGATTGGGGTTGTCTTGACCAAGAGATTACCTAAAGGCATGACTCGGATAATCGAATAGGACCCACTGAGGAGGATAAATTCTTAAAAACTCGAACAAGGGAAGAATTAGACCTCGAGGGTTCGTTATTTCTTAATCTTCTTTCCTTAAATAGGATCATGTGGTTGGTAATTATCGGCTTTTGACTTATCGTTGGTAAGAGAATCAACGAGATTTAACACTTTTATTTTAATATTATTGGTCATACGTGATTCTTAAAAAGATTTAACACGGAGAATCGCGTACCGTCTGACTGTTTGACGGCCCTTAGGAGGTTCATGTTTTATCATACCAAATTCAAGTGGAATTAGTTTCCAGATGTGGATAATAATGTTGAACTGATTCTTGACCAAGGACAAAAGATATTAATTAATCTGAAAGTTATTTCAGGTGGCTTGAATTAGTTAATGGGTCGGATAATCTTAAACATCGAAAAATAATAACCAGGAGACATATCACCGTAATATGGGTTAAGATGATAGTGCAATATTAATTATGTAGTGAGATTAATTAATATTTACGGGCTTGAATAATATTGGGCTCAATATTGATAATTCAAGCATCCATTGAAAGGCCCGATCTTAATTTCCTAAAGCGCCCCCTAAGTAAAGATAAAAAAAGTTCAATATGGGAAAAGGATGTTTAAAATAAAATAAATTTGTTGCCTATTTTCCTTGAGATTTTCAAAATTTATGGATAAAAAGAGGAGAAAAGATTTTCTTTTGAATTTTTGTTATGGAAATGAAGATATGTATTCTGGAATGCAAGATTATCTCATTAAATTCAAAGAAATCTCCTTGGTTATTCATAAGGATATTTTGAAATTTTTGAAAATAAAGTATAAGAAAGATTTTCTTGATTTTCAAAAGATATTATGAAGATATGTATTTTGAATACAATAATATCTCATAAATTCGAAAAATATCCATAATGTGATGAGGTGGGATTTTTGGAATATTTTAATTATGGGAAAAATAATATAGAGATATATTCAAAAATTTCTTTTTGAAGATCAAGAAAAGATTTTCCCACATTGTTTTTTTTTAGTAAAATCGCCCATCACCATATATAAATGGGGGATGATTATTTCATTTCAAGATTAATTCCATTTGCCGAAAAATTAGCAAATCCACGAAAAGCGGTAAACAAAGTTTTATTTTTTCCTTTTGTTAATTGTTCGCAAGATCCTTCCACCGGATTCACGAAGGCAAGGATTAAGGGAATATTTGGGAAGTTCTTTTATTAGTCTAATCAACCAAGCCATTGCTATCCTAAGATAAGATGCTTCATGTAAACTCGAGAATTCCACATGCGTAGGATTTACGTGAATTAATTATATGCATGATATGTTGTCGATTATTATTTCAATTAATATATGATTAATTCAATTTAGTAATAATTATAAGAATTAAATTTGTATTTAAATATTCACCTTTAATAGATGCGGCAAATCATTCTCCAACGCTTCCATTTCTGAGCAAAGTTTTCGATAAGCACAACACGAGAAGATAATCCGTGAAAGTCGAACCCGGCTTCTACTTTACGAGACATGCATAAGAGCATTTGATGTAAAAATATATATATAACAGATAAAGTTTACTTGCTTAGATCAATGGTTGTAATAAAAACTTTACGATAAAGGGTCAAGTTGAATAGAATAGTATTTTTATCTTTTAGGTTGGTCTCCATAAATAGAGACCACACCCTCATTGTAGGACTTGGATCCTCCCAATCTTGCTCTCATTTCTCTCATCATCTATACCAAATTTAAGGGAATAACTCTCAAGAGTTCTTCCCATTTTTTTCTCGCTAAATTATTACTTGTTTGTGTTACTAGAATCAATAACCACATTTCCATTATTCTTAACCCGATATTTTAGTACGCAAAAATAATTGCGCTAGAAGGATGACAATTTTTTAAGAATCAAACTATGTTTCTCATCGAGTATCCTCAAGAACTTTCCATTTTTTTTTCATCTTCAAATCTTCATACTCCATCTTCAAATCTTTCAAACCTTCAAACAAAAAATTCTTCACACCTTCAAATCTTCAAGTATACATACTTGAATCTTTAAATCCCCCAACCAAAAAACTACGAAAGTTAGTGTGTTATAACCAGTAACATAAGGTACCATGTGTTGGGGAATTAATTGTCCCGGATCTATTCGGGATGAATATTTAAATACAAATTTAATTCTTACAATTATTACTAGCATGAATTAATCCTATATTAATTCAAATAATAATTCAACAACAAATCATGCATATAAACAGTTCACATAAAACCTATGCACGCGAATTACTACGGAGTTTACGTGAACTAACCTCTTGGAGGGCAATGGTCTCGTCGATGAAAACACACCAAAAGCCTTCCCAAGTATTCCTAGTCCTTGCTCGTCAATCGGGTGGAAGTAAGCTCATGAACAATTAACAAAAGGGAAAATAAAATTTGTTGCACCTTTTGTGGATTTACTAATTTTTCCAAAGACATGGAATTGTACTTGAGAATGAAACATTCATCCCCTATTTATAGAGGGTAGTATGGCGATTTTTCCATATGGAATAGGGAGGAAAAAATCTTTTCTTGATCTCCAAGAAATCTTGAATATATCTCATATATTCTTTTCTCCATAATTAGAATATTTCATAAAATTTCACTCTCTATTTGTTATGGAGTATTTCGAGAAAAAAATAAAAAAAAAACCAAGATTTGGATCTTCTTGAATTTATGAGATATACTTGTATTTCCAAGAAATACATATCTTTCATAATATCTTTTCAAGAAAATCAAGAAAATCTTTCTTTCCCTTTTATTTCAAAATTTTTGAATTTACATAGTAAATAACAAAGTGAGAGATTTCTTGAATTTAATGAGGCGATCTTGTATTCCAAGAATACTTATCTTCATTCCATAACAAAATTCAAAGAAAAACTTTCTCCTTCTTTTATTTACTATTTTTGAAAAAAATAGGAAAAATAAGCAACAAAAATTTATTTTATTTAAACACCTTTTTCGAGTTATTGGACTTTTATGTTGGGCTACTTGAGGGGCCTTTAGAGAATTAAGATTCGATCTTCCAACGGATCTTGAATTATCAATATTGAGCCACAATATTATTCAAGCCCGTAAATATTAATTAATCCCACTACATAATTAATATCAGACTATCCATCTTAACCCATATTACAGTTAATATGGCTCAAGGTTATTATTTCCGTGTTTAAGATTATCTAGCTCGTTAATTAATTCAAGCCACTAAAAAATAGCTTTCCATTAATTAATATCTTTTATCCTGGTAAAGGAATGGTTCAACATTATTATCCATAGGAAACTAGTTCCACTTGCAAGATTTGGTATGATAAAACTTATGAACCTCCCAAGGAACCAATCGAACAAAAGCGCATTTACACGATTCTCCTCAGATAAATCTTAGTAATCGCGTGTGACCAATAATATCGCTTCAAGATATAAAGTATTGAATCTCGCGATTCTTACCCGTAATAAGTCCAAAGCAATAATTACTAACCACACGCGATCCTATTAAGGGATCTAAGATTAAGAAATAACGAACCACCGGAGGTCTAATTCTTCCTAGTTCGCCCGAGAATTTGTCCTCAGAGGTCCTATTCGCACTAAACATGCACTAGTGTAATCTCTTGGTCAAGACATGATAGCCGCAGATTTATCGAAGGTATGGATCAAGATCGAGCTCCGAACAAAGTCAAAAGCCCGACCTTGGGGGCTATTATTGTAGCAAATCAAAGCCCGGATATGTGTCTCAGATCCTACATCGCCAATTAGGGCCACCTAGGCCGGATCAACAGGCACCTGACAGAGACCAGGCCCTATTGAGAGGACCAACCTCACCTTAACGAGCTTAATTCTCCCTCGAGGACCACCCATAGGCGAGGTCGAAAGAGAAGAGTAAAGACTATCGGCGAGGCGACCTCCGAGGTCGTCGCTCACGAGCAAAGCCAACAAACAAAGACACGAAGATAATCCGTTAAGTCAGAATCGACGCTCTACTTTACGAGACATGACAAGAGCATTTGATGTAAAATATATATATAATAGATAAAGTTTTTTGTTTAGATCAATCTGGGTTGTAATAAACCCTGCGATAAAGCACAATAATGAATAGATTAGTATTTTATCTTTTGGGTTGGTCCTCTATAAACAGAGGGACCACCCTCATTGTATAGGACTTGGATCCTCCCAATCTTGCTCTCATTCTCTCATCATCTATACAATACCAAATTTAAGGGAAGAACTCTCAAGAGTTCTTCCCGCGATTTCTGCTCGATTATTACTTGTTTGTGTTACTAGAATCAATTAGCCACACTTCCATTATTCTTAACCCGATATTTTAGTACGCAACTAGAATCAATTGTACATTCATTAGATATAATTTATTTTATTTGCAGATTTATTGCATATTCCAAATTTTGCACCATAATGATTTGTTTTATATTTTAAAAAATGCAAATTTTGGTTTGGTCATGTGATGAAAGAAAAGATGATTATGGAATTGATTTTTTTGATATTAAAATTTGTTGTAGTTGATATTCTGAATGGTTACAGATGATGATTTAGTCGATCTCAAGAGAGAGAAAGATTAAGGAGCAAGGAGAGAAAGAAAGGGATTTCTGTATTTTGCTTTTAAATTTTTACGTAATATTTTTAGTGGTGTACAATTTTTTAATTTTAATGTGGGTGTGCATTTTTAATTTTTATTACGAGTGTAAAAGAATTTTGGGGTGCACAAAATTGTTGGGTGTGTAAATTTTTTACTGCAAAAGAGAATTTAAAAAATTAATTAAATAAAAGGACAAATAATTAAAAAAATATTGGTGGTGTGCGAAATTTTTTACGTGTGCGTAATATGCAATGTTTTGGGGGTGTGTATTATTTTAGAATGTGCAATGTTTTACACGTGTGCGTAAGTTTTAACGTATGCGTAATTAAAAAAATTAATTAAATGAAAGCGATGTAAAAAAATAAAATATTAAAAAGTAACTTTTACGTGTGTGCATAATTTTTAAATAAAAGGAAAAAAAATTGGGTGTGCAGAATTATTTACGGGTGTAAAGAATTGTTGACGAGTGTGCAGATTTTTTTTTCGTGTGTACAGAATTAAAAAAAAAAGATAGATGATTAAAAAAATTTGGGAGTGCAGAATTTTTTTTATTATTATTATTAAAAAAATCAATTAAATAAAATTACAATTAATTAAAAAAATTATTAAAATTTTAAATCTGAATTAGTATTCAATTTTTTTGGATAATATTTTATTTTAAAAAGAAATAATTAAATAAAAATACAGAAATAAATAAAAAATTCAATAAAATTTAAAATCCAAAATCTCCATATTATTTTATACATAAGGCCAATTTAGACATTTTGATACAATTTTAGCACCTTAGAGTAATGCCTAAGAAGTAGTGGACTTTAGAGTAATAAGGTTTCAATAAATGACATCTAATAGTAATTGCCTTTACTCAAATAGAAGTTCTAAAGATACTCCTCCATTTCATACTCAACTAAACATTTTTCATTTTAGTTCGCCTTATATTTGTCTTTTTCTTTTTCCATAAATAACATAAAGTTATCATAACCGTTGTAACTCATACCCATAAAAACATTTTTTATTTACCACACATACCATTGTGAGCCTTACATAAAATACACTCATAATTCCCTAACAAAGTGGAATCTACTTTATCAATAAAGTAGAATTGTCTGAAATGCCCTCAATAAAACATCAATTTATCACCTCAATTACTACTAATAACCAACTCTTACATTAAATATCGTAAATAGTAAATGTCAATTGAGTATGTGACTGAAGGAGTGCTATTTTTTTAACACAAACTCTCCTATGAAACTTGTTCATACTATGAAATTGATACTATTACATTTGTAACTGATACCACTACTCTTATAAATTAATACCTATAGCAGTGGTATGATCTCAGTTACAAGTGTAGTGGTATCACTTGATAAGTCTTATGGTACTAGTTTATAAGTGCAGTTCGTACTATTAACAAATTTCATCGGAGACCTACTCTTTTTTAAAAGTCATATTTAAATCTCATGATAGGTATGATAATTTACAAACAATATCTTTAGAACGAACATTCACTGCAGAAATAAATCGACCAACTAAAATTAACTATCCTTCCAATAGAATTGACTCGTACTTATCACACTAGGATAGACATTGTACACTTGCAGTTGGTTATTCTACGTGTTAAAATAATACTAAACGTTGTTTGATATCTCTTTTATTAGATTAAATAAGTTGCTGAAAGCTATAATCCTAAAATTGAATACGTGATATTTTTACAGCTAATGAGCTTTATTTAAATACCATCGACTCTTTTTACAAACACTATCAATTTTTTCTTTTGACATTTTACAAACACTATCAATTTTAACAACTTTTTACTATTAATTTTTTTATAATCATTTCAAAAATATAATTTTTGCAAACAATCCATAAATGAAACTTTTTTATGAAACGAGGGTGCAAATGTGTGATTTTAATAATATTTTTTAAGGGGTGTATTTACCAAAAATGGGGGATGCGACAGGATCCAATCCTGTTTGATGGCAATTTTGTAATATGTTAAAGAAACCAAGATGGTTGTGGAGAGACGTGTAAAATGGTTGAGTGTTGGGGCTTGTGGAAGAATAATTTCTCCCCATTAGTTATTAGTACTAGTCATGAGCGATGACTTGCTTGATTTGGGTGTGGAGTCAAAAGTCAAAGTCCACTATCCCATATAACACGGTTTCAACTTTCACACCACGTGACCAGACAAGAGGAGGAGTAATTGAAATGTTGAAATTAGTTTCCAATGCCATTCCATTCATTGCTTTGGAGGAGGTAGAGATAATGTATCTATTCCTCCCATATTCATCTCCCACCACCACCTTTCTTCTTCTTGTTGTTGTGCTCGTATTGCAATTGCAATTGCAGGCCCAACAGAGCTACGTGAATAACAAGCAGCTGAGTTGCTATGAAAACCCAAACATCACTCTGGGTTTCGTGTGCAACGCCGTCCCCTCCTATATCTCTTTCCGCTCCACCTCCATTTACAACAGCCCCGCCACAATCGGATATCTCCTGGCCGCCGACCCTGCCCAGATCGCCGCCGCCAATAACATCTCCGATGTCGCCTCACTCCCCATCGACACACTGCTCATCGTCCCCCTCAACTGTTCCTGCTCTGGGGATTATTATCAGCACAACGCCTCGTACGTTCTCAAACACCAGGGTGAGACCTACTTCGAAGTCGCAAATATCACCTACCAAGCTCTCACCACCTGTCAAGCCATGATGGCTCAGAACCCGGCTTACAACGATCGTAGCCTCTTCCCGGAGATGAAGCTCCTCGTCCCCCTCCGCTGCGCTTGCCCCACTCCCACCCAAATAGCTTCCGGCTACAACTACCTGCTCACCTATCCCATCCGCCAGGGCAACGATTACTACTATATTGCCCGCACTTTCGGATCCGACTTCCAGGGCATCCTCGATGCCAATATGCTCACCAAGACCAGCGCATTTTTTCTTCACTCCAATTCTCGTGCCTCTCAAAACTCCCCCACAAAACTAAACATCCACACCCCCACCTGTCCCTCCTACCACCCCTGCAAGTGCAAGTGCTCCTCCTCAGAGTCAGGAGGCGATTCTAGCAGCTCAAAAAGTGGATTTTCATCGGAGGGGCTGACATCATATTGGTGGTTATACTATCTTCAATCTTGGCGGTTTGGTTCTTCCGTCGTCAATCTCCTCCTCCTCCTCCTCCTCCTCCTCAACTTAAACTTGCAGCAGACGAATCCACCGAAACTCTAACGATATACAAATTCGAGGATCTAGACAAGGCAACAAACTCATTCGCAGAGTCCAATAGAATCAACGGAAGCTCCTCCGTGTACCGAGGCTCATTCAAGGGAGACGATGCTGTGGTGAAGATAATGAAAGGAGATGTTTCTGGGGAGGTAGCTGCCCTGAGAAAGATCAATCATTCCCACATAATTAGGCTCTCTGGTTTTTGTCTCCGCCAAGGCATCACCTACCTAGTGTATGAGTACGCTGAGAAAGGTTCCCTAACCCAATGGCTACACGCCGGTGGGCTCAACTGGATTCAGAGGGTCCAGATTGCTTATGACGTCGCGGATGCATTGAATTATCTCCACAATTTCACCAACCCTCCTTGCATCCACAAGAATTTGACGACCAGTAACATCCTTGTTGACGGAAACATGAGGGCCAAAATTGCCAATTTCGGACTGTCAAGGACATTGGATACGGGTGATGAAGGAGGGGCATAGTAACAAGGCATGTTGGGCACTTATGGATACATGGCGCCTGAGTATATAGAGAGTGGGTTGGTTACCCCAAAAGCTTGATGTGTTTGCTTTGGGGGTCATAATGCTGGAGCTCTTATCCGGAAAGGAAGCTATTACCATTTTTGGAGAGGATCAAGTGATGCTACATCGAAGAATACAAGAGGTGTTGAATGTGAGAGAGAGAAGCTGTGGAACTCATGGATCCGTCTCTCGGAGAGGAGTATCCATTCGACATGGCTTACTCCATGGGTGAGCTTGCTAGCAAGTGTGTGGCTCACACACTTGACGCCCGTCCCTCTGTGTCTCATGTCTTCATGATTCTATCCAAGCTCCTCTCCTTTTCCTTGGATTGGGATCCTTCTCTTGATGACACATCTCACAGTTTCAGTCAATAATCATATCCCTATTGCATTGCAGCTACACAATAATAATAATTCTATAATACATTCATGATAAACAATCCATGTTTCTAATACTAGCTGCCTTCCATTCTTTTTATAGCACCATTTACTGTATATCATCACATTTGTATTTGTACCCTCGATTCATTTATGAATCTTGCGAGGATGTTGCCTTACTCTATGCATAATTACTTCTTCATCCATAAGTAGAGAGCAGGCACCTCAAGATTCACACTACCATATCACCTTCACATGATATAGTGGATAAGCCGTGCAGCTATTATTAGTATTATGAATTTAATAAAAAAATAGTGTTTATTATAGGGAGGTGAATCAAGTCGATAAATCTAATATACGATATAACAGCAGGTAATAAGAAAAAAATCCTGCGACATAAATAACCAAGCATTATGCTCAATCCTCCTCATTTTGTTGCCTGAGCAATCATATTACTAATAGAACTTGCTTGCTCCTTCGCTTCCTCCACCATAGAATCCTGCAAACAAGTAGGAATCAGAATAGAAGTATGAATAGGAATAGGATGGTTTAATTAGCTAAAAATTTGTTGAGTAGGGATGCATCAGAGAACTGCAAAGTTACATACCTGAACGGCTACAAGACGTGCAACTGTTTTCTTGCTCGACTCTTGAAGTTCACCGGCAATTAGAACTTCGTCCAATGCATAATATGCCTGATATTGCTTGCGCTAGTCAAATTTTAAATATGAGACTAGATTCATTACATAAAAAATAACTGTGAACATCACATGGCAATTTCTGCACAAATTGTTTAACCTCAAATAGCACTTAATGCAATTCTTCGATTAAAAATGCAATATCACCATTTGGTAATGCATAAGCCAAAACTGTAGCTTATGTTGCAATTAGGGCAACATAGATATCATTTGGATGGCATAGTGTTGAATCCAAATAGTCCAAAATCATTTAAATGAAACTCCCAGTACACCCCAGCCCAAGGTTCAGAAATAAATACTACTCCTTGATTATCAACTAGAAACAATCCACTAAAACCGTCCAAAGATTTAAGTACTGATTAAAGCAAAAAGGTCTTACCTTGTGAAAATGAAAGATCAAATCCAGTTCGCAGACCTAAAGAAACAAAGTGAAGTTATAAATCAACAAGAGAACTTGAAGTAATTACGAGATACACTTAATATTGCTTCATTTGTTTCAGGCCTCACACTTCCAAAATAACGGTCTAGTATCTCCACATAGTGGTGGATAATTTCAAGGACCTCCAACTCATTTTGATCCTGGTCAATGCACATGCAGAAATAAAGACTAGCATATCTGCAAAATAAAGAATGAGAAGAACATAATAAAGATGCGCACTGCTGCAATCAAGAAGGGAAGTTTATGTAGTATAAATAAATCATGTTACAAAGTTCGAACTAAATATAAAGGGCATGTTACCTTTTATAAACAACTTTGTATCCTCTCCACTCCACAAAATTGCAGAGCTTGGGGCCTCGAGTGAGAATAAGACCACTCAGCTCCCGGATGACCTTTCAACAAGAGAAGTATAAGAGAAATGAAGTGCAATGTAGCCCAGAAAAAGTATATCAGTGAATGGTCCATCATCAAACTGGGAAAAAGAAACCTCCTATATCAAAATAATTTTGCAATCACCAACGTTAAAAAAATACCTTAGTCCTTTCCTTTTGAGAATAAGGTGAATACCATTTTGTCAGTCTCACTTTGCCTTGTCTGCTGATGAGGAGAACAAAGTGAATCTAAAAAAATTAAAAGGAGCTTTAGATTAACAGTTACAAACGGCATACAGGCTCCAATTAATCAGAAAAGAAGCAGGCAAACTGAATATACTCAGTCATGACGATTTCACTTAGCGGATGAATACATTATTTTAGGATTCAGAAAAAAAGTTGTTGAAAAAATGCCAGGTCGCACCTACCTAGGTACTTCTTCAAAGAGTTGAGGAGATCCCATGCTCTGGCAGTGGCTCAAGCATATAAAATTTACCAGCATTAACACATTATTATTATTATTATTATTATTATTATTATTATTATTATTATTATTATTATTATTATTATTATTATTATTATTATTATTATTATTATTATAGTTTTACCAATGTTTTTCATAACCACGGATGGACGGTTCAACCCGGTCGGACACGGTTCATCGGTCGGACAGTTCAACGTTAAATGATTTCTTTTCTAATTTTGTTAATATTTCTTATGTTTAGTTAAAAAAATAAAATAAGTATACACCTACAAAATTTAAACATATATATTATAAATTTTCATATTTAAGAAAACACAACAAAAGTCATAGTCATAATAAAAAAATAACACAATAATATAAGAGAAAGTAATATAAAAGGGGGAAGGTGGACCTTATATTTTTGTCCCACATCGAAAGTATTAGAGAAAAATGTGAGAGGAAATAATATAAAAGGATGGACCTTGATTCATATATTTGTCCCATCTCTCATACATTTATCTCACATTGAAAGTGTTGGAGAAAAATGTGAGAGAAAGTACTATAAATTTTTGCCTCCCTCATACATTGATCCCACATTGAAAGTGTTGGAGAAAAATGTTTGATGAAGTATTATAAAATTTGTTTCATCTCATACATTTATCCCACATCGAAAGTGTTGGAGAAAAATGTGAGAGGGAGTATTATAAAAATTTTCACACCTCATACATTTATCCCACATCGAAAGTGTTGGAGAAAAATGTGAGAATAAGTATTATAAAAAATTCCCCACATCATATCCCACATCGAAAGTGTTGGAGAAAAATGTGAGAGGAAGTATTATAAAATTTGTCCCACCTCATACATTTATTCCATATCGAAAGTGTTGGAAAAAAAATGTTAGAGGAAGTATTATAAAAATTTTCCCACCTCACACATTTATCCCACATAAAAAATGTTGGAGAAAAATGTGAGAGGAAGTATTATTAAATTTGTCTCACCTCATACATTTATCGGAGAAAAATGTAAGAGGAAGTATTATTAAATTTGTCTCACCTCATACATTTATCGCACATTGAAAAGTGTTGGAGAAAAATGTGAGAGAAAGTATTATAAAATGGATGAAGATGGACCTTGATACATGTAGTTAAAAGTTTTATTTTTTTAAATTAGAACCGGTTAAACCCGGTTGACCGATTTTGATCCGGTTTTGACCAGTCCAACCGCAAAAGCGATTTTTAGGGGGTCTCCGGACCGATTCCCGGTTAAACCGGTTGAACCGGCTGGTCCGGTCCGGTTATAAAATCATTGGTTTATACTAGTTATAAGCTGGGATATTACAGGTTATTTTTATTCAGAAGTAGCAAATGCGACACTAAAAAAGTTTTCACCGGAGACTCCCTTACTACGTTAAAAAAAAAGTACATTGAATTTTCAAAGGAACTATACTATAGCCGCCGCAGATGCATATGGAAAGAAGGGTGCGCAAACGAGGGAAAAAGAGGTAACGGTTCCAATTGGATTGCATGAGCGCCGCGAAGATTGATGGGAGGGTTTCATTCATATATGATACATCGATAGGCTAGGCATACCAATCAATAATCAACGAGAATTGAATTGATATAAGAAAATAAGAATTCGGAAATCTAAGAATTGTTGCAACAGATTACCATGGCTGTTGATGCCGCTGTTTAGCCGATCCGGATTCCAATCCCGCCTGCGCTGGTTAACAGATTCTAAAAACTCTCCAATCAAATTACCCTTCTAAAAAATAAAATATGCCTCAATTCTACAGATAAATAGTCCCCGGTCGAGAGAGGATCCTCTCCAGTTAACGGTCCAGTTGAATCGGAACCCTCCATTTAATGGAGGGGTTCCAAATCCGTCCCCGGTCCATCTTATTCTCATCTAACTAACTTTGGGAAATAAAGGAATTTGCTCATGCTCATGGTAATTACTAATTACTAATTTATCAAGTTTAAGTCAGAACTTATGTGGTGGTAATTACTAATTTTACGGCACTCCTCATTAAGTATAATACTTATTATCACTTCCATCCTAACACTTGTTCTTTCCAGCTGTAATTCAATCTTGTTGAACTTAAAATGTGGAGTATATTTTTCTTTTTCTTTTTCCCACCATAAAACTGCGCAAGCATCTTCAGCAGAATTATATTATATACATGCATCCAACAAACTCAGCCACACAATCCAGTACCAACATCATAGGACAAATTTTTAAACACAAACCTAGTAAACTTTCTCTATATGTAACAATACAGCTCGAGGAAAAAAAATCCACCCAATCAATACTATAGAAAATGCACTCGCTTGATAATTACAGAAAAGAATGCTTGATAATCAAAAAGAAAAAAGGAAAAATCAAGCATCCCATCATCTCCTTTCACTTTCCGCAATTTCCTTATGGATTAGATATCGAAAGGATGAACTCTGCTCCAACCAATAAACATACTTCTCCGGTCTACCCTTGACACATGTTTTGATAGATTTCTGTTGAATTTCTGATAAACATTCAGTCACCACTTCCAAGAGTGCACCCATGCTGATGGACATATCCTTGGCGTAGTAGCACAGTATTTTGGGCAGGTAAATTTTTGTCTCCCTATGAACATACACCGTAGCTTGTATAAACTCTTCCTTAGCCACTTTCAGATCCTTAAATACATTGCTTGCTCTGTAAATTCGAACCTGCAATCCCATATTGTCCAAACTCAGATACAATTTAGAATTAAATCTTGATTTTCTCTTTAGTAGTAATATATACATACCGCAGGATCTGAGTATGCCCCTGAAGAAAGTGCGAAATGAACAAGTGGTTCAGGGTATTCTATTGCAAAAGCATGTTTAGTATTCCCTGCAGCCTTTAATTTCTTTCCAGGAGAGACAAGTGTCTGAATCCACTGCAATTTTAGTAACTGATGAGTCAGTAAAGGTACAACAAGGTATAAGCATACAAGGCAAATACTTGTATGCACCGTGCAACTCAAGTGTTTTTTGAATGGTATTACTTGTTTTACAAAACGGTAATAGCAGGTCAGTATTAGCTGTTTTAAATTATCCATATTAATTGTTTTCATAGAACAATAGTGTTACTCAAATATGGGACTCCGGCCAGTATTTCACCCCCCCCCCCCCAACAATTATTGCACAAGATAATGTGTTGTATAGATGATTCCACTATCACATATATCAAGGTTTAATCAAATTGTAACGGACGCAATGATAAAGCTCGAAGGAAAAGAAGAGTGCAGTTGTTTGTGCTCATATATTCTGGTGAAGATGGGGCATAAGATTATAACACCGCCAAAATGAAAAGTCTTCGGTGTTGCACACATATTGAGGCATTTTAATCAATTTAAAGAAGAAACGTTATAAAGTACAAAGCATATACCGGAGCAGAATAATGTGATCTGATTCCTAAAATGGAGCTTTGTATGTCATAAGCATTAATGCAGTGTCCACCAACGTTATAAGCAGCCTGAGATTAAAAAAAGAATTTGCACAAGTAATCATTAGTCTCGTGATAACATCGAAGATTAAACAAATTAATCCAGTGTGTACCTTCACAATGGAAGAACTCTTCATATATTGTTGAGCTCCATATGCTAAATAAGCCTGCAAACCAATTAAGTAATCAACAGCAAATAAGATTTCACTTGGGAATAAGAGCAATACAATGTTGATAAGTTTATCCAGTTGAAGATCGAATTACAGTGATGGAATGTGATCCATCCAATTAACTTATGACATAATTTTGTTGATAAAGATCAATACAGTAATCAATAATTGGTAGAAAGTTTTGCAAGCCATACATGCATAACCAGAGCGTTGTGAATATTGATCCAAAATGCAAGCTTCTCTTCCCGTCTCATCTTCATTGGGTCAACGACCTCAAGACTCTTTACAAGAGACCTTTGTAGATAAAGAATTAAAATGCAAATCAGAACTTGTATTAGGATATAATACATTCAAAATGTTTCATAAGCATATGCACACTATTAATGTAATGATTTGCCTGATTCTACTGCAGCCACAGTTTGTTAGGGAAAAGGGATCATTGAGATCAAGAAAGATGGTAAAAATGTAATGACTGTAAAAATTCAACCATCTCATGACGCTTTTCAGATAGATAACAGTAAAAGTTGGAATATCAACAGATTACATTCAAATGGGAATAGACAAAGCAATGATGTGTATGTAATCTAGACAAGAATCCTAGCTACTAGATCCATGACCAAAAATAGAAAATATCACCGAGATAACTAAAAAGGAGTTTTCATAAATATCTATACCTGAATTTCTGAAGCATTGTGGCAGCATAGCTATAAGTTTCATCATCTAAGCATAACTTCAGTACTTCTACCATAGTGACGTATGGTCCATTCTCTTGCTTCAAGCCATCAAAATCGCTATTTTGTGTAGCTTCATCATTGCATTGAGGACTCCAACTTCCAGATAAATTTCTTGGAGAAAACGTGCTGGACGAGCCGAATGATGAAGTGGAAGAACCAGAACATCCTTTATCCGTAAAACTGGGGTTGGCCAATTTGCAGTAAATTGAAGATATACATCTTATTATGTCTTCGGATAATCTATCGGGACAAATTCGGGCATCATCAATGAGAGAATTTCCGAGATGATCTGCAAGGCTGCGGTGCCTAGAATAAGCCCTTTGCCTCTCCTACACACATTCAGTGTAGACAATTTTAGCCATTTAAACTGAGACAAATACTCATTCACCGTGTCACTCAAGTGCATTTCTAAGTGGTATAAGTTGTTTTCACTGAACAATATCAGTTGTGCATGGTGCAACTGGTGCACTCAAGTGTTGCTACGATGATTTCAGAAACAGAAAACATAAACGAGCATGTCATTGAGGAAAAATAAAGGAAATAGGTGAGGAATATCAACCCTTCCAGACGAGGACTTATGAATTAAAACTTGATCTGAATCATTTGGACCCGCTAAAGAGCTTGTAGGGGAAATTTGAAATTGGTGATCATTATAATCTTTAGACATCCCCAAATTTATTTTGTGGGATGGTTGATTAGGTGTAGCCCCTTGTGATGTTCCTCCATTCATTTGTTGGACATTGTTTTCGAGTCTAGTTGGAAGATGCTGCTGAAAAGTTGTCCTGTAGAGAGAGAGAAGATAGCGCTCCAAACGCAATATTTCAACCTCAAGCGTAGCGATTTCTTTAACCAGTTCAGCTGAAGACTGCTTTTTAAACACGTATAAAAAGATTAGTCTATCAAGTTGGAATTAAGAAGGGTCACATAAGATGATAATTCACAGGGAAAATTACTAATAGGTACAATTTTTTTATGCAAATTACTAATAGGTACAAACAGAATTTGCATATATAGTCAAAGTTGCACGAGAAAGTGCAAATGTGCCTACTATATGCAACTATTTTGTACTTATTAGTAAGTTGAAATCCTGAAATAGTGAGTCTCCCAAACTGAGACACTAATCACAAGATTATATGTATAATCTAGCTAATTAAGTTACTGACTTATTTGATTAACCCGAGTTTGAGTAACTTATAAGAAGGAGACGTTGTATCCTAGTTAATTGAAAAATGAAGTTTTTAAAAAATTGTGAATTTCAAAAGTAAAAGAGTTTTAGTAAGTAGCCGCATATGGAATTATTTTGAGTCCAGTTCAGTCATTCAACAAATTCTAGGTCGGGATGATGCAAAGCAACGTAAAAAAAGAAAGTTTGATGAAGTCAGCAATCCAAGAAAGTAAAAAAGAAAAATAATGGTAGTGACATCATTATCAAAACTAAACGAAATTTCTGCATTAACATATAATAGGATGCAAAATTAAAGATAACAACAGAAGAGTTGAGTACCTTAGATGTTGTGTTACCAATACCAATAGCATGTGAAAGAAGAGAAGCAGTAGTGTGTGATTTGGATGTCCTCACTTGTGCAATCTTGCAGATGGCATTAACAATGATGTTTCCTTTGGTTAGGAACACATTGAAAGAAACAATTGGTGGAAGAGGATGAAGAATTGAAAGGGGGAAATTGGAAAGTAAAGAAGGTGAAATGAAGATAACTCACATGGTGTGAGCTGGGTCTTGGTGACATATTAAGTATATGATCCTCCTTTTGCTGCATCTCACTGCATAACAACAATTAGCTAGCTTCAGCTTCAGTACTCATCGTTTATAATTACAACACTATTACTGTTAATTAAGACTGAATCAATCTTACTTGCGTGAATTAATGTTGAGCACCGACAGCAGCATCAGAAATGAACCCAAAAAGAAATGGCTCAACAAAAACCCAAAACCATTCGAGGGGTATTAATTAAATTAAATGCAGAAAAGGCAGTAATATATAATAGTGTCCGGGTGGGGCGAAGCAATAAATGATCGCAGATTCAGCAATAAACAAATGAAAAAAAGAAGAAGAATACAGAAGTGGGATCTTCGGAGGGAGAATAGAGAAGAAGAAGAAGTAGGTCAATGGTGCAATTGAAGAGGGGCTAGTACAACAGCTATGTTATATATAAACATAAATAAATAATAAAAGAGAAAAAGAATAGGAGGTAGTAATTATGGTTGAGGATAGTAGTTGCAATTATAATGAGATAGATGCGTGTGAAGAATTAATTAATATAAAAATGGGAATCCCAGATGCGTTCATTCATTATTAGTCATTGCAATGTAGCAGTAGGAGTAGGAGTAGGAGTAGGAGTAATGAGTTAAGTATAGTGCTTATACTAAATACAAAAAGCCATTATATTATTAATACTCCATTAACAAACAATTGAGTAGGTTTTGCGTTCATCATCTGCTCTCTCTCTCTCTCCTGTGCGTGCAAAACTGCGTCAGCAGTCTATCTTTCCAAAAAAAAAAAGTGAACAAATAATATTTATTTCTTTTTTACATTGAAATTACTTGTTATAAACAGTTTAAAGTATAAGTTAGTACTCCTTAGTCCCATAATTTATGATTAAGAATTTAGTGATAAAAGTGATAAAAGATAAAGTGGTGGGTAAAAGAGTTATTTGTTAATATTTTATGTGATAAAGTGATGAGTAGGTAGGGATAAAAAATTATTTATTAGTATTTTTATGTGATAAAGTGATAAAACAATTTTACCATAATTATGAGACAAAAATAATGATTACTTTACAATAAACTATAGGATAAAGGGAGTAATATTTATCGGACTTCATTAAAACATCTTTCAATCTAATCCCTTTTTTACTAGTATTAATTTAGTTATGCACGCCCCTCAAAAAAACATTAGTTGTGCACGCCCTTTGCTAGTTTGCTAAATTATTACCCCCCTGTCTCAATCTTAACCGGTGTGTTACTTGTTGGGCTATGGAATCTGAGTTGGGGAAGGAGTCCAGGAAGCAAGAGGCGCTCGACCAGTTGAGGTCGAGCACTTGATTTCGACCAAGGAGGCGAGGTCGAGCACTTCAATTCCAAAAGAGGACAAGGCGCTCGACCAGTTGAGGTCGTGCACTTCCGCTCGACCAAGGAGCGAGGTCGTGCAATCTGGTCGTGCACTTCCGCTCGACCAAGGAGCGAGGTCGTGCAGTTCGGGGTTTCGTCCAGGATGGGTCAAACCTAGGGTTTCGACCCAGTTTCATCTTTAAATGTCTATTGACTTGTTGTATTTGTATATCACTCGAAAATTTAGTATATCTCATGGTTTGGTAGTGCCCCCAGACGTAGTCATTCCTGACGAACTGGGTAACCAAATTTGTGTTCTTTAATATCTTGTTTTCTCAATTTCTCCATAATTGCAATTTAATTCCTAACAATGGTATCTAGAGCATCGGTTCGGAGGATCCGGTGGGGAGCAATTATGATGGTGAAGGAAATCGTTTGTTGAGAAATTTGATGGAATGGATTTCGGATTCCGGAAATTACGGATCGAGGAATACCACATGCGGTGAAAGATCAGTATCAACCTTTGGGTTCAAAAACCAAAAGATATGAAGGACGACGAGTGGAAGTTCTTTGGATAGGAATCGATGAGTGTGGTTCGATCTATCGTTATCGGGAATGTCGCCCTACACACGAGAAAAGCAAAAACCACAAAGGAGATGTTGGAGATCGGTGAGATGTATGAAAAAGTCGTCCGGCGAACAAGGTTCATCGATGCGGAGAAATTTATTCAACATAAGGATGGCGAGAGGATCTTGTGGTAGTCAATCATCTCAACGAGTTCAATATGACCATAGCCCAATTGAGCTCGGTTGAGATTGATTTTGATGATGAGGTTCAAGCCCTAATTTTGTTGTCTTCTTTACCAGAAAGTATTGTTGGGGTTATACTGGAAAGTATGATTTTACTTTGTATAACCAAACTGAATTTTTTATCTTATATACTGAAATAAATTATTTATCACTGATGCTTTAAATATCATTGAATGTTACATATATTTATTGCATAACTGTTCAATAAAAAGTACGTGTTACATTGTAGTTAATTTAGTGATACCAGATCACATAAGATTAAATTAACAGTCCCTTGTAACTAAAAGTATGCGGTTCACGACCTAGATGGAAATGAACAATCCATCGTGAAAGGTTGAAGTGTAAGGCTCAGATTGGCTTGTCTTGACCAAGAGATTAGACTAGTGCATGACTGATGCATTGAACAAGGACCTACATGAGGATAAATTCTTCAGCACTGAACCAGGAAGAATTAGACCTCAGTGGTTCGTTATTTCTTAATCTTCGCCCCTTAAATAGGATCGTGTGTGGTTAGTAATTATTACTTTGACTTATGACGGGTAGAGAATTAATGAGATTCAATACTTTATATCTTGGGCAATATTACTGGTCACGTGCGATTGCTAAGATTTAATACGAAGAATCGTGTGCGAGTACGCTCGTTTGATTTGCCCCCTTGGGAGGTTCATAAGATTTATCATACCAAATCTTGCAAGTGGAATTTATTTCCGGTATGGATAATAATGTTGAACCGTTCCTTAACCAAAGATAGAAGATATTAATTAATGGAAAACTATTTCAGTGACTTGAATTAATTAATGGGCTAGATAATCTTAAACACGGAAAATAATAGCCGGGAGCCATATTAACAGTAATATGGGTTAAGATGGATAGTGCAATATTAATTATGTAGTGGGATTAATTAATATTTATGGGCTTGAATAATATTGTGGCTCAATATTGATAATTCAAGATCCATTGGAAGGTCCAATCTTAATTCTCCTAAAGACCCCTCAAGTAGCCCAAACATAAAGTTCAATAACTGAAAAATGTGTTTAAAAATAAAATAAATTTTTGTTGCTATTTTTTCCTAAATTTTGAAAAATATGAATAAAAGGGGAGAAAGATTTTCTTTGAATTTTGTTATGGAATGAAGATATGTATTCTTGGAATACAAGATTATATCATTAAATTCAAGAAATCTCCCACTTGGTTATTTATATGATGATTTTCGAAAAACATAGAAAAGAAGGAAAAGAAAGATTTTCTTGATTTTCTTGAAAAGATATTATGGAAGATATGTATTCTTGGAATACAAGAATATCTCATAAATTCAAGAAGATCCAAATCTTGGAATCTTACTCCTTATTTTTTGAAAAATACCACAAAGGAGTTGGGATTTTTTGTGGAATATTTAATTATGGAGAAAAAGAATATATGGGATATATTCAAGATTTCTTGGAGATCAAGAAAAAGATTTTCCTATCTTTATTTCCACCTAAAATTTCGACCAATCCTCATTATAAATAGGGGATGAATGTTTCATCCTTGGAGAACACTAAAATTGGTTTTAGGAAAAATATCGGCGTCGATAAAATATCAAATATTTTGAAACGTCGACCAGATTGTGTATTTTGAAAATCGTCACATTAAGAGTGTGCAATTCCATGTGTTGGAAAAATTAGAAATCCACAAAGGTGGTTCAACATAATTTTATATTTCCTTTTGTTAAATTATTATGAGTTCCTTCCACCGGATTGTTGAACAAGAGGCGGGAATACTTGAGAAGGCTTTTTTGGTGTGTTCGTGTGAAGCGGAATCCATCTTCTCAACAGTTGTCACTCCTAGAGGTTAGTTCACATAAACCCCGTAGCAATTTAGCATCGTAGGATTTATGTGAACATTGCTTATATGCATGATTTGTTATTGAATTATTATTTGAATTAATATAGGATTAATTCATGCTAGTAATAATTGTTAGAATTAAATTTATATTTAAATATTCATCCAGAATAGATCCGGACAATTAATTCCCCAACAAATGGTATCAGAGCCTCGGTTTTGGGCTCTGAATTTTAAATTGTAATTTAATTTGTTTTCATTAAATTTGAAATTGGATAATAGAATTGCTAGATCTTTTTTGCGGTATCCAATTGTCATGGAATTTAATGTGTTTATTTATGCATGCATATAAATTGTGGTTTTAATTAGACTCGTTCAATTTGTTTTTCTCGTGAGAAAATCCACGAGTAGATTAGGATTTGTTTGATTAGTTCAATGTAATAGACTAGTCTAGATGTAGGTTTATTTATTTATCGTAAATAAATTAAAACGGATCGTGAGCAATGCGAAGACGATGAATTAAAGGCGAATGGATCCTAAGCGAATCTGCGGCAGCGTCGTCGCGGAGGCGTGCTAAGGGAAACCTGTAGCGTGTGAACCAGGCAGAGTACAGGCGAAAGTAAAGCCGGGCGGGCAGCCTTGAGGATCGAGCGAAGTAGCCTCGTCTGAATAACGGATCGCCCGAGGCGGGGCGGATCTTGGTGCCAATGGGATTTTACATATGCGTCTGCGAGATCTGTGGCTGATTTGGCGGCGATGGGCCGGGGAAGTAAGGCGTGCACTCGACCCATGAGCCGGTCGATGGCGTGGCAGACGAGACATTTTTTTAAGACGGTCGATGGGAGCTTTTTGGGAGACAAACGATGAAGAAATTTATGAAGGCGATTTCTCGAGGTCAAGACATGACAAAAATTAACCATGACAATTGGATATATGTGCTCAATGTGTTTAATTTTTTTTTTATATTTTGCATTTTTTTGTGCTTATTTAAATTGTGTTTATATATGCGATGCATGAGAATATGTTTTGAAAAAATCTCACCTTCGAAAATTACTAAGTATGCTTAAACAATTAATTGACAATTTTATTAGGATAATAAAATTGAATTAATTTTTGACCTCCATGATTTATTTATTTGTGAATTCTTTTGGAGAAATTCCCCTCTTTGGGCCGGTCAAAAGATGACTTTCACATGAATAAATTCCAAAGCGGATGATTGTGGATTATTATTAGTGGCGACCATGACCCCTCACGAGGCTCGTTCAAAGCGAAATAATAATTCTATATTTAATCATGGTTATTACTTAGGTATAAAATTGATATGCATATACTTCCCGAAGTCCTGTCAATTTTATATATTGGTCAGGAGAACAACTATTAATCTGGATATTAAAGGTTTATGCTTTGTTTTCTTGTTTGTAACTCGCTTGAATGTGTTTAAATAATGACCCACCCCGTGGCTTATTTAAACCTGTTTTTGAGATGTTGGGCGATGCATGTTCATATTTTTTTAGACTTATTTTGTTCGATATAATTATTCGAAGATTAATCGAACACGTAAAAGAAGCTGCGTGTAATATTCAACTATTAAAATAATCATACACGATGGACAAGTGTCTTTCATGGCTCGCCGACCCAAACAAGTTTGTTCGACCGACTTGCCACTTGTCAACCAAAGTTGCTCAACCAAGTCTATCGAGAAAAATAAGGCATGTTCGCCACTCGGATCGAGGAAAGAAGGAATCAAATGAACTAAGACAAGTGATCGAGGACTCGAGAAAAACACGAGGGCTCGAGACAAGTCACGAAGCCACGAACAAGTCGAGGACTTAGGCGACTTAAGTGCTCGGGACAAAACCCGAGAGTCAATATGCACGATGCTTAGACATCCCGAGGGTTCGGATATCACGAAGACTTCAGACCATCTGGGTCAAGATGCTCGGTACTCGGATATCTGAAAGGCTCGAGACATCCGAGGGTTGATCAAACTCGAGGGGTCGGTATGCTCGGTACTCGAGATATCTGAAGCTTCGAGACATCGAGGGTTCATCAAACTGAGGGGTCAGTATGCTCGGTACTTAGATATCCTGAAGGCTCAGACATCCTGAGGGTTAATCAAACCTCAAGAGGCCAGTATGCTCGATGATATTCTGACATAAAATTGATATAGTTTAATGGGGCGAACAAAGCTTTCAGCCGAGCGAAAGATTGATTTGGACGACCAAAAGAGTGCCTTATAGACAAGCAAAAGCAAAGATCAATCTAGAAGACAAAGTTGGAAAGGTGGCAGCTTTGCATGAATTCTTGCATGGACCCGAAGTCTCCAGCTCATGCTTGGCAAACCAGCTCATGCTTGTCGGAGTACTATAAATGGAAGAAAAAACAACAAGAGAAAAAAGAGGACCAAAAAATTCCCAGAGAGGTGAGATATAGAAAAATTCGAGAGTTCATGCACGCAAAAACCCTAGCATTCATATACTAATTCTCCAAATCATCTTCATCCATAATGATTCATCTTCATGAGATGTATCAAATATTGTACGTGTAAAACTCAATACTACATCCACGGCTTGGTATGCCCCAGAGTAGTCATTTCTTGATTTAACTGGGTCAACAAATTCTTCTTATTTACGTTTATTTTACGTGCATGTTTTGTTTGTGAGTCGTAACCGAATCGACCACATAATATTCTCGAATAAAATGACTCATGATAACCGGGCGCTTAGAATGAGGGTATCGAAAAAACCAACCCATACACAAACTCGTAGTTAATTAGAAGGCGAAAAAAAGAAATATAATGCCTCAATCTAGAATACACAAACGAAAAGGTCGGGACAAAGTAGACCTCATGACCGGAAAGAGGCTCATCGCCAGCCTCACAAAGATCAGACAGTGGAGACTAACAATCTTGAGGATATAGCCAATGATCCGGCGGCCACAACAAAGGCCATCGCTTTCTTGCTACGAGCACGAGAAAGAGGGCGAAAAAAAGAGTCGCGTTAAAAACTCAAGAGGATGAAGATCGAAGCTCACATACACCTAATAGCGAGCAAGTTAAAATGAAAAGCGTGATGCGGGCTAACAAAAAAATCGATGATAATCGTCGATGACGAACAACCTCAGCGGTCTGGACCATCGGCGTTTGGGCGTTTGAGGCTCTCCGCCAAAGACCGAATCGGCAATAATAGGCATGAGGATCGGGGAAGGAACAACCGATAAACAAAGCCTTCATTCAGATCCCCATGATCACAAGCGTGCGAACAAAAATTGCATTTTGGAACAAAATTGTCTATCCATCATCGATTGGGTAGTCAACCACGAACTTGAAAGGGGATCGCCCTTATCACGGAGCATGACCCACCGGGTCCTCATGATGGGGAAACGACCCGATCCAAGTCTATCGATTCCACCAAATTTGCGGAATGCAAAAGCCATCGAGGGTTTACAGGCCGACCTAGCAGCGACCAAAAGGACACCCCCGGTGAAAGCACAATACCTTTTCGCCTCTATCACCCGATGATGGCGGAGAAATACAAGAGAAAGTGGCGAAGACCCGACCACCAATCCCCATGTTTGATGTTGAGTCAGACCCACATGTCCATCTCAACAAATACTCAGACTTTATGATCGCCATGGGAGCCACAGACACGACGCAATGCCGATCATTCCCCATGACTTTGGGTGATCGAGCACATAGATGGTTCTCTACTTTTGCCGGCGCGTCTATCACATCTTTTACCAATTGGGACAACAATTCTGTCCCATTTCTCATCCCATGTGTGCTTTCGTCCGTACCAAAAAAAAAGTTGGCGCATTTTTTCCAACTAAGAGGTGAGTCCGATCGAGCATACATCGAAAAGATTTGATAAATATTTGTATGATGGGGCCCTAGTTGAAGAGGATGCCAAGATCCTCGCGGTGGTCGGAGGCCTGACCTTGAATACTGACATGTGGAAAGCCATGCATCAAGACTGGTCGAACACATATTCGAATTCCGAGAGCGGCGACCAAGATCATAACCCATCTGAGGATTTGCTTTCGCCCAATCACGATTGGTCGGGAACCTACAACTAAGAAAGTTTTTGGGAAGAAAGTAATGAATGAAGGGGATACAAACCCCGAGGCTCTTTCAAACCATTCAAGAAAGAGCGTAGCAAACGCCTGAAGTCTTTTTGGGCGTTCCAAATAGTAAACAATTTTCAACCAAATCAAAGATCGGGATATGTTAGATAGGCCTCGAAGAATCATAATGGACAAGCATCGCTTAATGCTTCCAAATATTGTAACTATCACGAGTACATCGGGCACAAGATGAAGATTATCGCGATTTACTTTCGCCAACTTTGGAAGCTATACGAAGATAATCGTCTTACCAATTCTAAAAAGCCGTGACAAGAGCTCTTTAACGAAAAAAAAAAGCAAGACCGAAGGGGGTAAGCGTAAAGCCGAACAAATGTGATCCCGAAGAATCACGTAAGAGGTCTGAATTACCGTAAAAGAGGGCCTCCCTAATGTGGGTAGAGGTCGAGAAAGTCAAGAGATCCACATGATCGTCTGAATACGGTCAATTGGGTGGATGTTACCAGCACCAACATTATCGAGCAGGCGTAGAAGATGGAGATCGTGCTTTGCAAAGCATTCATCGGTGAAGGTGGCGAGAACATCGGTTAACACCTCCCTCTCACCAAATTATGTTTTAGAAGATGATCTCGACGGTATAATCACTCCCACAATGACTCCTTAACCATCGGTCTTTCGTCTCCCCCGGGTTGAAGGTGCACACCTCTGGTTGATCTAAGGAGCTTATGTGAATATTTTGTTCGTCAACACTCGCACCAAATGGAAAAGCAAGTTGGAGATTTGAGCGGTTATATTGAACCATGTGATCATACCATTATGGGTTTTGGGGAATCAGAATCGTAACCCTATGGTATGATTAGGTTAGGAGTTGAGTTAGAATCAACTCTAAATCAGGAGATCCGACGAACTAGAATGCTAGATTTTGTAATCATCGATGCTCGATCTACTTATAACGGGTTTCTAGGTCGCTTGGATTTATTCAGAATTTAAAAGCGGCTTGTTATACGACATTACTCGTGTTAAATTTCCAACACAAGATGGACAGGTAGTGTAAAAGGAGATCGGAAGAAAGCTCGAGATTGTTTGCTATCATGTGCGGAAAAGCAAAATATCGTTAACATGATGGAGCAAACATGGGAGATCGGAGAGTCAAGACAACGAGCAAATCTGTTGCCCAAAATGTTATTTGTCGAACACAAGTTTAACGAGCACACGGCTCCCCGTCGCGAACATAAAATGTGCAAACACAAAATCGGGATGACAACTCATGACCCGGATCTCCCGGATCTAATGAATATTGATCACCAAATGAGCTATCGGACTAGAACCTCGTGATAGGATTTGAACCTATGGAGGTTGATGATTTAACACAGGGGGTCGATCCAAGATCCTTGGGAAAAAAAAAAAAGCGAAGCAACACTGTTGAACATTTGGAGTCTATCAACATCGACCTTAACAGGACTGAAGTTAGAAGTGTTCATTGGTTCGAAATTACAACCAATTCAACGAAAATGATTGCTTATCTTCAAGCAAACTTGGATGTGTTTACATGGTATACGAGGACATGGTTGGCATTGATCCAAAACATGCATGCCACTCCTCAACCTTGATCCAAAGACAAACTCCGGTAATCGAGCGCAGGAAGTTCGGTCAGGAAAAGTATGCGGCAATGAATAGTGAAATCAAAAAGTTGCTCGATAATAAACCGATCCGAGAAATAAAATGCCCAAGATGGCTTGTGAACCTGTGTTTCGTCTTGAAGTCTAATGGATCTTGGAGACTATGTATTGATTTCAATTGATTTAAACAAGGCATGTCAGAAAGATAATTTCGATCACGCATATTGATTATTTGGTCGATATCAAAGAAAGCCGTGAGCTCATGACCTTCATGGATGCTTTTGTTGGCTATCACCAAATACCCATGCATCCGGACGATCAAAAGAATACTGGCGTTCTGCGATTGAAAAGAATATGTCTTGTCAAGACATGCCGATTCGGATTGAAGAATCTTGGGAGCAACATATCAACGTTTGGTGAACAAAATGTTCGACGAACACATCGCCGAACAATTGAGGTATATATTAATGATATTGTGGTAAAAAGCGAACACAAGGAAGACCACATCACCCATCTAGACAAGCGTTTGATATACTCAAGGAGTACAATATGAAGCTAAATCAGAAAAAATGCAGCTTTTGGGGTTCACTTTCGGGGAAAATTCCTCGGACATATGGTGGTCGGCGGGGATCGGCGAACCCATCGAAGATTCAAGCCATGCTCGATATCACGCAGCCCCGGGGAGTGTGAAAGAAGTCCAAAGGTTAGCGGGCGTTTAGCTTCCATAAAGCCGGTTTATATCCGCGAGCGGGGACAAATGCAAACCTTTCTTTGATGCATTAAAGAAAGGGAAATTCGATGGACCGAAAGCATTGCCAAAATGCATTGAATCATTGAAGCGATACCTTGCGGATACCCGGACCTTTGTCTAAAGCTGTCGGCGAACAACTCTATTTGTATCTTCTTTGCATCCGAACATGCAATTGGCGTTGTGTTTCGTCTGAGCGAAGGCACGACACGCTTGCCCATTTACTATGTAAGCCAAGTGCTCAAAAAGAGAAGCTCGGTACCCTCCTTTGGAAAAGCTAGCATATGCTCTCGTAATGAGTGTTGAAAATTGCGACCATACTTTTTCGATCCTTTCGGTCGAGTCTTGACCACATTCCCATTCAAGGCCAAGTCCTCCATCGACCCGAATCTTGCGGTGATTACTTTCAAGTGGGCGGTGGAATTAGGCGATTTGGCATTATGTTAAGCCCCATAAACAACAATGAAGGGGCAAGTTATGGCGATTTCATGGTCGAGTTGACATATCCACAAATACCGAAAAAGTTCGTCGACCAACCATGGCATATATGCGTTGATGGCTCATCAACAAGTTAAAGAAGCGGAAAGCGGCGTAGTTCTCATCAAATTTTAACTAGACAAACATTCACAAGCGCCATCCGTTTTGATTTCCGGCTACAAATAATGAAGCCCGAATCACGAGGCTTTGATATTTGGACCGGATGGCTATGACAATGGGAATTCAGAGGTGATAATTTCTGCCCGATTCTCAAATAATCGTTTATCAAGTAACGAGTACGAGGCTCGAGGCAAGCAGATGACCGCGATATCGGCCGACTAGCAAAAGAGTTGCTCGAACATTTCGAACAAGTTTTCATAGAACAATTACCACGATTGGGTAATTCATTATTTGATGCTTTACGCGGCAGCAGCTTATGAGAAGGAGTGGCGAACACAATGGACATTGTGGTCGTCACAACTTGTTCAGCCATCGATCCCCGGACTTTTGCTCGCTCGGGTAATGGGCGAAGCGAAAAACTGGATGACTCAATCTGGGCTACTTACAAAAGGGACTTCTCACGAAAATAAGGCCTGGCTACTCGCCTCAGTTACAATCGCTTTCGCTATACTATCTTAGGCGAGCATTTGTACAAAAAAAAGCTTCTCCACTTCCACTCTTGAAATGTATTACTCTGAAGAAGAGGGTCGTGTACTTTTGGAACAAATCCATGATGGAGTATGCGGAAATCATACAGGTGGGCTCGTCCTGGCACATAAAATAATCAGACAAGGTTATTATTGGCCAACCCTAAAAAGGATTATTTCAAGATATGCTCTCGCGTGCCACAGGTGCAGTACATGCCCCACTTATTCATAGCCCTTTGAAGAACTAGTGTCGGGTTTATAGCCTATGGCCATTTGCTAAATGGGGGATCAATTTGATCGGCCCATTTTCCTCGCACGCGTCGGGGAGTAAAATTTGTTGTGGTTACCGTTGATTACTATACTAAATGGGCAGAAGCCGAAGCCATTGTCAAAATCACCGAGCAAAGAATGTGGAACTTTGTTTGGAAAAATATTATCTGTCGTTTTGGGCTTCCCCAATCACTAGTAACGTGAATAATGAACAAGCAGTTCGATGGAAGTGAATTCGGCGCAATTGTGCTCATTTGGGGCATAAAAACCATTACTCAACTCAGATTATCCCCAATCAAACGGACAAGTTGAAGTGGTTAATAAAATTATCAAGCATACCCTCAAGGCTAGACTTGATAATTCCAAGGGGAGGAAATTTGAAGAGTTGCCCGAAATATTATGGGCCTATCGAATAACTTTCAGAACATCAACTACGGAGACCCCATTTGCCCTGGCATTTGGTGCGGAAGCTGTTATACCCGCAGAAATCAAGATTCTGAGTCATCGAACAATGACTTTTGGAGAGCACATCAATGACCAGGCGCTCGCCTTGAAGTGGAACCCTAGTAGAAGAAAAAGAACCGAGACCGGTGATTCGGGAATGCCATGTACAAAAAGAGATCAGAAAAGTTCTATAACTCCAAAGTCCGAACACGCAGGTTCAATGTAGGCGAGCTGGTCTTAAGGCGAGCAACGGGGGTATCAGGTGGTGTGTTCGGCCGAGCATGGGAAGGTCCATTCAAAGTTACAGAACGTTTGCTAAATGGGGCGTATGATTTGGAAGATCTGAATGGAGTCCCATTGTCCTACTTTCGTGGAATCGTCAAATTTGAAAAATATTATCAATAATGATTTGAGCATATCCGGCGAACAAAGTCAGCCACAATTTGAAAGCGAAACCTGGTCGGCGAACAAAAGTCGATCCACACAATTTGAAGCGAGCATAGTTGGCCGAACATAATTGGCAAAGTAGCTAAAATGAGCACAAATGGCCGAACATAATCAGCCATTCAGCTAAGACGAGCAGGACAATCCTGGAGGAAGAACACATTGTGTTCGACGATATCTTCGAAAGAAATCTTTGGCAAGACTATCGAAAAGACGAAGATACGTGTCAGAACGAGTTGACAAGTGGTGGCAACTAAGAAAGGAACGAGTCAATCCTTGAGCAAGAGCTGACAAAAAGCCGAACAAATGTCAAAAGGAGGAGCAAAAGTAAGAGGGCCAGCACCAACTAGCTATGCCAGCACTAGCTTGGGATAGTTCTATAAATAGAGGCATATTGATGGTCAAAAAAAAGAGAAAAAAGCGAAGAAGAAGAAGAAAAAAAAAGAAAAGTACTACGCTTATCGGAAGAAAGTTCGGTTCAGTATGCCTCTAGACGAAGAATCTAGCACTCGATTCAGCTATCATTTCACTGAATCGAGCATCTGTCCTAGTACAAGATTTATACCCCATATGACACTACGAGCACAGGTTGAAGCTCGTTGCAGACTCAAGATGCTCGGCAGAGTCATGGTCGCCACTCCACGTTACTCACTGCTTATGCAGTAGTAAGTCACTAGTCCCCTATGCATCCCCAAAATCTCCTCCGAAGGAGGGGGATGTCGTGGTGTCCGCTCGAAGCAACATCACGGATCTTGATGCTCGAGCATCTCTTGGAGGGGGACAAAATGGTGCGTTGAAAAGATTTTGCTTTCCTTTCTTTATAAGCGAAACAAGTATCGCGCGCCACATGCTCATGTCATATTTGCCAAGAGATAATCACAACTTGTAAGGGAGGGACAAAAAGCTTATCTTTCTTCTTTGCTTGAGCATGTTACTAAAGAAGGGTAAGACAGAATGATGTGCCACATGCTTGTCAACATCAATTCCTTGGACAAGGTGAGGCCGGTTCAGTATACGCTCAAGACAAAGTTTGAATCTAAAAACCATAACGATGTCTATAATTGTGTAATAGATAGTCTTCTTCAAATGTAAAGGTTGTAATATAATAAAATGTGTTGCAAAAAAAATATTTTTGTTCGCTAAGATTTTCTAGTTAAACCTATTTGAGGTCGCACCTAAGGACGGACCCGAACAAAAATTTAACGAGCCCAAGTCTATGTTCTTTTGACGAACAAGTTCAGTACTCGATTCCATGACAAAAAGCGAGTAATGGATGCCGCGATGCAAAAAGAGCGACTCGTACTTACAGAGATACCCGTAAGTATGGCGGTGATAAGTCTTGGTCGCATGACTAAATAAAGGCTGACCCTAATGCGAAGTGATTGCTGAATAAGGCGATCGCTTGAACCAAAGGGGTTCATAAAGTAACCCATCCGGGTCGCACCTAAATAAGACGATCAATCGATTGTAACGTCAATAAGACAACCAAAAACGAAAAAAGTCAGGAGCGGGCATAGGCAAACCCAATGTTCGAATTCATTTAGAAGAAAAGAGGCATAAACTAGAAAGTGTCGCGAGTCGTTTTATTTGGGGAATATGAAGTGGCTAATTCGGTGATGACTCACAAACAAAACATGCACGTGTATGATAAATTGTAAATGAGATGAATTTGTTGACCAAATTCGTCAAGAAATGACTACTCTGGGGGCATACCAAGCCAGGATGTGGTATTGCGAGCTTTACACGAACAATATTTGATACACCCTATGAAGATGAATTAATTCTGAGATGAAGATGATTTGGAGAGTTAGCATATGAGTGCTAGGGTTCCTGTATGTGTGGATAATCACTCGAATTTTTTGTAACCTCACCTCTCGGGGAAATTCTCGAACCTTTCTCTTCTTTTTTTTCTTCCTTTTATAGCACTCCGATAAGCATGATTTTGGAGACTCAAGCCGTGCAAGAACTCTTTGTGATATGGCCACCTTTCCAACTCCATCTTCTAGGTTGATCTTGCTTTTTGCTTGTCTATAAGGCACCTTTTTGGTCGTCCAAATCAATCTTTTGCTTTCGATCCGGATGCTTTGTTCGCCCTTTAACCATGTCGGGTTTATCTTTGGAATATTGTCCTCCTCGAGCATCTTGAGCCCTCGGGATGTCGGGTCTTTGGGATGTTTGGGTCTTTAGGATATCGAATGTCGAGCACTCGACCCTTGGTGATCCGAGTCTTCGGGATATCCCGAACCCTCGGGATGTCGAGCACCGAGCATCTGACCCGCCGGTGATCCGAGTCTTGGGATATCTGAACCCTCGGGATGTCGAGCACCAAGCATCTTGACCACCCGGTGATCTGAGTCTTGGGGATATCGAACACTCGGGATGTCGAGAGCCGAGCATCTTGACCCTTGGGTGATCGGAGTCTTCGGGATATCGAACCCTCGGGATGTCGAGCAGAGCATCACCCGACCCCGGGTGATCGAGTCTTGGGATATCTGAACCCTCGGGATGTGCGAGCATCTTGACCCCTCGGGATAGTCCGAGCATTTTGGTTTGTGCGAGTCGCCAGTTTGTTCGTGGGCTCGGACTTATGCAACCCTCAGTTAGTGCGAGTCCTTTTGACAAGCTCATTTGATTCCTTCTTTCACGATACGGGTGGCAGTATATGTGTTTTTGGGCAACAAGTGGCGAGTTGGTCGAACAAACTTGTTTGGTCGGCGGGACGGAAGAAACACTTGTCCATTAGGCATGACTATTTTAATAAATATTACGCATTGTCGGCTCTTCGTGTTGATTAATCTTTGAATTATTATATCGAACACAACAATACCTGGTAGGGCGCTTTGTATTCAACATGGGGCCCGACTGTTATAATCTTATTGGGTCATAGTTGATGTCGTTTCGTATTCTGTGCCAAATTTTCAAAATTGAATCCGGTGTCTATATATACCTCATTTCACACGCCTTAAACCCTTTTCTCTTTCCTTCTTCTTTTTTACCTCTGTCTTTCAATCTTTTAAGGTGTGCAAAAATTTCCGGCGAGGGCTTCATCATTCCGTGAAGAATCTTACTCGGGTAACATTGCATTCTTTCTCTTATTGCGATTATGGCTTCTTGCTCAAACTCTTCTGTTCCCCTAGAATCGGACCACCATAGTTCTTCTTCCCCCCTCTGTCATTAGAATCCCGTAGCGATCTTAACGCCACGGAGATGAATGTCTCGGATTACGGGTTTTGTTGGCAAGTTCGGCATTGTTTTGTCGTTTTTCCTCCGATTAAACGAAGCCCTAAATGAATTAGATAGGGACTTGGTCGTAGTGATTTCTCGGATGATTCAAGTGGCGATTCTTTGCCCCAAACTCAAATTAGGTCTAGATTTGTTGATAATGTTGATGTAGATAGGAATGATAATATTATTGGGGAAATTTTGATGGGCCGTGAATGTAACGAATTGAACATAGGGGTGGGCGGTGAGCAAAATTACGAACTTCGATATACACGTTGGTGTCCTCATAGTCAACATATACTTGAGTATAATGCTAGATTATAGTTTCGATTGGCCGAGCAACCTCATAGGACTAGGGTGGAAAATGAGTACCTGCGAGCAAGATAACGAGCATAATTGATGTAGATATGCTCATTCATTTGCATAGAAATTATGAAACCCTAAAGATGTCTTTTTAAGGGCAGGGTTCTAATAAGCGGCAGAACCCGGCCCCCGAGGTTGTGTGTCATTGCCCGGCCTTCGATTCCTGTCCATCCAGTCCATCACCCGTTTGCTCGTGGAATGGAACATCACCATCACGCAGCGACAAAAAGCGAATGGGTGGCATATGATCATGAGCTTCACGACTTTGTTCGGTAAAATGAAGCAAGATACTATCCCTCCACGGTGAACTTGCTCGATTGGTGCACTTGGCCCGTCCAGAAGAAGGCGAACATGGGTGTAATTTTGTTCATGCAAGCAAATGCCAAGTGCAAAATCATTGAGGGCGTGCGAACAAAATCAGTGATTGGAAAGAGAAGTTCTAGTTCGTTGGGGGCGATTGGAAGAGCCCGGCTTCTGGGAGCGAACCAGATGCTCGATTAGACATCCCTACTGACTTTGGGGTGTACCGAAGTAAGTAATTTTGTGTCTTTTGTTCTTTAATTTGAACTGATTTTATCTTGCTCTTTATTTTGGGAATCCCGGTACTGACGGACAAGGAGACAAAAGCGGGTAATTTATTTTAGCAGCGTTTGGCAAATTGACCTCGAGTCTCGCTCGGAACGATCTGTGAGGACCCTGAATACTACTGAACAAAGAAAGAAAGGAGGCTTGTTCGTGCCCCCTCACCATCTTGTTGTTGTTAATCCTGCTGGTAAGGATTGCTTTTTTGCATTTGCATATGTTCTGTGCCATTTTGCTTCGCTCTTTCTATTTTCTGTATGATGAATTGTTTTGTTAATAACTTTTCCTGCTGTGATCGTTGCCGTGAGTACATCCGAACATACTGAGATGGCTCGGAGAAAAAGACCACAGGAGCTTGCTTAGCAAATCGGGGAGAAGAGGCGAAATTTGCGGGCGAGCCGAGCATCCGCATCCGGGCCGGAATCGGCCACCAAAAAAAATTTCGTTCGGCCGAAGCAAGGACTAATAACGAACTCCGTCGCCGAAGAGACCGAGGATGGAAACCGGCGAGCAGGGGCCAAGCGAACATGCTCGGACGAGCACTGATGTCGTTAGGGTGACTCAGACCCCTTCTGCCAAAACGATCAGAATGGCCGCCTCCGTGGTCGGTCCGGTCTCACAAATTGTTGAAATGGAGGTTGACACATCTTCTCCAGCTCCTGCTGGACCCCGATCATGGACTCCGTTGAACCCTGAGCTTCGGTTCCCTGAGGATAAATCATTCTTGGGATGGGATCCCGCTCGTGCAAACATGTACATTTTGTTCGCTTTATTTTCTTTTTTATTGATTCTATTCACCTTAACATGTTTATTTGCTCGGGTGTATATGTAGGTTGAGCAGGTTGGCGCCCTTGATGCCCAATTTGAAAAACTACTTACTTTCATAGAGAGTGTTCTCAGGTTAGGGCATTCACGAGCATGTTGAAGCGTGCGGACTCGGATTCGAGCATGGACTACCGAAATTTGGAAGAGTCTACTACGGGTCCCGCTCCTCTGGAAAACATGCGTCTTGGTGCAGTACTTGGGGCCAATCTATGGTTGTTCTTGAAAGCCTATCTTTGAGTCCGCCAACCTTCATGCCAACTACTTGGCTCGATAGGGGGAATTTTGAAGAAAAGGCGGGCGAGCTGAACAGGACTCAGGATGAACTGAGGTTGGCTCAGGGACAGGCATCCTCAGCCTGGCAGATGCTCGCCCGGGCTCGGGAGGATGCTCGGCGGGCTCGAAGAAGATGCTCGCCAGCAAAGGAGGCCCGAATCACTCGGGGGAGGAGGTGATCGGCATTCGGAGAGCTCAGGGCGAGATGAATGTCGAAGCCGTGAGACTCCGGAAGCCGGGGGTCGAGGCCATGGAAAGGAGAGGAACATGCTCGCCAACAACTCATCATTCCGGGAGACCAACACTCGTTTGGGTCTCGAAAAATTCAAAGGTCGCACAATGATGAAAGTATGTCGATTCCATGTCCAACTTCTCCTATATTTGTGCCTTCGCCGATCTTATATCGGTCTGCTTTCGCCATGCACTGTTTGGCAAATAAATTGCCCCTCTCATATCCGGTTTCAGTGAAGACGATCGACAATCCACGGATCGCAACCTTCCGATGTCGATTTGAAGCGATCAGGTGATTTCTCCATTCTTCTGAAGGGATCGAAGTTGATGATCCTATTCGGATGAGGAAGATGGCTCGGGACGTGAATATCTTTGGTGTTCTTGGCCAAAATCTCAAAAAGTCGGGGTCCCGTCGGTCTGGTAGAAAAGGGACCCTCCTGTGACCGAAGCAGAATGTACCTCCTGGCGAGCATATTGTACCTGACCATACTGAAGGAGTTGTTGCTGAAGGGGCTGAGCATGATTTGTTCGACATTTCTCTCCCATCCACCCCCAATAATGAATTTGCTCCTTAGTATAGTTTTTGTTTTGCCGAACATATGTTGTGTAATTTTTTGTCTTCTTCATTTTTTGTTTGAGCAAGTGTCTTCCATACTTGTAATTTTTCTTGACTTCTTCTCTTTTGTTGAACACTTTTGGCCCGAATGGTTGAATTGCATATTGAACTGTTTCCTCTAACCTGATTGTTGAGGATGAATGTTGATACTTGTGTTGCTTGATGTTTGCTTTGTTGCTTTCTGTTCGCTTTGTTGCTTTCTAGTTTAGGCCCCTTTTCTTCAGAATGAATTCGAACATTGGGTTTGCCTATGCCCGCTCCTGACTTTTTTCGTTTTTGATTGTCTTATTGACGTTGCAATCGGTTGATCGTCTTATTTAGGTGCGACGGATGGGTTACTTTATGAACCCCCTTTCTTGGTTTCGCGATCGTCTTATTTAGGTGCGATCACTTCGTCTTAGGCCGTCTTATTTAGCTGCGACCCAAGCACTCATCACCCTTAAGGCTTATTCTGAATTATCTGTAAGTACTGAGTCGTCTTTTTGCATTGCGTACCCATTACTCGCTTTTTTCTTCGGAAATCGAGTCTGAACTTCGTTCGTCGGTGAACATAGACTTGGGCTCGTTTGTCTTTGTTGGTCATCCTAACTTAGGTGCGACCTCAAATAGGCTTCAACTAGAAAATCTTAGCGAACAAAAATATATATATATATTTTTTTCTTTTTGCAACACTTTGCATTCTATTACAACCTTTACATTCGATGAAGACTATCTATTACACAACTATCGGACTAGGGTTTTAAATTTAAACCTTGTCTTGAGTAGACGAATTGGCCTCACCTTTTTCAGCGGAATTGATGTTGACAAGTATGTGGCACATCATGTTGTCTACCCTTCTTTAGTAACATGCTCAAGCGGCAAAGAAGAAAAAGCTTTTGTCCCTCCCGGACAAGTTGTGATTATGCAGGCAGCTGCGGACATGAGCATGTGGCACGTATGCCTGCTCGCCTATATCAGGTGCGAGAAAAATGTTCAGCTCGCACCATTCTATCCCCTTCAATAGATGTTGGGATTATACTGAAAAGTATGTTTTTTACTTTGTATAATCAAAACTGAATTCTCGAACTCATTCTTGAAATAAATTGTTTATCGATGCTTTAAATATGATTGAATGTTATATATATTTCTTTGCCAAAAGCTGTTCAATAATTCATACGTGTTACATTTGTAGTTAATTTAGTGATACGGATCACAGAAGATTAAATTAACAGTCCCTTGTAACTATAAGTACGCCATTCACGACCTAGATGGAAATGAACAACCATCGTGAAAGGTTGAGGTGTAAGGCTCAGATTGGTTTGTCTTGACCAAGAGATTACACTAGTGCATGGTGATCTTGTTGAATAGGTCCTGAGGAGGACAAATTCTTGCCCGAACAAGGAAGAATTAGACCTCGGTGGTTCGTTGTTTTTAACCTTCGTCCCTTAAATAGGATCACGTGGGATTGGTAACTATTGCTTTGACTTATCATGGGTAGCGAATCGAGAGATTCAATACTTTTTATCTTGGGCAATATTATTGGTCACATGTGATTGCTAAGATTTAATCGAAGAATCGTGTGCAAATGCACTTTTGCTTGATTTGCCCCTTGGGAGGTTCATAAGTTTTATCATACCAAATCTTGCAAGTGAAATTAGTTTTAGGTATGGATAATAATGTTGAACCGTTCCTCGACCAAGGACAAAAGATATTAATTAACGGAAAGTTATTTGATTGGCTTGAATTAATTAATGGGCTAGATAATTTTAAACACGGGAAATAATGACCAGGGAGCCATATTATTTGTAATATGGGTTAAGATGGATAGTGCAATATTAATTATGTAGTGGGATTAATTAATATTTATGGGTTTGAATTATATTGTGGCTCAATATTAGATATTCAAGATCCATTAGAAGGTTCAATCTTAATTCTCCTAAAGGCCCTCTGAGTAGCCCAACAAATAGTCCAATAATTGAAAAGGTGATTAAATAAAATAAATATTGTTGCTTAATTTTCCAACCAAAATTTCGAAATTTATAGATATGTTGGGAGAAAGATTTTCTTTGAATTTTGTTATGGAATGAAGATATGTATTCTTGGAATACAAGATTATCTCATTAAATTCAAGAAATCTCCCACTAGCTTATCTATATAGTAATTTTCGAAAAAAAAATAGCAAATATGATGAAAGCAAGAAAGATTTTCTTGATTTTCTTGAAAATATATTATGGAAGATATGTATTTCTTGAAATACAAGAATATCTCATAAATTCAAGAAGATCCAAATCTTGGATTCTTGCATCATTAAATTTTCAAAAATATCCATATTGTTGAGGAGGTGGGATTTTTGTGGAATATTTTAATTATGGGAAAAAGAATATAGGAGATATATTCAAGATTTCTTGGTGACCAAGAAAAGTCTTTTCCCACATTGATTTTTACAAAAAATTTCGACCACTCCTCTCCTATAAATAGGGGATGATTAGGTCATTCCCAAGTACAATTCCATGTCTTTGGAAATATTAGCAAATCCACAAAAAGTGGTGCAACAAAGTTTATTTTTTTCCTTTTGTTAATTGTTCGAATGAGTGTCCTTCCTTAGGATAGTTGAGCAAGGGCTAAGGGAATACTTGGGAAATCCTTTTGGTTAGTCCGTCCGACCAAAGTCACTTCCATCCCGAGAAATGCGTTCAAGTAAACCTTAGTAGATTCGCGTCGTAGGTTTTACGTGGCTTTTTATATGCATGATATGTTGTTGTAATTATTATTTGAATTAATATAGGATTAATTCATGCTAGTAATAATTAATGAATGAAATTTGTATTTAAATATTCACCCCGAATAGATCTGTGCAACTCATTCCCCAAAAATTGGTATCAGAGCCACGGTTTTGGGCTCTGAATTTTTTAAATTTTAATTTAATTCGTGGACATTAAATTTGAAATTGGATAGTAGAACTGTTAGATCTATTTTGCGGTATCCAATTGTCATGGATTTTAATGTTTATTTTTGCATGCATATAAAGCTGTGGTTTTTAATTCGATTAGATTCGGATTTGTTTTTGCCTCGTGAAAAAATCCGAGTAGACTAGGATTTGTTTGATTTGATCAATGTAATAGACTAGTCTAGATCTAGGTTTACTTATTTTTTGTAAATAAATTGTAACAGGATCGGGAACGAAGAGACGAAAAATTAAAGGACAAAATCTAGAACCGGCGTGGGCGGCGGGAGGGCGCCAAGATCGGCACGTATGGGTAAAAAAGGCGGAAAGGCAGATGTGAAACGAACAGGACGGCGACTCTAAGGGCGACGCGATGCGGCTATTTCCAGCCGAAATGACGGGCGGATGCACCCAAGACGGATACTGCGGATCTGTGGAGGTCGAGGGCGGGCGGAGGTAAGCGTTGGCAGCGTGGATCGTAGCGGATCGTGTGTCACCCGCCGAGATCTGCCGACGCCGCCGACACTGCCGAGGTGATGGCGGGGCGGCACGCTTGGCGGTCTTGCCGCCGAGGGTCGCTCCTCTGGGGCAGTGGGCGGATCTTGGGCGTCATCGAGGCATGGCGTGGCGTTTGAGATGAAGTATTTTTTCGAGACGAGCAGTGGGAGAAATTCGAGATTTGTTTCTTCAAGATCAAGCCAAGAAAAAATCAAACCATGACAATTGGATAATTTGTGCCCAATATTTTTTTTTTTTTTTTTTGCTTGATTTATTTGTGCTATCTTATGCTTTATTTAATTTGTTTAAATGTGTTTGCATGAGGGTTGCCAAATGAAAAAATCTCACCTTCAAAATTACTAAGTATGTTTAAATAATTAATTGACAATTTTATTCCGGATAATAAAATTGAATTAATTTTGACCTCCATGATTTATTTATTTGTGAATTCTTTTGGAGAAATTCCCCCAACGGGACGTTCAAAAGATAGGTTTCACATGAATGAATTTCAATTGGATGATTGTGGGTTATTACTAGTGGCGACGATGACCCTCCTAACGAGGCTCGATCAAAGCAAAATAGTAATCCTGTATTTAATCATGGTTATTACTTAGGTATAAAATTGATATGCATATACTTCTCCGAAGTCCCTGTCAATTTTATATTGGTCAAGTGGGAGCCAACTATTAATATGGATATTAAAGGTTTGTAACTGTTCTTGTTTGTAACCCGCTTGAATGTGTTTAAATAATGACCCACCCAACGTGGCTTATTTAAACTGTTTTGAGATGTTGGCTGATGCATGTTCATATTTTTTTTTTGAGATTTTAAATATGATGGCATGTGATCAAACCTTGTGATATATTTGTGTTTATGCATATTATTATTTATTTCAGTTCATCATGTCGCAACCTTCTAATCCACTGTCGAATATACCTAAAGACAATTAGCTTTTTGGTGAAAACTATTTTGATTTACAAACTAAAACCTATCCTAACCGCATCATCTTCCAAATGGGTACTTGATACACCAAAACCGAAAAAACCAACTAAGGGGCCTAGGAATATGGGATGAGATGATTTATGGTGAATGGGAGGCGCAAAGCGGATTGATGAAGGAAACAATTACGGAACATTTATCGGATCGTTGAGACACCTTCATCAAGAATATGAGTTAAGCTGCAGACATCTTAAAGAATCTCGAAGCGATGTTCGCAGACATCGGACCCATATGGCAATCAAAGTGTGAAGCAAGAAATTGCTCGATTAAAATTGGAAAAAGGGACAAGCTATGGCCTGCAAAAGACGTCCTTAGGGTTATGGTCTTTATTTGAGGAACTTGAGATCCTCGGCGAAAAATGTGATTTCAAGGCTAAGATTGAATTCATTCTCAATCCTTACCAAAGAGCTATAATCACCGCTATCTTGAGTATCTAATGGAAGATCAAGATTTTTCACGATTGGAGGATCTTATAAATGCTTTGACTTTGGTTGAAAAGGAAGTGGAGCTTGAGGAAAAGAACTTGGGAAAAGCGGAAATCTTCTCTTCATCCTAGATCAAGTGGTGATAAGGATGATGAAAAGAGAAGAAGGTTAAACGAAGACTCAACATCAAATAAAAGCATGGGATCAAGTATGAGGAAAACTTTGGAAAGCGGGGAGAGTATGACAATCGAGGTCGGACTGTTTTTGATCCCAAAAGGAAAGGAAAGAAAGGTAATTCTCACGCACTAGTTGTTTGAAACTTGTTTAGCGGCGTATGTCTCCCATTTTGTGGGTGGTGGATACGGATCCACTAATCATGTTTGTTTCACATTACGGGGGTTCAAGCGGACCCGGCAACTTAGTGGGAGTGAGGTCCTCATCCTTTGGGCGATGTTACGAGAGTGGCGGTGAAGCGATGGGAGAAGTGCACCTGTCTTTTGAAGACAGAGTTTTTGAGATATTCTTTACGTTCAGGATTTTTAGAAAGAATTCGCTTTCAGTTTCTAAACTTTTATGATGGATATTTGGTTACTTTTTAATAAAGTTGTTACCATTTTTCTTTTGATAAATTTATACGTCATGGAAGCGTTGTTGAATGATCTCTATACAATTAGCGTGCACACCACTCACGAAATGTATCCTATAACACATCAATCTGTTTTCGAGAAAACAAAGCGTTCATCGGGGCGTGAGCGAGACACTTCTTTGGCATCTAAGATTGGGTCATATAAATCGAAAAGAGGATCAAAGGTTGGTAAAAGATGGTTCTTTGGAGCGTCTCAAGTTGAATCGATTCAACCTGCGAATCATGTTTGGAGGGTAAAAATGACCAAGAGGGCATTTGGAGCCAAGGGAATAGGGCCAAAGAAGTGTTAGAGATCGTTCACACGGATGAATGTGGTCAATGTCAACCAAAGCAAGAGGAGGTTATGAGTAATTTTATTGATGATTACTCGAGGTACATTTTCCTTATGAAGTATGAATATGAGACCTTTGAAAAATTCTAAGAATTTAAGGCTCAAAGAGAGAATCATAGGGAAAAAACGTATCAAGTCTCTCTTAACTGATTGTGGAGGCGAATACCTCGGCGATGAGTTTTTGAAGCGCTTATCTAATGAAGGGATTGTATCGACTCCTTTGCACCGGAACCCCTCACCAAAAGCGGGGTTGCGAGGCGAAAAACATAATTATTTTGGAAATGGTTAGATCAATGATGAGTTATGCGGATCTTAAAGTCGATTAAGGGGGTCATACCTTGGAAACAACGACTTAAATTGCGAACTTGGTGCTATCTAATCGGTTCCCAAAACTCCCAAAGAATTGTGGATAGGGCGCAAGCCTAGTATGAGACACATGAGAATTTGGGGGTGTCGGCCCTCACGTGTTGGACAAGGAAGCCGTAAGTCGGATCCTCGATCGAAATTAAGGTTGTTTATAGGATACCCCAAGGGGAAAAAGGATGTATGTTCTATAGTCTCGAAGATCAAAAAGGTGGTCAAGCTGCACCCACTTTAGATTTTTGGAAGAAACTATATGAACGAAAAGAAACCCGGAGTGAGATTACCTTAAATGAGCTTAGAGGGCAAACCTCGATTGCCAATTTGTACTAAATGACATACCAAGCGATCGCTTTCTGGCAGGAGACCTCGTCATAGTGGGAGGGTTGTTAGGCGACCCGAGAGATTCATGGGAATAGGAGAGTCCTCGGACTTGATTCGAGGAATCGAGACCCATGGACATATATTGAGGCACTCCAAGATAAGGATCTGATTCTTGGCAAACGACAATGAAAGCCAAAGTGGGTTTTATGTTTCATAATAGAGTGTGGGAGCTAGTCGAACCACTTAATGGGGTCAAATCCATTAGATGCAAGTGGGTATATAAGAGGAAAAGAGGACCGGACGGGAAGGTTGAAACCTTTAAAGTAAGACTAGTGGCGAAAGGTTACACTCAGAAAGAAGGGATCGATTATGAGGAAACTTTTTCGCCCGTAGCCATGCTTAAGTCCATCCGTATTCTCCTATCGATTGCTGAGCATTTTCGACTTTGAAATCTGGCAAATGGATGTCAAGGCGACTTTCTTAAGCTGGAAGTCTTGATGGAGAGATCCATATGCAACAACCCCAAGGCTTCATTGAAACAGGCCAAGAACACCTAGTTTGTAAGCTCAAGAGGTCCATTTACGAACTCAAACAGGCATCCAGAGCTTGGAACCAAAGTTTTGATCATGTAATAAAGTCTTATGGGTTTGATCAAAATAATTTTGAAAGTTGTGTGTATAAAAGCGTGTCGGAACTGCATTGGCATTCTTAGTACTATACGTAGATAACATTGTGATCAATCGGGAACGATGTGAAGGTGTGATCAGACGTAAGGGCATGACTTTTTAAAACAGTTTGATATGAAAGACTTAGGGAAAACCGGACACATCCTTGGGATCAAGATCACTCGAGATCGCAAGAAAATGATGATCGGGTTATCGCAAGTTTCATACATAGACACTGTCTTGAAACGCTTCAGCATGCAAGATTCCAAGAAAGGATTCGTACCTTTCAAACTTGGAATCCATCTATCCAAGAAAATGTTCCCTAAGACGCAAAAGGAGATAGATGACATGAAAGGTATTCCTTGTGCTTCGGCTGTCGGAAACCTTATGTATGCAATGCTGTGTATGAGACCGGATATCTGCTTTGCCGTAGGCATGGTAGCAAGATATCAAAGTAACCCAGGGAAAGCGCATTGGACGACAGTTAAAAAAATTCTGAAGTGTCTGAAAAGAACTCGGGATAGAATGTTGATTTATCAGTCAGATACTCCAATCCCCATCGGCTACACGGACTCGGATTTCCAATCAGATTTAGATTCCAGAAATTATATGCCTCAGTTAGTGTGTTTCCATTTGGGAAGTGTAGCCATCAAATGGACGAGTGTGTAGCAGAAATGCATCACTGACTCAACCATGGAAGTCGGGTAAGTAGCTGCTTGTGAAGCAGTGAAATAACCGATTGGACTCTAGATCTTCTTAGTGGACTTGGATGGTGTTCTGAATTTGTCTAGCAATATCTGCTAGGGGCAGTTGCAAATTCAATAGAACCAAGAGTCCACGAGTCAAACAAACACATTAAAGGAAAGACATCTTATACGAGAAATCGTTAAGAGGGGAGATATAGATGTGGCAAAGATAGCATCTGAGGACAGCCTAACAGATCCATTCACAAAGTGTCTGCCTCTGAATACATTCGAGAGACATGTGAGTGGAATGGATGTCAAGACCGTTGCTAATCTGCTTTGAGTATAAGTGGGAGAAATTATTAGGTCGTGTAGGTGACATTAGATGTCACGGACTACTCGAGACATGTTGTAGTATACTTAAAAGCAGACTTTGAGTATAAGTGGGAGATTGTTGGGATTATACTGAAAAGTATGCTTTTTACTTTGTATAATCAAAATTGAATTCTCAGACTCATTTACTGAAATAAATTGTTTATCACTGATGCTTTAAATATGATTGAATGTTATATATATTTCTTTGCATAAGCTGTTCAATAATTAAATGCGTGTTAATTTGTAGTTAATTTAGTGATGCAGAGATCACGAAGATTAAGTTAACAGTCCCTTGTAACTATAAGTACGCCATTCACGACCTAGATGGAAATGAACAACAATCACGAAAGGTTGAGGTGTAAGGCTCAGATTGGTTTGTCTTGACCAAGAGATTACACTAGTGCATGGTGATCTTATTTGAATAGGTCCTACTGAGGAGGATAAATTCTTTAGAGGCCCGAACAAGGAAGAATTAGACCTCGGTGGTTCGTTGTTTCTTAACCTTCGTCCCTTAAATAGGATCACGTGGGATTGGTAACTATTGCTTTAACTTATCATGGGTAGCGAATCAGAGAGATTCAATACTTTTTATCTTGGGCAATATTATTGGTCACATGTGATTGCTAAGATTTATACGAAGAATCGTGTGCAAGTACACTTGCTTGATTTACCCTTGGGAGGTTCATAAGTTTTATCATACCAAATCTTGCAAGTGGAATTAGTTTTAGGTATGGATAATAATGTTGAACCGTTCTCGACCAAGGACAAAAGATATTAATTAACGGAAAGCTATTTCAAATTGGCTTGAATTAATTAATGGGCTAGATAATTTTAAACACGGAAAATAATGACCGGGAGTCAAATTGACTGTAATATGGGTTAAGATGGATAGTGCAATATTAATTATGTAGTGGGATTAATTAATATTTATGGGCTTGAATTATATTGTGGCTCAATATTAGATATTCAAGATCCATTAGAAGGTTCAATCTTAATTCTCCTAAAAGGCCCCCGAGTAGCCCAACAAATAGTCCAATAACTGAAAAAAGGTGATTAAAATAAAATAAATATTGTTTTTAATTTTCCAACCAAAATTTTGAAATTTATAGATATGTTGGGAGAAAGATTTTCTTTGAATTTTGTTATGGAATGAAGATATGTATTCTTGGAATACAAGATTATCTCATTAAATTCAAGAAATCTCCCACTAGCTTATCTATATAGTAATTTTTGAAAAAAAATAGAAAATATGATGAGCAAGAAAGATTTTCTTGATTTTCTTGAAAATATATTATGGAAGATATGTATTTCTTGAAATACAAGAATATCTCATAAATTCAAGAAGATCCAAATCTTGGATTCTTGCATCATTAAATTTTCGAAAATATCCATATTGTTGAGGAGGTGGGATTTTTGTGGAATATTTTAATTATGGGAAAAAGAATATAAGAGATATATTCAAGATTTCTTGGTGACCAAGAAAAGTCTTTTCCCACATTGATTTTCTACAAGAATTTCGACCACTCCCTCTCCTATAAATAGGGGATGATTAGTTCATTCCCAAGTACAATTCCATGTGCTGGAAATATTAGCAAATCCACAAAAGTGGTGCAACAAAGTTTATTTTTTCCTTTTGTTAATTGTTCGACGAGTGTCCTTCCACCGGATAGTTGAGCAAGGGCTAAGGGAATACTTGGGAAGTCCTTTTGGTTAGTCCGTCCGACCAAAGTCACTTTGCCATCCCGAGAGAATGCGTCACGTAAACCCGTAGATTCCGCATGCGTAGGTTTTACGTGGCTTTTTATATGCATGATATGTTGTTGTAATTATTATTTGAATTAATATAGGATTAATTCATGCTAGTAATAATTAATGAATTAAATTTGTATTTAAATATTCACCCCGAATAGATCTGTGCAACTCATTCTCCAAAAATAGATGCCTGAGCATCAACGTCCTTTGTTGCCGAGGCGAACACCATGACATCCTCCCCCGGGAGGAGATTTTGGGGATGCATAGGGGACTAGTGACTTACTACTGCATAAGCAGTGAGTAACGTGGAGTGGCAACCATGACTCTATCGAGCATCTTGAGTCCGCAACGAGCTTCAACCTATGCTCGTAATGTCATATGGGGTAAAAGACTCATATCAGGACAGATGCTCGATTCAGCTGAATGATTGCTGAATCGAGAGCTAGATTCTTCTACGTCTGGGGGCATACTAAACCAACTTCCTTCTGAGAATTGTAATATTTTTCCTTTTTCTTCTTCATCTGTTTTTTTTTCCTCTGCTTTTTGCAGCTATCAGTATGCCTCTATTTATAGAACTATCCCAAGCTAATCTTTGGCGTAGCTAGTAGTCTTTGGCCCTCTCACTTTTGCTCCCCCTTTTGACATCTGTTCGGCTTTTTGCCAGCTCTTGTTCAAAGATTGACTCGTCCCTGCTTGATTGCCACCACTTGTCAACTCGTTCTGACACATATCTTCTGTTGACAACTCGTTTCGACCGTATCTTACGTTTTTCGATAGTCTTTGCCAAAGCATTTCTTTCCGAAGATATGTGTCGAACATAATGTGTTCTTCTTCGGGATTGTCCTACTGCGTCTTAGTTTTGAATGGTGGTTATGTTCGGTCATTTGTGTTCATTTTCGGCTATGCCCGCCAATTATGATCGGCCGACTATGCTCGCTTAAAATTTGTGTGTCGACTTTGTTCGGCCGGCTATGCTTTCGTTCATTTTGCGTGGTGACTTTTTGTTCGTATCGACTATGCTCGCTTCATTTGTGTGGTGACTTTGTCCAAAGCCCGACTATGCTCGTCATTATTGATAATATTTTTTTCAAATTTGACACATTCCATGAGTAGGACAATGGGGCTCCATTCGGGTCTTCAAGTCATATGCCCCTGGATTTAACAAGCGTTCAGAACTCTGAATGGACCTTCCATGCTTTCGGCCCGAACACACCACTTGATACCCCCATTGCTGCGCCTTAAAACCGGCTCGCCCACATTGAACTGCGTGTTGGGACTTTGGAGTTGTAGAACTTCTCGATCTCTTTTTGTACATGGCATTCTTGAAATCGACCTCGATTCTTCTTTTTCTTCTAATAGGTGCACTTTTCAGGCGGCCTGGTCATTGATGTGCTCTCCAAAAGTCATTGTTCGATGACTTGGAATCTTGATTTGCGGGTATTATTGACTTCCGCACCAAATGCCAAAAGGCAAAGCGGGGTCTCCATGAGTTGATGTTCGAAAATTTGTTCGATAGGCCCATAGTATTTGAGCAACTCTTGACCCCATCCCCCTGGAATTATCAAGTCGACCTTGAGGGTATGCTTGATAATTTTATTAACTTCAACTTGTCCGTTTATTTGGGGATATCTGAGTTGAGTAGTGCTTTTTATGCCCCAAATGAGCACAATTAAATGCGAATTCACTTCCATCGAACTGTTTTGCCGTTATCGATTACTAGTGATTGGGGAAGCCCAAAACGACAAATAATATTCTTCAAACAAAGTTCCACATTCTTTGTTCGGTGATTTTGACAATGGCCCGGCTTCCGCCCATTTAGTATAGTAATCAGCGGCAACTACAACATATTTTACTCCCGACGTGCCAGTAGAAAATGGGCCGATCAAATCGATCCCCCATTTTGCGAAAGGCCATGGGCTATAAATTGACACTAACTCTTCAGGTGGGCTATGAATAAGTGGAGCATGTACGGCACTTGTGGGGCAGCGCTACCAAAGATCTCTGAAGCGAAGTCTTTTTTAGGGTTGCCAATAATAACCTTGTCGATTATTTTATGTGCGGGGCGAGCCCCCTGTATGATTTCCGCATACTCCATCATGGATTTGTTCCAGAAGTACACGACCCTCTTCAGGAGTAATACATTTCAAGAGTGGAAGTAAGAAGCTTCTTTTGTACAAATGCTCGTCTAAGATAGTATAATGATTATAATCTGGCGAGTAACTTTGTGCTTTTATTTTCAGGGAGAAGTCCCTTTTGTAAGTAGCCCAGGATTGGAGTCATCCAGGTTTCTTGCTCGTCTGTTACCTGAGCGAGCAAAAGTCTGGGGACTGATGGCGAACAAGTTGCGACGACCACAATATCCGTTGTGTTCGTCCTCCTACCTCTTTGTTGCGAGCGTGCCAAAGCATCGTGAGCAATTACCCAATCGTGGTAATTGTTCTATGAAAACTTGTTCGAAATGTTCGAGCAACTCTTTTGCTAGCTGCTGATACTGTGCCATCTGTTCGCCTCGAGCCTCGTACTCAACTGTTACTTGATAAACGATTATCTGAGAATCGATGTAAATCATCAGCCTCTGAATTCCCATTGTCATAGCCATCTATAGTCCAGAGATCAAAGCTTCGTACTCAGCTTCATTATTTGTAGCTGGGAAATCGAATCGGATGGTTGTTGTGAATGTTTGTCTAGTTGGGCTGATGAGAACTACGCCTGCTCCGACTCTTGAACTTGTTGATGAGCCATCAACATACATATGTCATGGTTGGTCGACAGCTTTTTCGGGTGTTTGTGGATATGTCAACTCAACCATAAAATCGGCCACGGCTTGACCCTTCATTGCTGTTTGCGGGGCGAACGTAATGCCAAACTGTCCTAATTCCACCGCCCACTTGAGTAATTTACCGGCAGTATCTGGTCGGTGGAGGACTTGGCGCAATGGGAATGTGGTCAGTACCTTGACTGAGTGATCGAAAAAGTATGGTCGCAATTTTCGAACACTCATTACGAGTGCATATGCTAATTTTTCCAGTGGAGGGTACCGGAGCTCGGCTTCTTTAAGTACTTGGCTTACATAGTAAACGGGAAAATGTGTTGTCCCTTCTGCTCGTACGAGCACAGCACTGATTGCATGTTCGGATGCAGCAAGATACAGATAGAGTTGTTCACCTGGGATAGGCTTAGACAGTGTCTGAGTATCTGCAAGGTACTGCTTCAATGATTCGAATGCATTTTGGCAATGCTCAGTCCACTGGAATTTTCCTTTCTTTAAAGCATCAAAGAAAGGCTTGCATTTGTCCCCAGTTCGTGATATAAACCGGCTTACGGAAGCTAAACGTCCGGTTAACTTTTGAACCTCTCTCACACTCCTGGGGGCCTGCATATCGAGCATGGCTTGAATCTTTGATGGGTTCGCTTCGATCCCCCGTTGGCTGACCATATGCCCGAGGAATTTTCCTGAGTGAACCCCAAAGCTGCATTTCTTCGGATTTAGCTTCATGTTGTACTCCCTGAGTATATCGAACGTTTGTGCGAGGTGGGTGATGTGGTTTTCCTTGTGTTCGCTCTTTACCACAATATCATCAATATACACCTCAATTGTTCGGCCGATGTGTTCGTCGAACATTTTGTTCACCAAACGTTGATATGTTGCTCCGGCATTCTTTAATCCGAACGGCATGCGTTGCCAACAGTACATATTCTTTTCACTGCAGAATGCCGTATTCTTTTGATCGTCCGGATGCATGGGTATTTGGTGGTAACCAGCAAAAGCATCCATGAAGGTCATGAGCTCATGGCCTGCTGTATTATCGACCAAATAATCGATATGCGGCATCGGGAAATTATCTTTCGGGCATGCCTTGTTTAAATCAGTGAAATCAATACATAGTCTCCAAGAACCATTAGACTTGCGGACAAGCACAGGGTTCGCAAGCCATCTTGGGCATTTCACCTCTCGAATTAGTTTGTTGTCGAGCAACTTTTTGATTTCACTATTCATTACTGAATACTTTTCCGGACTAAACTTTCTGCGCTTCTGGATAACTGGAGTTTGTATTGGATCAAGGTTGAGGGAATGGCATGCATGTTTTGGATCAATGCCAACCATGTCCTCGTGCGACCATGCGAACACATCCAAGTTTGCTTGAAGATAAGCAATCATTTCTGTTCGAATTGGTTCAGGTAATTCTGAACCAATGAACACTTCTAACTCAGGTCTATTCGGGTCGATGTTGATAGGCTCCAGTTGTTCGACAGGTGTTGCTCGCTTTCTTTTTTGCTTCCACCGAGGATCTTGAATGGACCCCCGGTGCTCGTCATCAACCTCCATGGGTTCGAAACCTATGCGAGGTTCTAGGTCCATTTGCTCGCTTAGCGGATCAATATCCATTAGATCTGGGACATGAGTTGCCTTCCCGGATTGTGTGTTCGCGCATTCTGTGTTCGTGCGGGGAGCTGTGCTCGTCAAACTTGTGTTCGAACATGTTGGCAACATATTTGCCTGTTGGCTTGACTCACCGATCTCCCATGTTTGCTCCATCATGTTAACAATATTTTGTTTTTCTGGTGCACATGATAGCAAACAATCTCGAGCTTTCTTCTGATCTCCTTTTACGCTACCTGTTCCATCTTGTGTTGGGAATTTGACACAGTAATAGTAAGTAGAACAGGCCGCTTTAAATTCCTGAGTAAACGGGCGACCTAGGAACCCGTTATAAGTAGACGGAGCATCGACAATTACAAAATCTAGCATTCTAGTTCGTCGGATCTCCGGATTTTGAGTTGATTCTAACTCGACTCCTAACGTAATCATACCATAGGGTCGGGTTACAGATTCCCCAAAACCCATAATGGTATGATCACATGGTTCAATATAGCTGCTCAAGTCTCCAACTTGTTTTTCCATCTGGTGCAAAGTGTTGACGAACAAAATGTTCGCATAAGCTCCGGTATCGACCAGAAGGCGGTGCACTTTCAACCCGAGGAGACGAGCACTGATGGTTAAGGAGTCATTGTGGGGAGTGATTATACCATTGAGGTCATCCTCCGAAAACATGATTTGGTGAGAGAGTAGCGTTCTAGCTGATGTGCTCGCCACGTTCACCTGATGAATGCTTTGCATGGCACGCATCTCCATCTTCTTACGTATGTTCGATAATGTTGGTGCCTGGTAACATCCACCCACTGGACCATATTCAGGACGTATCATGTGAATCTCTTGACTTTCTCGACCTCTTCCCACAGTTGGAGGCCCCATTTTGGGTAACTCGGATCTCTTACGTGATTCTTCGGGATCATTTGTCGGATGTTTTGTTAGAACTTACGTTTACCCTTCGATCTTCCATTTTTTTTACGTTAAAGTCTCTGCGCTCACCGGTTTTTTTAGGAATTGGGTAAGACGATTATCTTCGTATAGCTTCCAAAGTTGTCGAAGTAGATCGCGACAATCTTCTGTATTGTGCCCGATGTACTCGTGATAGTTACAATATTTGGAAGCATTGAGCCGATGCTTGTCCATTATGATTCTTCTCGGCCTATCCAACATATCCCGATCTCTGATTTGATTGAAAATTGTTTCCGCTGAAATGCCCAAAAGACTTCGTAGGGCGTTTATACACTCTTTCTTGAATGGTTTGAAAGCACGGGGGTTTTGTACCCCCTTCATTCATCACTTTCTTTCCAAAAACTTTCTTAGTTGTAGGTTCCTAACCCAATCGTGATTGGGCGAGCAAATCTTGCATGGCTATGATTTTGGTATTTTCCTCTCGGAATTCGAATATATGTTCGGCCGGTCTTGATGCATGGCTTTCCACATGTCGAAGATTCAGGTGGAGCCCCGAATGCCGCGAGGATCTTGGCATCCTCTTCAACTGGGGCCCCATCATACAAACATTTATCAAATCTTTCGATGTATGCTCGATCTGACTCATCTCTTAGTTGGGAAAAAATCGCTTAACCTTTGTTTTTTGGGCGAAGCGAACACACATGGATGAGAAATGGGACAAGAATTGTTGTCCCAATTGAGCGAAAAGATGTGATGGGCCTTGTGGCAAAGTAGAAAACCATCTATGTGCCCGATCACCCCAAAGTCATGGGGAATGATAAGACTTTTGCATTGCGTCTGTGGCCCCATCGCGATCATAAAGTCCGAGTATTTCTTTGAGATGGACATGAGTCGGACTTCAAAGATCGAACATGGGAATTGGCGGTCGGGATTTCGCCACTTTCTCTTGTATTTCGGCCGCCATGATCGCCAGTGACAATGGCGAGCAGGGTATTGTGCTCGCTCGAGGGTGGCCTTTGGTCGCGGCTAGGTCGGCCTGTAAACCCTCGATGGCTTTTTACATTTCCACAAATTTTGTGGAACTGACAGACTTAGATCGGGGCTGTTTCCCACCATGAGGACCCAGTGGGTCATGCTCGTGATGGGGCAGTCCCCCTTTCCAAGTCCATACTTGACTACCCAATCGATGATGGATAGACAATTTTATTCCTGCCAATTTTTGTTCGGCATGCGGATGATCATGGGGATCTGAATGCGTGGGCATGTTTATCGGTTGTTCCTTCCCTGGATCTTGTCGCCTATTATTGCCGATTCGGTCTTTGGCGGAGAGCCTCAAACGTCCAAACGCTGATGGTCTAGACCCCTGAGGCTGTTCGTCATCAGACGTATCATCGGCTTTTTTATTCGCCCGCTTCGCAGTTTTCTTTTTAACTTGCTCGCTATCAGGTGTATGCGAGCGTCGTTCTTCATCATCTTTAGTTTTTAACTTGGCCAACTCTTTTTCAGTCCTTTCTTTCTGTGCTCGTAGCAAGAAAGTGATGGCCTTTGTTGTGGCCGCCGGATCATTGGCAATATCCTCAAGATTGATAGTCTCCATTGTCTGATCTTTGCGAGGCTGGCGCTGAGCCTCTTTCTGATCATGAGGTCGACTTTGTCCCGACCTCTCTGTTTGTGTATTCCTAGATTGAGGCATTATATTTCTTTTTTCTGCCTCGGCTAACTAAGGGTTTGTGTATGGGTTGGTTTTTTGGCACCCTCCTTCTAGCGCCAGTTGTCGCGAGTCGTTTTATTTGGGGAATATAATGTGGCTAATTCGGTGACGACTCACAAACAAAACATGCACGTGTATGATAAACTGTAAATGAGATGAATTTATTGACCCAGTTCGTCAAGAAATGACTACTCTGGGGGCATACCAAGCCAGGATGTGGTATTGTGAGCTTTACACGTACAATATTTGATACACCTTATGAAGATGAATCGTTACAGATGAAGATGATTTGGAGAGTTAGCATATGAGTGTTAGGGTTCCTGTATGTGTGGATAATCACTTGAATTTTTTGTAACCTCACCTCTCTGGGAAATTTCTGAACCTTTCTCTTCTTGTTTTTTCTTCCTTTTATAGCACTCAAACAAGCATGAAATTTGGGTTGTAAGCATAATTTGGAGACTCAAGGGCCATGCAAGAACTCTTAATGATCTGCCACCTTTCCAACTCTGTCTTCTAGGTTGATCTTCGCTTTTGCTTGTCTATAAGGCACCTTTTTGGTCGTCCAAATCAATCTTTTGCTCTGTCGGATGCTTTGTTCGCCCCTTTAACCATGTCAGTTTTATGCTGGAATACTGTCCTCCTCGAGCATACTGAGCCCTCAAGATGTCCGGGTCTTCGGGATGTTTGGGTCTTCAGGATATCTGAATGTCGAGCACTCTGACCCTTCAGGTGATCTGAGTCTTCAGGATATCTGAACCCCCAGGATGTCTGAGCACCGAGCATACTGACCCTTCAGGTGATCTGAGTCTTCAGGATATCTGAACCATCAGGATGTCTGATCACCGAGCATCCCTTCAGGTGATCTGAGTCTTCAGGATATCTGAACCCTCAGGATGTCTGAGCACCGAGCATACTGACCCTTGGTGATCCGAGTCTTGGGATATCTGGAGACCCTCGTATGTCGAGCACCCGGCATCTTGACCGGGTGATCTGAGTCTTCGGGATATCGAACCCTCGGGATGTCTTGAGCATCTTGACCCGCCGAGGATAGTCTGAGCATTTTGGCTGTCTGAGTCCTCAGATTAGTTCGTGGGCTCAGACTTGTCTGAGCCCTCAGGTTGGTCTGAGTCCTTTTGACTTAGCTAATTTGATTCCTTCTTTCCTGATCTGGGTGGCGAGTATATACTGTTTTTGGGCGACAAGTGGCGGTGGTCGAACAAACTTGTTTTGGTCGATGGAATGGCGAAACACACTTGTCCATTGGGCATGACTATTTTAATAAATATTACACGTGTCGCTCTTACATGTTCGATTAATGCTGAATTATTATATCGAACACAACAGAAAGCAACAAAGCAAATATCAAGCAAAACAAGTATCAATCGTTCATCATCAACAACATTCATCCTCAACAAACAGGTTAGAGGAAACAGTTCAATATGCAATTCAACCATTCAAATTCCAAGTTGTTCGAACAAAATAGAAAAAGCAAAAAATTTGCACAAGTATGGAAGACCTTTGTTCGAACAAAAATGAAGAAGACAAAAAATTACACAACATATGTTCGGCAAAGCAAAAATTACACTAAGGAGCAAATTCATAATTAGGGTGGACGGAAGAGAAATGTCAAACAAATCATGCTCGGCCCCCTCAGCAATGGCTCCTTCAGCATGGTCAGGTCCAGTATGCTCGCCAGGAGGTACATTTTGCTCGGCCACAGGAGGTCCCCTTTGCTCGGCTTGCACCTGATCGGACCCGGACTCAGATCGAAGATTTTGACCAGCAACCTCAGCAGTATTCACGTCTGAGCCATCTTCCTTATCCAGGATAGGATCATCAACCCGATCCGCCGGGAAGAATGGAGAAATCACCGCAGATCGTTCAAATCGACGCCGGAATGTTGCGATCGGTGGGTTGTCGATCGAGTCTTGTTGGAAACTAGAAAAATGGGGCAATTTGCTCGCCCGGTGGCGTGTGGCGAAAGCGAACCCGGATGTCATCAGCAAAGGCACATATGTAGGAGAAGTTGGACATAGAATCAACATATTCTTCATTATGCAGCCTTGAATTTTCGAGACCCAAACGAGTGTTGGTCTCTTCAGCAATAATGAGTTGTTGGCCAAGCACATTCCTCTCATTTTCCATGGCCTCGGCCTTGACCCGAGTCTCTGGCTCAACATTCATATCCTCCCCGAGCTCTCCATTATCTTTGACCACCTCCTCACGAGAATGATTTAGCTCCTCTTTTGCCTGGCGAGCATCCTCCTGAGCCAAACGAGCATTTTCTTGAGCGTGGCGGGCATCCTCCTGAGCCTGGCAAGCATCTGCTTGTGCCAAGGATACTTGTCCTTGAGCCAACCTCAGCTCATCCTGAGTTCTGTTCAGCTCGCCCACCTTTTCTTTGAAACTTCTGATCAGAGCCAAGTAGTTGGCATGAAGGTTGGCGAACTCAGCATAAACATTCTCAAGAACGACCATAGATTGGCCCTGGAGTACCAGGCCAAGACGCATATTTTTCAAAGGTGTGGGACCCGTAGTAGACTCTTCCAGCTCGGTAGTCCATGCTCGAGCAATGGGTCGACCGCGCTTTTTGAACATGCTCGGGAATGCCCGGAACCTTGCGAACACTTGGCGAGCAATAGTAGTTTTTCAGATTGGGCATCAGGGGCGCCAGTCTTCTCAACCTACACATACACCCGGGCAAATAAACATGAGCGAACAAAATCAATCAAAAAAGGAAATAAAGCGAACAAAATGTACTTGTTCGCACGAGCCGGATCCCATCCCAAGAATGATTTATCCTCAGGGGACCAAAGCTCAGGATTCAAAGGGGTCCATGATCGGGGGGTCCAAAGAGAGGTGGAAGATGTGTCAACCTCCATTTCGACAATCTGGCGGGTCGACCCGACCCGGACTCATTTGCCATTTGGATCGGCTTGGCGGATGAGTAGCTCACCCCTACTCGGAATCGGTGCTTCGTCTCGAGCTGTTAAGCTTAAGCCTTCCTTTGAGTTTGTTTGCTTGGCCCCTGCTCGCCGGTTTCCATCCTCGGTCTCTTCGGCGATGGAGCCTGTTCGCTCATTCCTTGCTCGGCCGAACGAGTAGTCCTTTTTAATTTCGGTTCCCCAGGGCGGACGCGGATCTTTCGGCTCGCCTGCTCACTTCTCCTGTTTGCTTTCATTTGGCCTCATTTCGGCTTGAATTGAAAGCGAGCCACGAGGTCTTTTTTCCTTGAGCCATCTCGGTATGTTGGATGTACTCACGGCCACGATCCTGGCGAGGAAAGCTATTAACAAAACAATTCATTATCCAAGAAAGGATAACAGCGAGCAAAAGGTGCAAAATTTATGCAAATGTAAGAGGCAATTCTTACCAGCGGGGTTAACTGCTACAAGATGGTGAGGGGGCACAAACAAGCCTCCTTTCTTCCTCTGTTCGGCAATATTCAGGGTCTTCATAGATCGTTCCGACCGAGACTCAAGATCAATTTGCCAAACGCTGCTAAAATAGCCGTCGTTGGTCTCTTTGTCCGTCGCAGCTGGAATCCCTGAAATAAAGAGTAAGTTAAAATCAGTTCAAATTGAGGAACAAAAGACACAAAAATGCTTACTGCGATAAACCTCGAAGTCAGTAGGGATGTCTAAATGAGCATTTGGTTCGCTTCCAGAAGTCGGGCTCTTCCAATCGCCCCCAACTAACCAAAATTTCTCCTTCCAATCACTGATTTTGTTCGGCACATCCTCAATAATTTTGCACTTGCCATTTGCTTGCATGAATAGCCATCCATGTTCGCCTTTCGAACGGGTCAAATGCACCAATCGAGCAAGTTCAGCTGCTGAGGGATAATATCTAGGCTTCATTTTGCCGAACAAAGTCAGGAAGCTCATGATCATGTGCCACCCATTCGGTTTCAGCTATGTGATGGTGATATTCTATTTCCACGAGCAAACGAGTGATAACCGGATGGAGTGGAAACCTAAGGCCCGCTTCCATTGTGTCCAAATTCACGGCAACACAACCCTCCGGGGGTTGGTCTGCTCGCTCATCTGGACCCGGTGCCCAGAAAAAGACATCTTTTGGGGTCTCGTAATTTCTATACAATTGAGCGAGCATATCATTATCGATTACACTCGCAATCTTGCTCGTTGGGTACTCATTTTCAACCCTAGTCCTATGAGGTTACTCGGGCCAATCAAAACTATAACGAGCATTATACTCGTTATATGTTGGGCTATGAGGGACACCAATAGGTATATAAAGCTCAGTATTTTGCTCGCCGCCTATCAATGTTGATTGATTACATTTGACCATCAAAATTTCCCCCCTCACAATATTATCATCTCTATTTACATCAACATTATCTACAGCCCTAGACCTAATTTGAGGTTGGGGCAAAGAATCCTCATCTGAATCATCCGAAAAATCACTACGGACCAAGTCCCTATCTAATTCGTTTAGAGCCTCATCGGAATCGGAGGTAAGAACGGCAAACGGCTGCCGAACTTGCCAACGGAACTTTGAACCTGAGACATTCATCTCCGACGCTTTAGCGTCGCTACGGGGGATTCTACCGATAGAGGGGGAAGAGGAACTATGGTGCCCCGATTCAATTGAGACAGAAGAATTTGAGCAAGAAGCCATAATCGCAATGAGAGAAAGTATGCAATGGTTACCTGAGTAAAAATCCTTCGCCAGAATAATGAAACCCTCGCCGAAAATTTGTTAAGGCACGAAAGAGATGGAAAGCAGAGGCAAAGAGAAGAAGAAAGGAAAGAAAAAGGATTAGGGCGGCGAAATGAGGTATTTATAGATACCGGATTCAATTTTGAAAATCTAACACGGAATGCGAAACGACATCAACTAGGGCCCAATCAGATTATAACAGCTGGGCCCCATGATGAATACAAAGTGACCCGGTTGGGGGGTATTGTTGTGTTCGATATAATTATTCAGCATTAATCGAACACGTAAGAGAGACACGTGTAATATTCAACTATTAAAATAATCATGCACGATGGACAAGTGTGCTCGCCGACCAAACAAGTTTGTTCGACCAGCTTGCCACTTGTCAACCAAAGTTGCTCAACCAATCCTACCGAGCAAATATGCATGTTCGCCACTCAGATCAGGAAAGAATGAATCAAATGAGCTAAGACAAGTGATCTGAGGACTCAGACAAAACTGAGGGCTCAGACAAGTCTGAGGCCACGAACAAGTCTGAGGACTCAGACAGCCTAAGTGCTTAGACAAACCTGAGGAGTCATTATGCTCGATGCTCAGACATCCTGAGGGTTCAGATATCCTGAAGACTCAGACCATCCTGAGGGGTCAGTATGCTCGGTACTCAGATATCCTGAAGGCTCAAACATCCTGAGGGTTCAGTCAAACCTAAGGGGTCAGTATGCTCGGTACTCAGATATCCTGAAGGCCCAGACATCCTAAGGGTTGATCAAACTGAGGGTCAAGTATGCTCGGTACTTTCGAGATATATCGAAGGCTCGGACATCCGAGGTTCAATCAAACTGAAGAGGCGGTATGCTCGATGATATTCTGACATAAAATTGATATAGTTTAATGGGGCGAACAAAGCTTTCAGCCGAGCGAAAGATTGATTTGGACGACCAAAAGAGTGTCTTATATACAAGCAAAAGCAAAGATCAATCTAGAAGACGAAGTTGGAAAGGTGGCAGCTTTGCATGAATTCTTGCATGGCCCGAAGTCTCCAGCTCATTCTTGGCAAACCAGCTCATGCTTGTCGGAGTACTATAAATGGAAGAAAAAACAACAAGAGAAAAAAGAGGACCAAAAAATTCCCAGAGAGGTGAGATATAGAAAAATTCGAGAGTTCATGCACGCAAAAACCCTAGCATTCATATACTAATTCTCCAAATCATCTTCATCCATAATGATTCATCTTCATGAGATGTATCAAATATTGTACGTGTAAAACTCGTAATACTACATCCCTGGATTGGTATGCCCCCAGAGTAGTCATTTCTTGACGAACTGGGTCAACAAATTCCTCTTATTTATAGTTTATTTTACACGTGCATATTTTGTTTGTGAGTCTTAACCGAATCAGCCACATAATATTTTCCGAATAAAACGACTCGCGACAAGACTTTAATATGATGCATGTGATCGAACCTTGTGATATATTTGTGCTTATGCATATAGTTATTTATTTCAGTTCTGCATGTCGTAACCTTTTAATCCACTGCTATTATACTTAAAGACAATTGTATGGAAACTATATTGATTGGAAACGAAAAATTATAATTGTCCTAACTGCACAAAAGCACAAGTGGATTCTTGACACACCAAAATCAGATGAACCAACTGACGAGTCAAAAATACGGGACTCGTCAGATCACCTTGCGAGAGATATTGTCGCTGAAAATGGTGGAGGGCAACCCTGTAAGGGATTACGTCCTCAAAATAGATGGCCCATCTGAACAAACTTGAGGTTATGGGTGCAGATTATGATTTGAAGACCCATATCAATTTGGTACTCCACTCTCTGCCCAAAAGTTTTGAGCATTTTGGCCTCGCTAGCTAACTTGTTGCAAGATTTGGTCACGACATAGACGTTGATGGGGCACCAAACTCAAACTTTGACAGCAAGTGGTCCGTCTTCAACTTCTAAGCCAAAGGAAGGCAAGTAAAAGAAGAGGACCAAAATCCATAAGCAATCAAACTCAACTGTTGCCAAAGGCAATGGTAAGATGAGGAATGATTGTGGTGTCAAGGAAAATCTAAAGAGGAAGTGCTTCAACAGCGGTAAGGACAAAGGAGGTTTACCTGTTCCAACCCCAAAAGGGCCGGAATGAAAGGTAATTCTCACGCACTAGTTGTTGAAACTTGTTTAGCGTCGTATACTTCTCATTCGTGGGTAGTTGATACGGGGATCCACTGATCATGTTTGCTTCACGGGTTCAAGCTAACCCGACAACTTAGTGGGAGTGAGATCCTCATCACACTGGGCGATGCTACGAGAGTGGCAACTGAAGCAGTGGGAGAAGTGCACCTATCTTTTGAAGACAGAGTTTTAATTTTAAGAGACATTCTTTATGTTCCCAGTTTTAGAAAGAATTCACTTTCAGTTTCTAAAATTCTGTTAATGGATACTCAGTTTCTTCTAATAAGAATGACATCATTTCTCGAAATGATGAGTGTATCTATTATGGGACATTGATGGACAATCTCTATACAATTAACTGTGCACACCACTCACGAAATGCATCCTATAACACATCGACGTTTCCAATAAAAGAAAAACGTTCATCAGACGTAAACGAGACACTTCTATGGCATCTTAGATTGGGACATATTAATCCAAAATGGATTCAAAGGTTGGTAGAAGATGGTTCATTGGAGTCTCTCTGGGTTGAACCAATCCCAACCTGCGAATCATGCTTGGAAGGTAAAATGACCAAGAGGGCATTCGGAGCCAAGGGGAATAGAGCCAAAAAAGTGTTAGAAATCGTTCACACAGACGTATGTGGTCCAATGTCAATCAAAGCAAGAGGAGTTTATGAGTATTTCGTCACTTTTATTGATGATTACTCAAGGTACGGCTATATTTTCCTTATGAAGCATAAATCCGAGACTTTTGACAAATTCAAAGAATTTAAGGCTCAAGCAAAGAATCATAGGGAAAAACGTACCAAGTCTCTACGATCCGATCATGGAGGCGAGCACCTCAGCAATGAGTTTTTGAACTACTTGTCAGATGAAGGGATTGTATCCCAGCTAACTGCACCCGGAACCCCTCAACAAAACGGGGTTGCAGAGCGAAGAAACAGAACTCTTTTAGAAATTGTTAGATCAATGATGAGTTATGCGGATCTACCCAAGTCGTTCTGGGGTCATGCCTTGGAAACAGCGGCTTACATTCTGAACTTGGTGCCATCTAAATCGGTTCCCAAAACTCCCAAAGAATTGTGGACCGGGCGCAAGCCCAGTTTGAGACACATGAGAATTTGGGGATGTCCGACCTACGTGTTGGACAAGGAAGCCAGAAAATTGAATCCTCGATCAGAATTAAGGTTGTTTATAGGATACCCCGAGGGAACAAAAGGGTGTATGTTCTATGGTCCCGAAGATCAAAAGGTGGTAATAAGCACCCACTTTAGATTTTTGGAAGAATACTATATGAACGAAAGGAGACCTAGAAGTGAGATTACCTTAAATGAGCTAAGGGGGCTAACCTCAGTGCCAACTGTACAAGATGACATACCAAACGACACACTTACATAACCGGAATCTCGTCGTAGTGGGAGGGTTGTGAGACAGCCCGAGAGATTCATGGGGATAGGAGAGTCCTCGGACTTGATTCCCGGACAAGACAAATCAGACCCATGGACATATGATGAGGCAATCCAAGACAAGGATGCGGTTTCTTGGCAAACAACAATGAAAGCTGAAATGGGTTCTATGGATCATAACAGAGTGTGGAAGCTAGTCGAACCACTTAATGGGGTCAAACCCATTGGTTGCAAGTGGGTATACAAGAGAAAAAGAGGACCGGACTGGAAGGTGGAAACCTTCAAGGCAAGGCTTGTGGCGAAAGGTTATACTCAGAAAGAAGGGATCGACTATGAGGAAACTTTTTTGCCTGTAGCAATGCTCAAGTCCATCCGAATTCTCTGGTAGATTGTTGCGCATCTCGACTTTGAAATCTGGCAAATGGATGTCAAGACGGCTTTCCTTAACGGAAGTTTTGATGAAGAAATCTATATGCAACAACCCCAAGGCTTCATTGAAAAAGGCCAAGAACTCCTAGTTTGTAAGCTCAAGAAGTCCATTTACGGACTCAAACAAGCATCCAGAGCTTGGAACCAATGTTTTGATCAAGTAATAAAGTCTTATGGGTTTGATCAAAATGAGTTTGAAAGTTGTGTGTACAAAAAGTGTGTCGGAACTGCATTGGTATTCTTAGTACTATGCGTAGACGACATTCTGCTCATTGGGAACGATTTAAAGGTGTTATCAAATGTAAGGGCATAACTTTCAAAACAATTTGATATGAAGGACTTAGGGGAAGCCGGGCACATCCTTGGGATCAAGATTACTCGAGATCGCAAGAAAATGATGATAGGCTTATCGCAAGCTTCATACATAAACACTGTCTTGAAGCGATTTAGCATGCAGGATTCCAAGAAAGGCTTCGTACCTTTCAGACATGGAATCCATCTATCCAAGGAAATGTGCCCTAAGACACAAAAGGAGATAGATGATATGAAAGGCATTCCTTATGCTTCGGCTGTCGGAAGCCTTATGTATGCAATGCTGTGCACGAGACCGGATATCTGCTTTGCCGTTGGCATGGTGGCAAGATATCAAAGTAACCCGGGGAAAGAACATTGGACGGCAGTTAAAAACATTCTGAAGTATCTGAAAAGAACTCGAGATAGAATGTTGGTTTATCAGTCAGACAGTCTGATCCCCATCGGTTACATAGACTCGGATTTCCAATCAGACATAGATTCCAAGAAACTATCTGCCTCAGTTAGTGTGCTTTTATTTGGGAAGTGTAGCCATGAAATGGACGAGTGTGAAGCAGAAATGCATCACTGACTCAACCATGGAAGCCGGGTAAGTAACTGCTTGTGAAGCAGTGAAGGAACCAGTTTGGCTCTAGACCTTCTTAGTGGACTTAGATGGAGTTCTGAATTTGTCTAGCAATATTTGCTAGGGGCAGTTGCAAATTCAAGGGAACCAAGAGTCCACTAGTCAAACAAGCATACTGAAGGAAAGAAATCTTAGACGAGAAATCGTTAAGAGAGGAGATGAAGAGGTGGCTAAGATCGCATTAGAGGATAACCTAGTTAATCCTTTCACAAAGTGTCTGCCTCTGGAAACATTCAAGAGACATGTGGGAGGAATGGTTGTCAAGTGCGTAGCCAATCTGCTTTGAGTATAAGTGGGAGATATTATTAGGTTCGTGTAGGTGACATTAGATGTCACGTATTAGGAACTACACGAGATGTGTTGTAGTATACTTAAAAGCAGACTTTGAGTATAAGTGAGAGATTGTTGGGGTTATACTGGAAAGTATGCTTTTACTTTGTATAACCAAACTGAATTTTCTGTCTTATTTACTGAAATAAATTATTTATCACTGATGCTTTAAATATCATTGAATGTTACATATATTTATTGCATAATTGTTCAATAAAAAGTACGTGTTACATTGTAGTTAATTTAGTGATACCAGATCACAAAAGATTAAATTAACAGTCTCTTGTAACTAAAAGTATGCGGTTCACGACCTAGATGGAAATGAACAATCCATCGTGAAAGGTTGAAGTGTAAGGCTCAGATTGGCTTGTCTTGACCAAGAGATTACACTAGTGCATGACTGATGCATTGAACAAGGACCTACAGGAGGATAAATTCTTCAGCACTGAACCAGGAAGAATTAGACCTCAGTGGTTCGTCATTTCTTAATCTTCATCCCTTAAATAGGATCGTGTGTGGTTAGTAATTATTGCTTTGACTTATGACGGGTAGAGAATCAATGAGATTCAATACTTTATATCTTGGGCAATATTACTGGTCAAATGCGATTGCTAAGATTTAATACGAAGAATTGTGTGCGAGTACGCTCGTTTGATTTGCCCCCTTGGGAGGTTCATAAGATTTATCATATCAAATCTTGCAAGTGGAATTTGTTTCCGGTATGGATAATAATGTTGAACAGTTCCTTAACCAAGGATAAAAGATATTAATTAATGGAAAGCAATTTCAGTGGCTTGAATTAATTAATGGGCTAGATAATCTTAAATACGGGAAATAATAACCGGGAGCCATATTAACAGTAATATGGGTTAAGATGGATAGTGCAATATTAATTATGTAGTGAGATTAATTAATATTTATGGGCTTGAATAATATTGTGGCTCAATATTGATAATTCAAGATCCATTGGAAGGTCCAATCTTAATTCTCCTAAAGACTCTCAAGTAGCCCAAACATAAAGTCCAATAACTGAAAAAGGTGTTTAAAAATAAAATAAATTTTTGTTGCTATTTTTTCCTAAATTTTCGAAAAATATGAATAAAAGGGGAGAAAGATTTTCTTTGAATTTTGTTATGGAATGAAGATATGTATTCTTGGAATACAAGATTATATCATTAAATTCAAGAAATCTCCAACTTGGGTATTTATATGATGATTTTCGAAAAACATAGAAAAGAAGGAAAAGAAAGATTTTCTTGATTTTCTTGAAAAGATATTATGGAAGATATGTATTCTTGGAATAGAAGAATATCTCATAAATTCAAGAAGATCCAAATCTTGGAATCTTACTCCTTATTTTTCGAAAAATACCATAACAAGAGGAGTTGGGATTTTTGTGGAATATTTAATTATGGAGAAAAGAATATATGGGATATATTCAAGATTTCTTGGAGATCAAGAAAAAGATTTTCCCATCTTTATTTCCACCTAAAATTTCGACCAACCCCTCATTATAAATAGGGGATGAATGTTTCATCCCCAGGAGAACAAGGAAATTGGTTTTTCGGAAAAATATCAGCGTCGATAAAATATCAAATATTTTGAAACGTCGACATATTGTGTATTTTCGAAAATCTTCAATTGTGAGTATGCAATTCCATGTGTTGGAAAAATTAGAAATCCACAAAGGTGGTGCAACATAATTTTATTTTTCCTTTTGTTAAATTATTCACGAGTTCCTTCCACAGGATTGTTGAACAAGGGCAAGGGAATACTTGAGAAGGCTTTTTGGTGTGTTCGTGTGAACGGGATCCATCTTCTCAAAGGTTGTCACTCCGAGAGGTTAGTTCACATAAACCCGTAGCAATTCCGCATGCGTAGGATTTATGTGAACTGTTTATATGCATGATTTGTTGTTGAATTATTATTTGAATTAATATAGGATTAATTCATGCTAGTAATAATTGTTAGAATTAAATTTGTATTTAAATATTCATCCCGAATAGATCCGGGCAATTAATTCCCCAACAAGTTGGAGTGGGACGGTAACGACTGTTAGTGCTTCAGCAGGTAAAGTGAAACTTAAATTTGATGAGGTTAGAGATCTGATCATGAGCGAAGAAATTCGCAAGAAAGAATTGGGTGTGGCCACGGGATCAACCTTGAGTGCAGAAAACAGAGGCAGATCAGAATCCAAAGGAAAATCTAATCGGGGTAGATCAAAGTCGAGGGGCAAAGATAAGCCCAAGAAGGACAAGAGTCAAGTTGAGTGCTACAACTGTCATGAACATGGTCATTACAAAAGCCAGTGCAAGTCACCAGCAAAGACACCAGCGAATGCACCAAAGAAGGATAACAACTCAGCAAACACGACCATTGATGAGGTCTCAAATGCATTAATTTTGAGCTTAAGCAGTCCACTAGAATCTTGGGTGTTAGATTCTGGAGCATCGTTTCATTCGTGCAACAGGGCTGACGTAATGGAAGGCTACACTTCTGGAAATTTTGGGAAGGTTTATCTTGCTGATGATGAGTCCCTGGAAATCATAGGGAAGGGGAATGTTCGGATCAAGACACCGAATGACACTGTCTTGCAGTTGAGAGATGTGAGACATATTCCTGGATTAAAAAGGAATTTACTTTCAGTGGGGCAGCTTGATGATGAAGGTTACAATGTGATCTTTGGTTGCAATCTGTGGAAGATATCCAAGGGTGCAATGGTAGTGGCTCGAGGAAATAAGGAGGGAACGTTGTACATGACAGGCAACACCCGGGACAACATTGCTCTTGCAGGTGAAAAGGGAAATGCAGATTTGTGGCATTGTCGTCTTGGCCACATGAGTGAGAAATGGATGAAAGTTATGTGTTCGAAGGGTAAACTGTCAGACCTTAAGACAGTTGACATCGGGTTATGTGAGGATTGTGTATTCGGAAAACAGAAAAGGGTGAATTTTTCGAAGGGAGGCAGAACCTTGAAGCAGCAGAAGCTAGAGTTGGTCCACAACGACTTGTGGGGTCCAGCACCAGTGACATCTCTTGGTGGAGCATCATATTACATGACTTTCATTGACGAATCTACGAGGAAGGTATGGGTTTATTTTTTGAAAAATAAGTATGATGCCTTTAATGCTTTCAGGAAGTGGAAGACCCTTATAGAAACTGAGACGGGTCTCAAAGTGAAGTATTTGAGATCTGATAATGGTGGAGAGTACGACTAGTAGGGGTGTAAGTGAGTCGAGCCAACTCGCGAGCTACTCGGGCTCGACTTTTAAAAAGATCGAAATCGACTCGAGTGTAATCGAGTCGAGTCGAGTTCGAGTTACTCGAGTAGTTATCGAGTTCGAGTTCCTAAATACTCGACTTGATGGGCTCACGAGCCCCTAATCGAGCTTATATGGTAATTACTATTATGCCATTACTATTATTAATTATATATATTTATATTAATAATATTATACTTAAATTAAATTATAAATTAAAAAATTTGTGCCCTAGATTTTTAGAATAGAATTCGCCGCTATTCGCCGTTTGCGCGTCCACCCACCATTCTCTTCTCCTCACTTCTCAGATTCACTTCCACTCCATTCCATGGTCGCCGGCGGTTGTTACCAGCGTCTTCTCCCCATCATCTAGCCGGATCCGATCTCGTTTTTATCTCGCCAGATTAGTAGGGGAGTTACAATAAGGTAAGTTCTCACTTTTTAGCCTGTGGTTTGTTTTTACTGTTTTTGTTCGTGGAAAATCTATTCTCACAATAACTTAACTGCAAAACATGAAAGTCTAATCTTGGTGATATTTTTTGGCTAAAGAGAATCTTTTTGTATTCGACTGATTCAAATCTCTTCATTTTAATTGCAAAATAGTAATTTTTTTGTTGTAACTTTTGTTTTCAATTGCCGATTTTTTTGTCAACGTGTCTCATAAATATGATATTCCATCAACACACAACTCATCCAAATATCTTCCACTCTATAAAAGTAGCAGCAAGATAATAGGTAGCACTGTAGAAGCGAAAAAAATGAAATTAGAGTGTAGCAGCAAGTAATAGTTTATTTGTGGAAACAAGTAGTAATAGGAAGCACTTTTTATATAATTGAAAATTTGATGTCATGTGTAATGAAATCTGCTAATTAAGTTATATTGGGTTGTACAGGTAATCGAGTTGTCGAGTCGAGCTCGAGCTCGAGCCTATCGAGTTTTTGGTCGAGTCGAGCTCGAGCTTAAAATTTTGAGCTTGACCGAGTTCGAGTCGAGTTTCGAGTTTTGTGTAGTGCAGTCGAGTCGAGCTTGAGCTCAGCAATACTCGACTCGACTCGACTCGTTTACACCCCTAAGTACGAGCTCCGTGAGTTCAAAGAATTATGTGAGGCGAACGGAATTCGAATGGAGAAAACTGTGAGAGGAACCCCCAGCAGAACGGTGTAGCAGAATGTATGAACAGAACCTTATGTGAACGTGCTAGAAGCATGAGATTGAAGTGTGGGCCGTCGAAGATGTTTTGGGCAGAAGCAGTTAACACTGCAGCTTACTTGATAAACAGAGGACCCTCAACTCCCTTGAAAAATGGCATACCAGAGGAGGTCTGGTCTGGTAAGGAGGTAAATCTGTCTTTTCTTCGAGTATTTGGGTATGTTTCATATGTTCATATTGATGTTACTAGTAGAAGTAAATTGGATGTTAAATCTGTTAAGTGTACGTTTATTGGATATATCGATTTTGGGATGAGGAGAATCGAAAGATAATTCGTAGTCGATATGTAGTATTTAATGAACAGATTTTGTACAAAGACAGGTCGGGTACATCCAAAGTAGTTGGTTCTGAGACTCAGGTTGTTGAGTTAGACATTTCGAACTCATGTGGGAGCAAGGAGGTTCAAGATGATCAGGTGATTGTTGAGGAAGAGAACCACGTACACCACCACCAACAATTCCGCTGCGGAGATCTACTAGAGAACATAGATCTGCTGATAGATATTCACATTCTCTTCATTATTTATTGTTGATAGATGGTGGTGAGCCTGAATGTTATGCAGAGGCTACACGTAGTGAGCAGGTGAGCAAGTGGAAACTTGCAATGGATGATGAGATGAATTCGTTGATGACAACGGAACTTGGGAGCTAGCTGAGCTCCCTAAGGGCAAGAAGGCGCTGCAGAATTAAAAAGGAGACAGATGGAAGCAAGCATTACAAGGCAAGACTGGTTGTGAAAGGGTTTCAACAGAAACATGGTATTGATTATACTGATGTTTTACTCCTGTTGTGAAACTAACTACCATTCGGTTAGTTTTGAGTTTGGTGGCTGCAGAGAACTTGATGTTAGAGCAGATGGATGTAAAAATAATCTTTCTTCATGGTGACTTAGATGAGGACATCTACATGAAGCAACCAGAGGGATGCTTGCCAAAGGGGAACAGTGAGCTTGTTTGCAAATTTAGGAAGGAGCAGAAGGATAGTATTATATACAGTGACAGTCAGAGTGTCATTCACTTAGCAAAGAATCTAGCTTTTCACTCAAGGACGAAGCACATTGAGTTGAGGTATCATTACATTCGTTACCTCATTGAGAACAAGATCTTACAGCTAATGAAGATTCGAGAAAGTGAGAATCCTGCTGATATGTTGACTAAGGTTGTGACCTTAGAAAAGTTGAAGTTATGCATGACTTCAACTGGCCTTGGAAACTGAGATGAAGGCCTGACACTCCTACCAGTGAGAGATACCATAAAATGGAGAAGACAAGTTACATTTGGAGTCAGTCTCCAGGTGGAAAATTGTTGGGTTATGGAGCCTGAGTTGGGGAAGGAGTCCGGGAAGCAAGAGGCGCTCAACCAGTTGAGGTCGAGCACGTCCAATTCCAGGGAGGACAAGACGCTCTACCAGTTGAGGTCGTGCACTTCCGCTCGACCAAGGAGCGAGGTCGTGCAGTTCGGGGTTTCAGACAGAATGGGCCAAATCTAGGGTTTTGGCCCAGTTTCATCTTTAAATGCCTATTGACTTGTTGTATTTGTATATCACTCGAAAATTTAGTATATCTCCTGGTTTGGTAGTGCCCCAGACGTAGTCATTCCTGACGAACTGGGTAACCAAATTTGTGTTATTTAATAGCTTGTTTTTCTCAATTTCTCCATAATTGCAGTTTAATTCCTAACATTACTATGTGCTCGATTTTTAAGAAAAAAATGATAAAGTGGTAAAAATATTGGGGTATAAAGAGTTGTTTATTAGAATTTTATATGATAAAATGATAAAGTGATGGGTAGTTGAGGGTAGAAAGACCTATTTATTAATATTTTATATGATAAAGTGATAAAGTGGGATATTTTCATTTAAGGAAATGTGCAACTAAGATTGGAACACCTTAAATGAAAAGAATGCAATTAAGATTGAGACGGGGGGAGTATTACATGTAAATGTAGTACATAAAAGTTTGGGTGATCACGTTGCAATCCAATTTAAAGGCGAATCACTCCAACCCATATGATAATTTTATTTTAAATTTTTTAATTTATGTGAGAAATTATTTATATATTTTTTTTTAAATTTCAATTATTCATTATTTAATTTTGATATTTATTTTTCATTTATCTCTTATCTATTAATTTTGAATAACCCATATTTATGTGGTTGCTATATTTATAATATTTCATCTTCAAAATATATACATTAATTTATATTAAATACATACTACATAATTTATAAGTTTATACTCTCTTTTATTCTTTTTAAATATCATTAGCATGTAACCGATGTACAATGTTTCACGAGATTGAAAATAATTTTTATACCATTAAGTTTAAATTAAATATTTTAAATATTTAATAAGTTTGATTAATTCAATTATAAGTGCATATTTCATTCATTTTTTTATTAAATTTCCGTTTAAATTAAATATTTTAAATATTTAATAAGTTTGATAAATTATGGTTTAAATTTTCTTATGCCAACATTAACCTTAATTTTTTTATAATTAAATATTTATAACAATAAATATTATTGACTAGAAAAATTATTCACACAATATATTTGTAGAAAATTTTAAAAAATTTAATAACCATAAAAAGTAATCATTAAAGGTATATATGAGATAATAATGAGTGAAAATGTCAAGACGGCATATATTATGCAAATAATATCTAAGATTGAAATTAGTATGACATTTAATTTTAATGAGATGAAGTAATTTAAAAATATATATAAATGAAAATATGTATAAATAATAATAAAATATAAAAATTATATTTATAATTAAATTTTAAAATATTTCAGTTAAACTTAATAAAAAAAAATTATTTTAAATCATGCGTTGTTCACAGGTAACGTGCTGCCAGTAGTAACTATTATCTTAAAAATGAAAAGTAGATACTGTAATTTATTGTACTAGCACTATTATCTTAAAAATGAAAAGTAGGTACTGTAATTTATTCTCAACATATCTATAATTATACTGAAATGTATCGTATTATAGACTCGCATAAAATAATCTCGACATATAATTTTAATCATATTAAAATAGGAAAAAAGGTATATTGTTTTTAATTGGGAATAATGAGAAAATGCAAAGGTTAACGGTGGCGGAAAATTAAGAAGCAAATCAAACAAAGTAAAAAGATGCTGGCTGCTGCTACTGCCTACTGCTATGATGTCAAAATAATTAGCTTATTTCCTGAAATGTTGATGCAATATATGGTATATATAGCTTATAATTGGGAAAGAAAAGGAAAACCATGAATGATTAGTTTAGGGCTATATACAATCAGCATCTGCATCATGAATGATTAGTTTAGGGCTATATACAATCAACGTCAGATGCAGATGTGTGGTTGATTACCAACTGAGGATGACAATTCAATTAGTTTCATGCCTTGGATATATCTTCAAATGAATTGTAACACCCTTGAAATTTACGTCAAGTATTTTAGATATTTCATGTATTTCAAAACTTATAAAATATTCACTTCTTTAAAATAAAAATTCATTAATATATTTTCAAAAAATATATATATTTATATGTAGATACTAGATACCCAAAGGAATATTATTTACATACTTTTTCAAAACTCTGTTCCACAAATTTCGTAATTTTCGGTTGTATTTAATATTTTTAAAATTAAAACTCACGATCTCCAATATTGTTGGAGAATTCATATTGTTCAAGTTTGTTATTTATTAAAATTCAAAATAGAAGACCACATATTCATATATGCAATCTGATTCCATAATTTTCTCTACAAAAGTCTTTTTCCTCAGTTCTTTTTATACTCGGTCTTTTCTCAAATTAAAAACACAAAAAAATATTTTTCTTTGTAAATTAGAGTTCTCCCTCTCGATCAAAAGTGACCTTAGCGTTCCTCTTCCCATGAAAGCAGTAATATTTATTCCTCTTTGTTAAATTCAATCCTTTATTTTAACAGTATTTTATCAAAATTTGTAGTTAACAACTTTTAACAATTATATGCCACGCCTTTCAATTTTCAATCACAAAATCTTTATTATACGAATATTTATATAGAATTGGTAAAAAAATATAGTATATCGAAAATTGGAGTTGGATGGTCAATATCAAAAAAGTGGTTAAGATAGACAGGTGATATTATTAAGGGTTGGAAAATCAATGCAAGGGACCTGCTTTGATACTCAGATCGAGTAGACCAGATATTGGAATTTGACGAAATATGGATATTTATTGAAATGCATATCTTATGGATTAAATTGAAAGCAGGCTTTAACGAGGCCCAGTCCAAAAACAAAAGAAGCCCACGTCCAAAGCTGTTTCACCTCAATACCCCAAGTAAAGGGACCCGAGTTGAACCAGATATTTTTCCACGCTAATTCAGAGCCTCTACCCTGCTTCTAATAAATACTCTACCGGCCCACTGTACTTGCTTACGTTATCTTCACTCAGGGAACATCAAATCTTTTTATATTCCAAGAATAATCCATGTACCTAATTTGTATACCTACTAATTTGCATTTTATTAATTAGTAGCTTTCTTTATGTAGTGATAATCAAATCAGGTTGGGAGGACGCTGCCTTGCTGGTGCGTGGTGATTCATCATATTTATAAATATAAAATATATCTACTAAAAAGCTCAATTTGGATGGATGAATTTGAAATTCATGAATTTTAAAAACAAATCACCACTCTCCAATGAATTTACAAATATTTAGGGGCAGCTTGGTATGACTAGAGAATAGTAATGGTAATGGGTATCATTGAGGGATCAATCATTAAGGGTTATCGATTGCATTATTATTGTTTGGTTACAACATCAACAATGAGTATCATGTGAGATGAGTTGAGTAGGTGAGGGCAATCAATTGCTTACTTCTATTCGCATTACCAATGTATCAAACCTACCAAGCAACATCAATAGAATTAATTTCAATTGCTTACTTCCATTACCCCCAACCAAGCGGGCCCTTAGATTTGAGAGTCTAGTTTAAAATGAAGGGATTTTAAATCCTCATCAAAACCATGTCATTTGTTAAATCCCTCCTCTTTACTGCATAACTGTTCAAATAATAGTACGAGTTACATTGTTGTTAATGTGGTGCTACTAGATCACAGAAGATCACATTATCAATTCCTTGTAAATAAGTACAAATTCACAACCTAGATGGAAATGAACAATCCATCGTGAAAGGTTGAAGTGTAAGGCTCAGATTAACTTGTATTGACCAAGAGATTGCACTAGTGCATTATGATGCGCTGAATAGGACCTACAACGAGGATAAATTCTTCAGTACTGAAAGTGGAAGATTTAGACCTAAGTGGTTGATTATTTCTTAATCTCCCTCCCTTAAATAGGATCGTGTGAAATTAATAATTATTGTTTTGACTTATGTTAGGTAGAGAATTAATGTGATTCAATACTTTGTATTTTGGGCAATATTATTAGTTACATGACGATTGCTAAGATTTAATACGGAGAATCGTGTGCAAGTACGTCTTGCGTGATTTGTCCTCTTCTTGGGCTCAAAAGTTTTATCATACCAAATCTTGCAAGTTAAATTAGTTTCCGGTATGTATAATAATGTTGAGTTGTTCTTACTCCAAGGAAAAAGATATTAATTAATATAAAAATTTTCAGTGGCTTGAATTAATTAATTGACTGGATAATCTTAAACACGAGAAATAATAACCGGGAGCCATATTACAGTAATATGGGTTAAGATGAATAGTGCAATATTAATTTTATAGTGAAATTAATTAATATTAATGGGCTGAATAATATTGTGGCTCAATATTGATAATTCAGAGTCCGTTGGAAGGTTCAATCTTAATTCTCCTAAATGCCCCTCAAGTAGCCCAATATAAAGTCCAATAATTGAAAAGGGTGATTAAAAAAAAAAAAAAATTATTGTTGCCTAATTTTCCTAATTTTCAAAAATTGTAGGAAGAAAAGAGGAAAAAAATTTCTTGATTTTCTTGAAGAGATTTTATGGAAAAAGATAAGTATTCTTGGAATACAAAATTATCCCATAAATTCAAGAAATCCCAAATCTCGTTTCTTGCCTTGTATTTTTCGAAAAATCCCATATAATAAATAAGAAGAGATTTTGTTTGGAGTCAATTATGAAAAATAGAATATATGAGATGTTAGTGTTAGTGTCCTAGAGACGATCTATTGTAAGGACATAATACTCGATGATATTCAGTTTGATTTAATATTATAATTCACTTAATATTAATGTATGGCAATACACTTGTTTGAATATTATGTTTGATTGTTTGCATTATTCATGCAAGTGTTCCCATGAGTCATTGTTGTCATTGAGGTTGTGAGAACTCAGATGACTTAAGCATGATTCTCAAATAGTCTCAATCAAGGATCATCAAGAATGGGATATTGATGATACAATGGAGATTGGTGTGTGATCTGCACCATACTCTTAGAGAGTGTAATAAGATCTCACTTACTACGAGATACTAGGTATCTCATGATGGATGCACAAATACCTTAGTGGGTATTTGTATACCCATCCGAGAAACCATTTGATGTATTTCCACTATATGTGTCTACGGGTGTCTCGGTTAGTGGGAGCGATGCGATACTCCTTTTACTTGAGGTCAATACGCACGACATGGGTAGGATGATGAACTTTGACCATGATCGACGCTTGCACCTTAACCATGTGTAGATATGACTTAGATTGGGTTCATCACAAAGTACATGTGTGTGGTAGTTGAGCCAAGAATAAGATTCATTCCTCAAAGTGGATTTAGAGAGAATACTCATCTTCTCATCATAATTGGATCAAAGTCATCGGCCGATGCACGTCAACTTAGACTTTGTGGCTAAGTGTGACATACATGATCAATTAGTGATTTGAGATAAATTGATTAAGTTATTTGAATAGACACTTCATCATGTTCAAGGCTTAATCGAGTATTCGTGAATGAAATGAGGAAATCGTAATAGCCCATGTTTCAGTTACAGGTAGTTGCACGTTTCTCGCAACGTACCTCATATATTGAGAATGTCTTATTTATTGTCTAGGGTTCAATTAAGACAGTTAGTTTGACTAATCGCTCGATATATGAGGGCCTATGGGTCACACAACAAGTAGTTTCCTTTTACGGATTATAGTTGGTTGATTAAATGTTAAATTTAATTTAATATTTAATTTATGGAGAATTAATTAATAATAGATTAATTTGAAATTAATTATTATTAATGTTTAATTAAATTGGATTTAATTAAATAGAATTCCCAATAATAATATATGGAATATTATTATAGGATTTAATATATATGGAATCAAATCCGTAGAGATTTGATATACATGGGAATTAAATCCGTAGAGATTTTATATATGAAAAATTAATCTAAAGGATTTATTTTATGAGATTAGGGATTTTATTTCCTAATCAGGTTAGTTTAAGATTTAAGCTGAGTCTTCCCTATATATATGAGATCTTGGGAATTCACAAACAACGTTAATTCATATTTCTCCATAAAATCTAGAATATGAATTTTCCTAGCAAATTCCGCCTTAGATTCAACGCTGGCAAATTTGTGCAAGTCCGTGATTGGGGATTACGTGGATACCATAGTTGAGAAATCTGCTCTCGAGTTACTGTAAGATTTCTCGTTATGATTATTGTAATCTTTTATACAATTAACTGTTGGTTGTTGGTGAACTTTAAATTCCGCTGCACATGTATTATGTGTTTACGTGCCTCTAAATTCCAACATGAGATATATTCAAGATTGTATCTTGAGAAAATATAAGGAAATTTCCCATAAGCCCAATTGACCTAAAATTTTCGCCCACTTTGGTTATTATAAATAGGGGATGATTTTTTCATTCCCCAACACAGTTCCATGAGTTGAAAAAATTAGAAATCCACAAAGGTGGTGCAACATATTTTTCTTTTTCCTTTTTGTTAATTGCTCGTGAGCATCCTCCCACTGGATTATCGGACAAGGACGTGAAAATACTTGAAAAGGACTTTGGGTTTGTTCGTTGAACGGGTACTCATCTTCTCTGCGTTGATTCGTCAAAAAGGTAGGTCCGCGTAAATTCTAGAAATTCCACATGCGTAAGATTTACGTGATTATATTATGTATATGATTGTTGTTCGTTGTGCGACGATCCGAGGAGGGGAGGATCCGCAGTTTGGGGGAGACCGTCGCAGATTTACGGGAGGAGAAGGAGGGTCATGGTGGTGTGGCAAAGGGGGGGGGCATTTGTTGGGGAATGAGTTACACAGATCTATTCGGGGTGAATATTTAAATACAAATTTAATTCATTAATTATTACTAGCATGAATTAATCCTATATTAATTCAAATAATAATTGCAACAACATATCATGCATATAAAAAGCCACGTAAAACCACATGCGGAATCTACGGGTTTCGTGAACATACCCTCTCGGGATGGCGGTGACTTGGGTCGGACGGACTAACCAAAAGGACTTCCCAAGTATTCCCTTAGCCCCTTGCTCGACAATCCGATTGGAAGGATACTGCATGAACAATTAACAAAAGGAAAAAATAAACTTTGTTGCACCACTTATGTGGATTTGCTAATATTTCAAAGACATGGAATTGTACTTGGGAATGAACTAATCATCCCTATTTATAGGAGGGGAGGGTGGTCGAAATTTATGTGATTTTTCAATGTGGGAAAAGACTTTTCTTGGTCACCAAGAAATCTTGAATATATCCCTTATATTCTTTTTCCCATAATTAAAATATTCCACAAAAATCCCACCTCCTCTATTATGGACAAAATTTTCGAAAATTAAGTGTCACAAGAATCCAAGATTTGGATCTTCTTGAATTTATGAGATATCCTTGTATTTCAAGAAATACATATCTTCCATAATATCTTTTCAAGAAAATCAAGAAAATCTTTCTTGCCCACTATATTTTCAAAATTTCGAAATTTACTATATAGATAACCAAGTGGGAGATTTCTTGAATTTAATGAGATAATCTTTTATTCCAAGAATACATATCTTCATTCCATAATAAAATTCAAAGAAAATCTTTCTCCCTCTTTTATCCATATATTTCGAAAATTAGAGGAAATATTAAACAACAATATTTATTTTATTTTAATCACCTTTTCAGTTATTGGACTATATGTTGGGCTACTCAGGGGGCCTTTAGGAGAATTAAGATTGGACCTTCTAATGGATCTTGAATATCTAATATTGAGCCACAATATAATCCAGGCCCAAAATTATTAATTAATCCCACTACATAATTAATATTGACCATCCATTTTAACCCATATCAGTCAAATATGGCTCCGGTCATTATTTCCGTGTTTAAGATTATCTAGTCCATTAATTAATTCAAGCCACTGAAATAGCTTTCCGTTAATTAATATCTTTTGTCCTTGGTCGAGGAACGGTTCAACATTATTATCCATACCGGAAACTGTTGGGGAATGAAACTAATTCCACTTGCAAGATTTGGTATGATAAAACTTATGAACCTCCCAAGGGGGCAAATCAAGCAAGCGTACTTGCACACGATTCTTCGTATTAAATCTTAGCAATCACATGTGACCAATAATATTGCCCAAGATAAAAAGTATTGAATCTCTCTCTGATTCGCTACCCATGATAAGTCAAAGCAATAGTTACCAATCCCACGTGATCCTTTTTAAGGGGGCGAAGGTTAAGAAACAACGAACATTTGAGGTCTAATTCTTCCTTGTTCGATTCTGAAGAATTTATCCTCCCTGGAGGTCCTATTCAAATAAGATCGGTCATGCACTAGTGTAATCTCTTGGTCAAGACAAACCAATCTGAGCCTTACACCTCAACCTTTCGCGATGGTTGTTCATTTCCATCTAGGTCGTGAATGGCGTACTTTTAGTTACAAGGGACTGTTAATTTAATCTTACGTGATCTAGTATCACTAAATTAACTCTGATGTAACACGCATTTAATTATTGAACAATTATGCATAAATATATATAACATTCGGTCATATTTAAAGCATCGTTGATAAACAATTTATTTCAAATAAATAAGTCCGAAAATTAGGTTTCGATTATACAAAGTAAAAAGCATACTTTTCAATTATAATCCCAACAATCTCCCACAAAGTCTGCTTTTAAGTATACTACAACACGTCTCGAGTAGTCCGTGACATCTAATGTCACCTACATCTAACCTAATAATTTCTCCCACTTATACTCAAAGCAGATTGGCAATGGTCTTGACACCCATTCCACCCACATGTCTCTCGAATGTATTCAGAGACAGACGCTTTGTGAATGGATCTGTTAGGCTGTCCTCAGACGCTATCTTTGCCACATCTATATCTCCTCTCTTAACGATTTCTCGTATAAGATGTCTTTCCTTTAATGTGTTTGTTTGACCCGTGGACTCTTGGTTCTCTTGAATTTGCAATCGCCTTAGCAGAGATATTGCTAGACAAATTCAGAACACCATCCAAGTCCACTAAGAAGATCTAGAGCCCAATCGGTTCTTTCACTGCTTCACAAGCAACTACTTACCCGAGTCCCATGGTTGAGTCAGTGATGCATTTCTGCTTCACACTCGTCCATTTGATGGCTACACTTCCCAAATGGAAACACACTAACTGAGGCAGATAATTTCTGGAATCTATATCTGATTGGAAATCCGAGTCCGTGTAGCCGATGGGGATTGGAGTATCTGACTGATAAATCAACATTCTATCCCGAGTTCTTTTCAGACACTTCAGAATGTTTTTAACTGTCATCCAATGCGCTTTCCCTGGGTTACTTTGATATCTTGCTACCATGCCTACGGCAAAGCAGATATTCGGTCTCGTACACAGCAATGCATACATAAGGTTTCCGACAGCCGAAGCACAAGGAATACCTTTCATGTCATCTATCTCCTTTTTTCGTCTTGGGAACATTTTCTTGGATAGATGGATTCCAAGTCCGAAAGGTGCGAATCCTTTCTTGGAATCTTGCATCTTTGAAGTATTTCAAGGCGTGTCTATGTATGAAACTTGCGATAACCCCGATCATCCTTATCTTGCGATCTCGGTGATCTTGATCCCAAGGATTTGTCCGGCTTTCCCTAAGTCTTTCATATCAAACTGTTTTTGAAAAAACATGCCTTACTACGTCGATCACACCTTCACATCGTTCCGATGATCACAATGTTATCTCGTAAAGTACTTAAGAATACCAATGCGATCCGACACGCTTTTATACACACAACTTTCAAACTCGTTTTGATCAAACCCATAAGACTTTACAACATGATCAAAACTTTGGTTCCAAGCTCTGGATGCTGTTTGAGTCAAGTAAATGGACCTCTTGAGCTTACAAACTAGGTGTTCTTGGTGCATTTTCAATGAAACCTTGGTGTTGTTGCACATAGATCTCTTTATCAAGACTCCGTTAAGGAAATTTGTCTTGACATCTATTTGCCAGATTTCAAGGTCGAAGTCTAAAGAATCGATAAGAGAATACGGATGGACTTAAGATGGGCTCTACGGAAAAAAAGTTTCCTCATAATCGATCCCTTCTTTACGAGTATAACCTTTTCGCCACTAGTCTTGCTTTAAAGGTTTCAACCTTCGCATCTGTCCTCTTTTCCTCTTATATACCCACTTGCATCCAATGGGTTTGACCCCATTAAGTGGTTCGACTAGCTCCCACACTCTATTATGATACATAGAACCCATTTCGCTTTCATTCTTTGTTTTGCCAAGAATCTGATCCTTATCTTGGAGTGCCTCGTCATATGTCCATGGGTGCGATTAGGAATCAAGTCCGAGGACTCTCCTATTCCCATGAATCTCTCGGAAATTTGTCTAACAACCCTCCCACTCTTGAGGCTCAGGTTGTGCCAGAAAAACGTATCGTTTGGTACATCATCTAGTACAGTTGGCACTGAGGTTTGCTTTCTAAGCTCATTTAAGGTAATCTCACTTCTGGGTTTTCTTTGGTTCATATAGTCTTCTTCCAAAATCTAAAGTGGGTGCTTATTACCACCTTTTGATCTTCGGAACTATAGGACATACACCCTTTTTGTTCCTCGGGGTATCTACAAGCTTTTTAATTACGATCGAGGATCCAACTTTATGGGCTTCCTTGTCCAACATGTAGGCCGGACACCCCAAAGTTCTCATGTGTCTCATACTAGGCTTGCGCCCGGTCCACAATTCTTTGGGTGTTTTGGGAACCGATTTGGATAGCACCAAGTTCAGAATGTAAGTCGCTGTAAGGTATGACCCCAGAATGACTCGGGAAGATCCGTATAACTCATCATTGATCTAACCATTTACAAAAGAATTATGTTGCTTCGCTCTGCAAACCCCATTTTATTGAGGGGTTCCGGGTGCGGTGAGCTGGGATACAATCCCTTCATCAGATAAGTAGTTCAAAAACTCATTGCTGAGGTATTCGCCTCCACGATCAGATCGTAGAGACTTGATACGTTTTTCCCTATGATTCTCTGTTTGAGCCTAAAATTCTTAGAATTTCTCAAAGGGCTCAGATTCATGCTTCATAAGGAAAATGTACCTTGAGTAATCATCAATAAAATTACTCATAACCTCCTCTTGCTTTGGTTGACATTGAACTACGCACATTTGTGTGAACGATCTCTAACACTTCTTTGGCACTATTCCCCTTTGGCTCCAAATGCCCTCTCGGTCATATTAGTCTCCAAACATGATTCGCAGGTTGAAATCGGTTCAACTTGGTGAAGCCCTAGTGAACTGTCTCTCACCAACCTTTGGATCCTCTTTGGATTTATATGACCCAATCTTAGATGTCAAAGAAGTGTCTCGTTCACGTCTGATGAACGTTTTTCTTTTCTCGGAAACAGTTGATGTGTTATAGGATACATTTCGTGAGTGGTGTGCATAGTTAATTGTATAGAGATTTTCCATCAATGTCCCGTAACAGATACACTCATCGTTTAAAAAATGATGTCATTCTTATTAGAAGAAACTTAGTGTCCTTTAATCGAATTTTAGAAACTGAAAGTGAATTCTTTCTAAAACTGGGAACATAAAGATAATCTCAAAAAAAACTTTATCTTCAAAAGATAGGTGAACTTCTCCCGCTGCTTTAACTGCCACTCATGTAGCATTGCAATGTCTGCTACTTGCGTAGTATTGCAATAATCGTTACTATCGTAGCATTGTAATATCTTCCACTTACGTAGCATTGCAATGTCTTCTACTTTCGTGTGTGATGAGGATCTCACTCCCACTAAGTTGCCGGATCATTTAGAACTGTAGGTCCCGAACGGGTTTTGTGAGGGCAGAAGTCTAGAGGGGAGAGGTGAATAGACTTACGAAAACTTTTTTGTGCAGGTCGGTGTGATGGCGTTAGCTTTGATCAGAGTCTTGAGTGAATCGGTTTGGGTGATAACCAACTTACTAATCGCTGAAGCCAGATTAGTTGATAATATCAGTTTAAGCGTGATGTGTCGCGGAAAGCTTAAGTTTTACCCGTGAAAAACCGGTTTTTATAAATCGATTCCAAAGTTAGTGTTTTTAACGGTTGGTGAAGTGTCAAGCTTGATCGGATCGAAGCTTGGTGCTGGTGATCTCAACTTAGAATATGTATGCGCTTTAAAGGTTGTGTGCAATTGTGTGACAAGTTAATCAAAGCGGTAAAGGCACACAAGATTTTATAGTGGTTAGGACAAACCGGTCCCCACGTCACTCTTCCCTATCACAAGGGGCACCAACTTAACCAAGCGAACTTAGTTTTATGTGTTAGTTCAACCACAAGACAATCGACAGATATTTAAGGAGTTCTCACTCAACCGATCCTTTAAATCGAGAACTAGAAACCACGGTGCGAAATCTTGCTAAACAACTTAACCTAACTTGGGTTTGGATAAGATTGTTTTGGTTCCAACTATGAAATCTTTTCTAGTGTTTAAGGTAGCCTATCGACTAGATGAAAAGATTTCTATGCTAAGAACTTATGGGATGAACACTTAATAAAATAATCTTCTTGATCGTGTTCTTCGATGCGGAAATCGATAATTGCTTGAGCTTCTTGATTGTTCGGTGTTTAGTATCTTCACTCTGAAGTGTGATCCCATATTTATAGACCTTGAAATCAAAGAGCCGTTGGAGAGCAATTTGAATTTCAGGCTATATTAAATGAGTTTGTAGGATTGATGTGGCGTCTTGAGGCGGCATGGCGAAAAGCGTGAACTTGTATTTTATAGTCGTAAGAGAGAAAGCAAACATCAAATCCCTTAATTGTCGGCTCCGATCATCGTGTCTTGTTCTTATTGGTTAGCCAGGCGCGACTTTTCGGTGTTTGTTCTTCCAACTAAGGTTGACATTCTTCTTGTTCGGATCGTAGGCGTATGATTAGGTGAAACATCGGTTTTCACTGGTGGTGACTTTGATCGATCGAGCCCGATCGATCTACTGATGGAGTCTTCGGTGCGGTTGACTTAGCTTCAACTAGCGGACTCGGTGATGTAGGTCTTCGGTCCGATCTTCCGGAAGTCATCGATCTTCAAGTATTACGAGTTTGAGCTTTATGACGGTGAGATATCGACTAGATCGGATCGATCGATCTTCATTCTTCTCAAAGATTCGGCCTGTCGGGATATCAATTTGTTCTTTGGATCTTGGATCGACTTATACATATTGAGGTTCCCCTCAATATGTGACCTATCTATTACATCGGTTGTTCTATCAAGATAATTATCATATGGTATTCTATAAGCGGTAATATAAACATCGATCATACCTAAGCAGTCATTTGGTCCTATTACATGTGTTTACGGAACTTTTATCAAAACTATAAATTTCCCAACAATTTCCCCTTTTTGATAAAATCAAAACACACGAGAAACCAAACACAGTTGATAAATATAGAACGAAGAAAAAGCACATAATCGAAGACAATGAGATTTTGTCTTAGGATCGAAAAATAAACTTTTCTCATTAGATATATCGATTACATGTTACATCGAGAAAAGTTTGAATTTAAAAAGCGGTGATCTGAGAAGTCTTACGATTCTTCACTCTTTAGGCTTGTATCTTACGGCATCTCTCTTTGATCTTGAAGTGCGTTGAAGATCCGATATAGTTTCCATTTGACATCATTGGTCTGGCGAGGATCGGTTATATGCGTTTTGCTCGGGATGTCAAAGTAGAATCTCTGAAATGTCGATCATTAAATGAGCCATATGCCTTCTTCTTCGAGTAATCCAACAGATCATACTCTTGGCGAGATATTTTTTACATTGATAAGTTTGGCCTCATTTTCCGGATACTTGAAAATAACGGATATTTATTTTCTAACCGGTTGAGAAATTCATCATCTGGAGATTCTTCTCGTGGAACAAGATTAAGGACAAAAGCATCCGAAGCCATTCACTTGATCTTGTTTCATTCCTCAAACCTCTTAGCATGTCTGGTAGGTTTTTGGAATGATCTCATCAACTCTCTTCTTTGGCGGTGAGGTTACGCATCTAGAATTTTCAGCCTTTCCTTTCTTCGCTCTCGATCTGAATTTTTTCTTGATTTTACGCCTCTGTCAATTTTACGCCCTTCTTTCTTCTTGGCTTTTTGGGCCTCTTGACCTTTGCTCTTTGGGCGATTTCTCGGCCGTTCCTTATCGGCACATGTCTCTGCTATTTGTGCTTCTTGTGACTATTTTAGTCCGAGTGGTGGTATGCGAGTTGTGTCTGCGAGTATTTGGTCTGAGTTGTGATTTCAGCACCACCAGTGACTACCTTTTGTGATGTCCAAAGACTTCGCGTGACTACCTTTCTTGCCTTTGACTTTTCCATCTTTTGAGAGACTTCGTTAGCAAAAGAGATCCGGATGGTCTAGTCTTTGTCCATAGGCTTCAACTATGCGAATTGGGTCTTTGTTGTTACGATCATGTCGGTTGGTTTCTCCTCCGTCCTTCCCCCTTTTTGGTTTGATCAAAAAAGGCGTGAGTGGGAAGTTAGGGATCCATGGCCCGACCGATATTGCCATGTTGAGATCTCAGAATGAGATAAACACGGAACTTGAGCGGTTAGATGTTCAACAACCGAGATATTTCGGTCTTGATAGATTCCATGGCGATAGAGAGTGTAAAAATCGGTTTGTTAAGTTTCTCTTACATCAATTCGAGCTTTTCGGTGAGCATCGAAAAAACTTGTTGTTGATCCACAATCGACTTGTCATCAATCGGATTTTATAAGTTCGGCGAGACACGGTGGTCACGATTTGGGAGAACCGATCTTTGATAATTGCAATCCGGGAAATAGCCAAGTCCCTTTGATCTGTTATTTCTTTGAGGCCAATCGCCTCGATCGACTATCACTCCCTCAACTTCTTCTTTCGGGAGATCTTTGAGACAAGATCGATTTCTGAAATTGATCGTGATGATATGAGATGTTGGAATGTTTTTCGTCACTTGATCGATCTCGGTTGTTTGTGCCTCCGGTGGTTGGTCATGAAGCTAAGACACAGTTCCACTATCATCGGCAGCCTCTGTATCCTTCATTGTAGCATATGCTTGAGGGAGCTTCTTGAAAGCGATCTCGGTTCGCCTTGTTGATCAACCTTAGCTTCGCGTGGATCGAGCTTTGATAGATTCAATGAGTTATCAACTCAATTTGGTGATCCTACTTTAGTGATTTCCTCATATCGAAATCAAAATCTGCAAACTCATCAAGACCGCCCATTTGCTCAATAATCATTATAAAATGCGAGAAGCTTTTTGTCTGAGATCTCTCGGTGAGGATCTCCATAACTTGTTCTCTAATAGCGGGATGGGCGACCCGATTCGGATACATCTCATCAATTTCTCGTTCGATTTGCATTCGACTATTTTCCTGTGATGGTCTTTGATGATCTAGACTCGGGAATTATGCATCCGGATTCCGGTTGATGAGATGTGGAGGTTAGTGTGGTGCTTGAGTAGGTGGAAGTTGTCGATAGGCTCGACCTGCGAGAGGTTTACATTGTGGAGGCGATTCGCTGGTTCCACAGCAGTAAGGTTTCAGTTCGAATCTGATTGCGATTTTAGGTTTCGTAGGCGGTGGAAGAAGTAGGAGAGACATGCTTTCGGCAGACCATTAGTCCGAGTGGTGAATCATTTCGATTTGGAGGAGAAGGAGATCGTTTGTCTCGTGCTTCTTCCTCGAGAATGAATGGCGAACTCTCGGCTTGAGAAAGCTGCTGTCGATTTTTCACGATTTTTGTGGTGCAATGGTGATCTGGCGCTCTTTCTTCATCGACTCATCTTCTAGCATCGAGTCATGGAGGCTTGCTTCGCATTCTTCGGCCTCTTTTCCGGACCTTCACCGGTTTTTCTTTTCTTCTTGGGGGCTTGGTGTAGGCGAAGTTGCTTCCTTGCTTTTCCCTTCTTCGCGTCTTTGGGGAGTTGCGATATCATCGTCTGGTGGCCCAAATATGGCTAAAAGTGGTGGAGAGGAATGCCTTGTAGGGCTTCGGTCCATTCTGTTCCCCATCGGCATTTGGCATTTTGTCTTGTAGGATAACCGCAACCTTGTTGAGATTCTTGATCCTCTTCTTGAGATAGACACGCCTCCACTCATCAACTCCAAATTTATCATGTTCTTGGAGTAGAATGGCCTTTAGGAACCCATGCCAATTGATGTTCTTGGCCATCAATTATTGCGACCATCTTTGTCTGGTTTGGTGATGTAAGAGCATAAAATTTGAATGAAATACCCATAATTGTTTTTGACAAAATATCAAACAACAATCGGTATTTCCTCTTGAGCATTGGCGACAAAAGCGGCGTATGATGTTTGTCGGCCCTCTCGATGAGCTCTTTTTCGATCGGCTCATCTTGATTCTCCCTCAGTAGTGAGCGGAAAGAGATTCATCCTTTTGGTAGGTTGAGCAGACGAGTTATATCCTCATTCGTCGGTCGATCTCTTCTCCGTTATTTTCGAAAGTAGTTCTTCTCTCTGGAGCATCTGTATCCACCCTTAAATTCCTTACGAATTCGAGGGCTTCATCTTTGCATCTTTGGATTGCGATTGAGCAAAGACAATATTTCTCAAGTCACGCTTTCTTGAGAATTTCCTCCACTTCCATTGATTAGGATCCTTTGTCACCCCCAAATTATACGAACTTGTCCTCGACAATCCTTAATGTCGATTCGCATAGTTGCACATTATTTTACCCATACCATGAGTGATCATCTACGAGATAAGATAGATTCGGTTAAAATTGTGCATAAATACTAAGAATATCACATATCGAAAACCAAGAAACAATAAAACATAATCTGAGGATATCAATGATTGACAAAATCTTTAAGATCAATGGTTTTAAAAGAATGATTCATCAAATTATCGAAATTACCAGATTACGCTTTTTTGGATTTGAGACTTAAGAAAAAACACTTTGAATCGCAAAAGTAATCTGGAGAGTTTTGTAAAATAAAACGCATAAGTTTGTGATTTGGAAAACTCTGGTAGGGTTTTTGATGAACCTTATAAAGATGAGGAGGGAAAAAGATAAGATTTGGAAGATCAACCGTTTGAAAAGATTAGACGATCCAGATTAAGCGGTTTTGATCGAATGGTTGGGAAAAACACGTACGAAAACCTTTTGGATTTAAAAGCTCATTTTGTAGCAATTAATACATGTACCCCACGTCCGCATTAAATGATTTGCGGGGATCGTCCACGGTGTAATCGTCTGATAAAGGCAAATAAAAGCAGATAAAATCCGATAAATAAGCAAATAACAAGGGAAAAGAAAGGCGTATTTGATTGACTGATATAGTAATCAGTCAATACCACTTGAAGTTGATTCCACTTGTTGATCTTAGTTTTCTGCCTAAACCTTATAATTTCCCAACTGATCTGTTTCATTTTGTGTCTGATTTCCCTTCTGATCCTCCTCGATCAGTTGAAGTTCCCCCTTCAATTGATATTTTGTTTTCTCATAGACCGATATATATCGATTTGTTGAGGTTTCAAGTTCAATCGATCTTCCTTATATCGTCGATTTCATATGTAATCGATTTTTGGTTGACCTAATCGATTCTTCTCGGATCAAGCCAATTCTTGGGATAAGTGTTACCGCCAAAACTTAGTCTAGAATAGTAGTCTCTATTCCTAAGTTCAGCGATTTGTTTATCGTAATTATAAATGCACGTATATCTTGATATGTCAATCCGTAGTAAATTTATCCAATTATCGATCGGCGTGATTTTCTACATTTGTCCTTGTGATGCAAATTTCTCTAAAAGGCTTTTTGAAATCAAATTTGCATTTGCACCCTTCTTGGCCTCTATAAATTGGACCAATGTTTTTACACAACATAACCCATTCACCATACTTATCTTTCTTTGTAAAAACATGCATTACGGTGAACCCTATTTTTCGGTGAAACTTAGGCAAACACCTTTACCCTTTTTTCAATGATTTGACTTCTCAAATCAACCTGTGTGTCCCTTATCATTGTTTTTAAATTCGTCATCAAAGATTTCACATACAATTGTTGCCAAGCTCCTTTACCACCAATGGCCGGATCTGTATGCATGGCGAAGAAGACACTTCTCCTAACCGTATGCACCTTGTGTGTCTATCGTTATGGACGTAACCGGCATCAACAGGACTCGATCGATATAAAACATGAGTTTGATATACGGTCTTGATCGGACAACGGTGATCTTTCGTATATCAACTCAATTTTTTCATGCAACACATGTGCCCATAAGGTCTTTGAACCAATTTCTTGGCACATGTGCTCCATTTAACAGCTGGAGAGTCAATTGACTTCAGGTCTAAGGGCTCCTGGCTTAGAAATCCTATCAACGCCGCTCTCGCTCTCTTTGGTTTTAGCCACTAAGCGGCTTTAGGATTTCTTTAAAGCCTCTCTCACCCTTGTTAAGTGGGGGAAAATGAGAGCATCAGATTTAAAATCTCTCTCTCCCCTGCTCTTCTTGGGTTAGGATGAGGGTTTAGGGTTATAGGTTTAGGGTTTTCGGTTATGACTTATGTCTTGACCTCCGGGTCCTTTGTACTTGTAACTTGTAATGTGTCGACCTTGGTCTTTATCAATGAAAAGTTCTATTATTCCATTGTTGTGTAAATTCTCTGCTTTCTTATGCGATTGTAGACTTTAATCTGTGAATCTTGCTTGTTGAATATCAGCTAAATCGACTTACAAAGATGTAAAATAACCCAACTGATTTAATCAGATATTCCTTTTAAATTGAGTGTTTCCTTTAATCGATAAACCTTAAATCGATCGAGTTCCTTTAATCGATAACTAGTAAATCGATCGATTTCTCACATCGGTTCCTTGGTGATCTTTTGATCGATTGAGATACCAAACTCAATCGATTCCTTTCATCTGGTTAGTCTCTTAACGGTGGTTACGAGAACAATCCATCAATCATTTTAGGTGCTTTTTTTCTCCGAGATCCGAAGCCCTAGCTCATTACACAATTCTCTGAATCTAATCTCATTTAGTGGCTTGGTTAGAATATCGACTTTCACGTAAATCGGTGTGAATCTTTTTCCATTCGATATTCTTCTTTTCAACATGATCTCTTATAAAATGGTGTCGACATCCACATGCTTGCATCTTGTATGTAGAAACGAGTTACGAGTGATTGCAATAAAGATTATTATCATCGCGAGAATATAGGTACATTCTTAGCTACGATGTTATAATCCCTCATTTTGGCGACTAAGCGGAAGCGGTTAGAACAACGACTTCTATGCCCATATATTATGCCTTGATAGTAGATGTCGCGAAGCGATGTCTCGCTTTTTTGAAAACCACGAGATCGGTTTTCTTCCTAAAAATCGACATGTTCCGAGGTTGACTTCCGTCAATCTTGCAACCTCCATAATCATAATCGGAATACCCACTAAGCTCTAGATTATCATCGATGGGTAAAATAAACCAAGGTTTCTTGTCCCTTGAGATACTTAAGAATCCGCTTATTTCGCTTCTAGGTGGCTTTGTATTGGATTTGCTCGAAATCGGCACATACACCTCTTGCGCAAAGGTGATATCCGGTACGCTTTGGCGGTCAGTGCGATGAGAGATCAATGAGAGCCCTATATTCTTTACGATTTGTTTTCGACCATCCTCATCTGGATCCATCTTGAATCCGGTCATCATAGGAATTTTGGCTTCCTCGCAATTTCCAAACTTAGCCAATAAATTCTAGTGTACTTCGCTTGGCGGATGAATATTCATACGCACTTTGCTTCACTGGAGACCCGAAAGTAATTCATCGTCCCATCATGGACATCTCGAACTTCCTTGCATCGACTTTGATGAATCTTTCACATAGACTCTTGTTAGGAGATCCGAAGATGATGTCGTCCACGTAGATCTGAACCATCAGAATATCTTCTCCATCTTCTATTCTGAATAAGGTTCTGTCCACTCTTCCTTTAGTGAACCCATTGTCGATCAAGAAGCGAGAGAGAGTGTATCATACCAAGCTCGAGGAGCTTGTTTGAACCATAAAGAGCTTTTCTTAAAGCGGTACACTTGGTTGTTCTTTTCAAGCACGGAGGTTGTTCGACATAAACTTCCTCTGCTAGTACCCCATTTAAAAATGCACTCTTTACGTCCATCGATACACGGTGAACCCCCTCGTGGGAAGCATATATAAATGACCCGAATGGCTTTAAAGCGATTTGGTCGTGCAAAGGTCTCGTCATAATCAATTCCTCCGATTGTGAATACCCCTTAGCAACAAGTCTTGCCTTATTTCGGTGATGACATTTTTCTAATCTCTCTTGTTCTTGAAAACCCACTTCGTGCCAATTCGTCTTGATGATTTGGTGCATCTACCGGTTCCCAAACTTGATTTATGTTTAATCTGTTCGACTTTCTTCTGCGCATGGCTAGAATCCGACTTGCGTCTTGTAGAGCTTCCTCTATTGTTGTTGGTTCCTTCATAGACAAATAACAACAATACATGGCACTTTCACCAATCGATGTCTAGTTTTAACTTTATCGGATGGGTCTCCGATGATCGATCGGTTGGATGGTGGTTATCAGTCCTTACGATTACGATTGCGTGGGATTTGGAGAACATCATCCATTTTCGATAAAGGTTCATTACTAGAGACCGGGAGTGGTGCGAAATTATGATCCACTTGATAAGAACATGTCTCGGTGATGTTGGACTCATCATGTCTTTGATGTATGTTCGTGGGAACTTCAGTGTTCCCCACGAGCCAGGATGGTTCGGTTAATCTTATCTCGGTATGTCGAACTTCTTCACTTAAACATTAGCCAGTACCTTAGGATCCGAATGATCCGGTGAATCACTAGATCTGGAATGTATATTTATTACGGTTTCGATTCTTTTTCCTTGATCATTAGGTGATCCATTTTCCGAGCATCGGTACTTGTTGATCGTGTACATCTTGATTCGAGGTGATTTCTCTTGTTCGGAAGATGCTTCATCAAAGACTACATGGGGTGTTTCTTCCACAAGTAGGGTTAAATGCATTGTAAACCACGAAAGCCTTGCTAGATGAGGAATATCCTAAGAATATACCCTCATCGACTTGGCCTCAAAAGTCTTCAATTGACTCTTCCCATTGTTGTGTATGAAACACTTACACCCAAAAAACATGGAAGTAAAGAGACACGAGGTTTTTTTCGTCCTTCCCACAGTTCATAGGGTGTTTTGTAGTGAGCCTTAGTCGGAAGACATACGTTACGAGTATGGCATCGTTGTTGATTGCTTACGCCTTGAAACGGCTTGGTATTGCATGTTCGGCTAACATCGTCGCAGCAGAACTTCTTTGAGAGTTCTGTTTCTCCGATTCGCTACTCCATTTTGTTGTGGCGTCCTTGCGGTGATGTTTCATCTTTGTATACCAAACTTAGAGCAAAAATCAATAATAAAAAGAGTTCGTAAATTGCGCACCTTTATCGATCCGATTTTTACTACACCGACACCCTTCTCATTTTGTAATCTTTTTTAGCGACTCGGGTATCTTCGTTGTCGTCTCATTCTTCTTATGTAAGAATATAACCCGTAAACTTGGAATAGTCATCCACGATTACGAGTATATTTCGTCCGTTGAGAGATGTGGTGTAATCGGGTCCAAATAGATCCATATAGGCATTGCGATACTCTCTTTGGATGCGGTCGGGAATTCCCTTGAATGAAGCTTTGACACATTTTCCATTCCGACATGCAAGACATGTCCGATCCTTTGAAAATACTTCATTCGGAAGTCCTTCCACTAGAGACATCCTTGCTATCTTATTAAGAGTTTTAAAGTTCAGATGGCTCATTCTTTTGTGCCAGAGTCAACTGCTACTTTTGGAACTCTTGAGAATCAGGCATGCATTTCTTGGGCAATTGTTCCAATTTGTGTAGATCGTCCCTTTCCTTGAACCAGTTAGCAAAATCTGTTGAGTGGCTCGATTCTTGATAGTGCATTGGTCAGTCGAGAACTCAACACTGAATCCGTTGTCGCAGAATTGTGAAACCGATAATAGGTTGTGCTTCGGACCTTCGACATCTGAGACTCCGATTACTTGTACATCATCATTCTCTAAGGTTAGAATCCTTTGGTATAACCAAAGTTATCATCACCGAAGAGTACACGGCGCCTTTACATTCTATGTAAGAGTTGATGAGATGTTTGCTTCCAGTCATGTGCCTTGAGCATCCACTATCGATGTACCAGATAGTTGCTTGCACACCTCCTTTGTTGGTCAGACCCACGCGATCCTGCAACCAAATCAGGCTTTAGGTACCCCTTTTGGATTGGGTCCTGAGGGGTTAGGATTAGTTTTGGGGATCCATACAAACGAGCACTTCTATTGTGATCGGTTAGATCGGAAGGCTGATTTGTCTCCCATACCTATCAACATAATCATACGTCTCTTTTATATGCTTTTCGATTAGTATGATTATTAGTGTGAACCTTGGGTGACTTAGAAGACTTGGGATTTATCTTTTTCATTTGTCTTCTTTTCATCGATTGTGGTTACAGTGCGGTGACCCTAGATTTCTGATTATAGGGGTAGGTACGAATGCTACCATCAAAAGATTCATATCTTTTCGGCATAGGTGATTTTTGCAGTTTACCTGAAGCATGCTTATTAGGCAGCTGACCTTGATTGGGTCTCAGATTGGACTTCCCTTTTACAGGTTGTCTTTTCTGATTCCTGATCTGTTGATCAGGTTGAGGTCTCTTCAGAAGAACTGGGTTCTTCTGTTGATTCCTCGGCTGATGCTTTACCGTTTGGGGTCCATTTATGTTCCCTTACGGTTAGGCACTGCCTTTACCGCTCAACTGGTCTTTTTCCCTTATTAGATACATGTTTGGCTTTTGGTGTATCTTTGTCATAAACTCGTCTGATTACACCTTTTTTAGATGAATCAGCCGGGGCTTTTGAGGATGTGGAAGGGTTCTCATACCCAAGTCCCTTCTTGTTAATCGTTGTTCGAAAATAGGTGTTCATGTCTTGAACGGTTTTAGATGATTTTGTAAAAACCTCTATTTTCTTACATGATTATCCTTAGATGATTTTAGACTTTCATGCTTTCGGAATGCTCATCGAATTTTGCTTGCGAGGATTTTTGAAGTCATCGAACTTTTGTTGCTTGTTAATTGCCGGTGATCTTTGATCTACTTCTCCGATCGAAGCTTTAACTTTCAAAATTTTAAATTCCTCGGTTGCTTACGGCGGTTTCGGCCGATTTAAGTTCGGAGGCTTTTCTTGAGATCATTTCTAGCAAGGTGATTATTTCGGTCCCGGCTTATCATTTTCAGCTTCCACTATAGCATAAGTGTCTCTTGCATTGGAAAGATCCTCAAGCAATTGCTCGAGTAGAGTCTGCTTGGTCAATCTCCCGGCGAGTGTGTTAATGATAGCGGTGTAAAGCAAACAAAAGCGAGGTTTGGAGGTTACCTCAGATTGGTCCTCCTTGGCCATCAGGCGAGATCTCATCATCATCCGAAGAGAATATCGGATCTTCATTTCCATAGAAGTCAACAAACCTTCTTGTCGTCAGGCGAAATCTTCTCTACAGAGGAGTATCCGAGTCCTCGGAGGCGGAATCTGAATCGTCGATTCTGACGTGTCGACAACCATGGCTTTTTACGTCCTGTACCGTTGCTCTCTTACATTTCCTCTTTTCTTCCCTTTCTCTTGGCGTCAGTGCAGGCGATCTGCTTATTTGTAGTGACTGGTTTCTCACAATTGAAACCACGCTCCTTGATCCACAGAACCTTTTCTTTCGGTGAATCACTCCGTCGTATGATCTATCGGTGATTTTCCTTTCGATAGTAGTCTGAGCTTCTTACATGCGATTGGTTATCTCTTCTCTCATCATTTAGATTATCTCTTTTCCTTTCATCTCTGTGATCTCTCCGATCATCGGATCTCGGTTCTTCACGGAGATCATTTATCGATCTCCTATCTCTTCCTCGGCTATGTTGATAATCTTTATAGAATCTTGATACTTACCCGGTTGAGTATTTGATTTCTCTAGTTTTCTGTAGCGAGAAGCGTCTGTTCTGCTGACTTATGATGTTTCAATGGGCTCATTGGTCTTCAATCTATTTCTTTGGTTGCCTTAAAAGCAATCGATTTGGAAGTTGAGGCTTGGTGGGCACCTCATCTTCATCCGCTTGTCCTCTCTCAATTAAATCGAACTCGTGAGCTTTAAGGCTCAAGAACAAGCTACTTGGCTTCATTTTTGAAATGTCTTGGCAATCCTTGATTACCGTGACCTTCATGTCCCATTTCTTGGTGAGAGACCTTAAAATTTTGTAGTTGATATCTTTATCGGACATCTCTACCAAGTTCTCGAAGCTTGTTTATTGACATAGTAATCCTTCCATCGAGTTCGTTGATGGTTTTCGTTGGCAACATCTTCAATTTTTTGAACTTTACCCGATTAAACTGCGAACAATTTGTCTTTTATCTGGTCATTTCCCTCAAGATATTTTAGCCGAGTATCCCACATTGCTTTTCGCATGATTTGAGATACTTAATCTTTTCCTTGGTGACCTTATCCATTGTTTTCATGATAATATGCCTTGCGATAGTATCTAAAGTATGCGATTTCCTTTCCTCTGCATCCATCAAATTTGGGCTTTTTCGTACAAGACTTCGGGGGCAAAAGTCTGGATCTCCTCCAAGCCGCGGGGTTGTCGTAATATATGATGATGGGTCCTCTTTCGATGACTTCCATCATTACGCCATCGATCGAACCTAGATGGTTGGACATATATATGGCCCAATCTGCATACTCATCGATTGAGAAACGGCAGATCATGATACATACGGGGTGTTATCCATCCGAAAAGTGTTTTTGGAAAATGAATGAGTTTTAAGAAGGTTTTTCAAGATCGGGTTCGATCGACCACAAAGATTCTTCCTCAAGAATCGATGATACACAAAAGTCGATTGGTGCAGTAGAACCAACCGCTCGATACCACTTGTAGGTCCCGAGCGGGTTTTGTGGGCGTAAGTCTAGGGAGGGTGAATAGACTTCGAAAACTTTGTCTTGGTCGGTGTGTGAGGCGATTAGCTTTGATCGAGTGCGAGTGAATCGGTTTGGGCTGATAACCAACTTACTAATCGCTGAAGGCGTTGATTAGTTCGATATATCGGTTTAAGCGATGTGTCGGAAGCTTAAGTTTTACCCGTGAAAACCGGTTTTATAAATCGATTTCAAAGTTAGTGTTTTAACCGGTTGATTTGAAGTGTCGAAGCTTGATCGGATCGAAGCTTGGTGCTAGGTGATCTCAACTTAGAATATGTATCGCTTTTAAAGGTTGTGTGCAATTGTGTAGGCGGTTAATCAAAGCGGTAAAGGCACACAAGATTTATAGTGGTTCGGACAAACCGGTCCTACGTCCACTCTTCCCTATCACAAAGGGGCACCAACTTAACCAGTGAACTTAGTTTTATGTGTTAGTTCAACACAAGACAACAAACAGATATTTAAGGAGTTCTCACTCAACCGATCCCGAAATCGTAACTAGAAACCCTAGCATGCGAAATCTTGCTAAACAACTTAACCTAACTTGGGTTTGGATAAGATTGTTTTGGTTCCAACTATGAAATATTTTCTAGTGTTTAAGGTAGCCTAAATTTAGATGAAAAGATTTCTATGCTAAGAACTTATGGGATGAACACTTAATAAAATAATCTTCTTGATCGTGTTCTTCGATGCGGAAATCGATAATTGCTTGAGCTTCTTGATTGTTCGGTGCTTCCGTATCTTCACTCGAAGTGTGATCCCATATTTATAGACCTTGAAATCAAAGAGCCGTTGGAGAGCAATTTGAATTTGGGCTATATTAGGTAGGTTTGTAGGATTGATGTGGCGTCTTGAGGCGGCATGGAAAAAGCGTGAACTTGTATTTTATAGTCGTAAGAAGCAAACATCAAATCCCTTAATTGTCGGCTCCGATCATACGTGTCTTGTTCTTATTGGTTATGACGCACTTTTCGATGTTTGTTCTTCCAACTAAGGTTGACATTCTTCTTGTTCGGATCGTAGGCGTATGATTAGGTGAAACATCGTTTTTTCAAGGTGGTGACTTTGATCGGTCATAACCGATCGGTCTACTGATGGAGTCTTCAGTGCTTGGGTTGACTTAGCTTCAACTAGCAAACTCGGTGATGTAGGTCTTCCGGTCCGATCTTACGGAAGTCATCGATCTTCAAGTATTCGAGTTTGAGCTTTATGACTTGGTGAGATATCGACTAGATCGGATCGATCGATCTTCTGTCTTCTCTAGCATTACGGCCCTGTCGGGATATCATTTTGTTCTTTGGATCTTGGATCGACTTATACATATTGAGGTTCCCTCAATATGTGACCTATCTATTACATCGGTTGTTCTATACGGTAATTATCAATATGGTATTCTATAAACGGTAATATAAACATCAGTCAGCTAACAGGTCTGACTGGTCCTATTACATGTGTTTCTGGAACTTTTATCAAAACTATAAATTTCCCAACAAGAACCCGTGAAGCCAACATGATTAGTGGATCTCGTATCAACCACCCACGAATGAGAAGTATACGCCGCTAAACAAGTTTCAACAACTAGTCGTGAGAATTACCTTTCTTTTTCCGTCCCTTTTGGGGTTGGAGAACAGCAAAACCTCCATTGTCCTCTCTCACCGCAGACTTAAGCACTTCCTCTTTGGATTTTCCTTGACACAACAAGCATTCCTCTTCTTACCATTTCCCTTCGCTTGATTTGAGTTTTATTGCTTATGGCCTTTGGTCCTCTTCTTTATCTTGCCCACCTTTGGCCTAGAAGATGAAGACACACCACTTGCCGTCAAAGCTTGAGTTTGGTGCCTTATCAACATTTCTGCCGAGACCAAAAGTTTGCAACGAATTATTTAGCGAGGCCAAAATGCTCAAAAACTTTTAAAAGAGTGAAGTACCAAATTCATCCGAGTCTCCGGATCATAATCTTTCTCGAATCTCAAGTTTGTTCGGGATGAGCCATCTATTTTGAGGATGTAATCCCCTTACGGGTTTGCCCTCCACCTTTTTCAAATGACGACATCTCTCGCAAGGTGATCCGGACGAGTCCCGCATGTTTTGACTCGTCGGTTGGCTCATCCGATTTTGGTGTGTCAAAAATCCACTTGTGCTTTTGTGCAGTTAGGACAATTAAAATTTTTCGTTTCCAATGTAGTTTCCATACATATTGTATTGACTTTAAGTATAATAATAGTGGATTAAAAAGGGTAACGACATCTTTGAATCGAAATAAACAACTATATGCAAAAGCACAAGTATATCACAAGATTCGATCACATGCATCATATTTAAAATCTCAAAAAAAAATATGAACAATGCATCGACCAACATCTCAAAAGCAGTTTAAATAAGCCCACGTTGGGTGGGTCATTATTTAAACACATTCAAACAAAGTTACAAACAAGAACGATTACAAACCTTTAATATCCAGATTAATAGTTGGCTCACTTGACCAATATAAAATTAGCAGGGGACTTCGGGAAGTATATGCATATCAATTTTATACCTAAGTAATAACCATGATTAAATACATGATTACTATTTCGCTTTTGATCGAGCCTCGTTGGAGGGTCATCGTCGCCACTAGTAATAACCCACAATCATCCGTTTGGAATTCATTCATGTGAAACCTATCTTTTGACCGTCCCAGTTGGAGAATTTCTCCAAAAAGAATTCACAAATAAATAAATCATGGAGGTCAAAAAATTAATTCAATTTTATTATCTGAATAAAATTGTCAATTAATTATTTAAACATACTTAGTAATTTTGAAGTTGAGATTTTTCAATTTGCAACCCTCATGCAAACACATTTAAACAAATTAAATAAAGCATAAGATAGACAAATAAAATCAAGCAAAACAGAAAAAATAAACATATTGGGCACAAATTATCCAATTGTCATGGTTTGATTTTTCTTGGCTTGATCTTGAAGAAACACGTCTCGAATTTCTCCCACTCGTTCATCTCGAAAAAAATACTTCATCTCGAACCGCCACGCCAGCGGCTCGCGGATCGGGATGACGCCTTCAAGATCCGGGCCGGCCACTTGGCTCGGGAGCGGCTAAGCGACCTCGGCCTCGACAAGCCCGGGCCGTGCCGCCGGCGACTTTCGGCGCCCTCGGCGAGAATGTCGGCAGAGATCTCGGCGGCAGGCAGCGTCAGTCTGGCGGCTTCCGCTACCTCCATCTCCGCCGCGTCCTTGTAGCGCCCGTCTTCCCGCCTTCCGCCCGTCCGCCTTCGGCTTTGAAGCGCGCACCGCCCGTCTTGTATGGCCTTCATCTCGAAGGCCGCTCGCCCGCCACGCTCGCGCCCCTGCGCCCAGCGTGCCGGCCTAGCGCCGCCACGCCGGATTACGGATTTTTGTCCTTTAATTCTTCGTCTCTTCGTTCCGATCCAGGTTACAATTTATTTACAAAAATAAATAAACCTAGATCTAGAACTAGTCTATTACATTTATCAAATCAAACAAATCCTAGTCTACTCATGGATTTTCTCACGAGGCAAAACAAATCGAAGCGAATCGAATTAAAAAAAAAACGGTTTATATGCATGCAAAATAAAACATTAAAATCCATGACAATTGGATACCGCAAAATGCAGATCTAACAGATTCTACTATCAATTTCAAATTTAATGTCCACGAATTAAATTACAATTTAAAAAATTGAGTCAAAACGATTGGCTCGATGCACTTGTTGGGGAATGAGTTACAGATCTATTCGAGGTGAATATTTAAATACAAATTTAATTCATTAATTATTACTAGCATGAATTAATCCTATATTAATTCAAATAATAATTGCAACAACATATCATGCATATAAAAAGCCCACGTAAAACCTACGCGACGCGGAATCTACGGGGTTTACGTGAGCGTACCTCTCGGGATGGCGGTGACTTGGTCGGACGGACTAACCGAAAGGACTTCCCAAGTATTCCCTTAGCCCTTGCTCGACAATCCGGTGGAAGGATACTCATGAACAATTAACAAAAAAAAAAAAAATAAACTTTGTTGCACCACTTATGTGGATTTGCTAATATTTCCAAAGACATGGAATTGTACTTGGGAATGAACTAATCATCCCCTATTTATAGGAGGGAGGTGGTCGAAATTTATGTGATTTTTCAATGTGGGAAAAAGACTTTTCTTGGTCACCAAATCTTGAATATATCCCTTATATTTTTTTTCCCATAATTAAAATATTCCACAAAAATCCCACCTCCTCTATTATGGACAAAATTTTCGAAAATTAAGTGTCACAAGAATCCAATTTGGATCTTCTTGAATTTATGAGATATCCTTGTATTTCAAGAAATACATATCTTCCATAATATATTTTCAAGAAAATCAAGAAAATCTTTCTTGCCCAATTATATTTTCAAAATTTTGAAATTTACTATATAGATAACCAAGTGAGAGATTTCTTGAATTTAATGAGATAATCTTGTATTCAAGAATACATATCTTCATTCCATAACAAAATTCAAAGAAAATCTTTCTCCTCTTTTTATCCATATATTTGAAAAATTAGAGAAATATTAAGCAACAATATTTATTTTATTTTAATCACATTTTCAGTTATTGGACTATATGTTGGGCTACTCGGGGGGGCCTTTAGGAGAATTAAGATTGGACCTTCTAATGGATCTTGAATATCTAATATTGAGCCACAATATAATTCAAGCCCATAAATATTAATTAATCCCACTACATAATTAATATTGCACCATCCATTTTAACCCATATTACAGTCAAGATGGCTCCGGTCATTATTTCCGTGTTTAAGATTATCTAACCCATTAATTAATTCAAGCCTTTGAAATAAATTTTCCGTTAATTAATATCTTTTTGTCTTAATTAGAGGAACGGTTCAACATTATTATCCATCGGAAACCTGTTGGGGAATGAAACTAATTCCACTTGCAAGATTTGGTATGATAAAACTATGAACCTCCCAAGGGCAAATCAAGCAAAAGCGTATTACGATTCTTCGTATTAAATCTTAGCAATCACATGTGACCAATAATATTGCCCAAGATAAAAAGTATTGAATCTCTCTCGATTCGCTACCCATGATAAGTCAAAAGCAATAGTTACCAATCCCGTGTGATTCTATTTAAGGGACGAAAGGTTAGAAACAACGAACCAACGAGGTCTAATTCTTCCTTGTTCGATTCACGAAGATTTATCCTCCTTTAGGGTCCTATTCAACAGAAGTCATGATTTAGTGTAATCTCTTGGTCAAGACAAACCAATTTGAGCCTTACACCTCAACCTTTCGCGATGGTTGTTCATTTCCATCTAGTCGTGAATAGCGTACTTTTTTAGTTACAAGGGGGACATTAATTTAATCTTACGTGATCTAGTATCACTAAATTAACTCTGACAGTAACACGTCACAATTATTGAACGAGTTATCAAATAAATATATATAACATTCAATCATATTTAAAGCATCAGTGATAAATAATTTTAGTAAATAAGTCTGAAAATTCAGTTTCGATTATACAAAGTAAAAAGCATACTTTTCAGTATAATCCCAATTGCATGACGGTAATTTGGAAGTGTCCGATTCGATTAATTCGATTGGCGAGGTGGGGAAGAAGATAATGGGGGGAGAGGTGAGCGGCTAAAATTATGATTGATGGGAGTGATAATTGTGAAGGCTGAAATGAATTATAGATATTTTGGAAGGGTATTATAGGTAAAACGCTAGGTATCTTGCACCTATTGGTAATTTTAAAAAAAAAGTGTAAACAGTTGAACCTATAAGTAATTAATTCGAAATACACCTCCATCCCAATCTTAGGGCCCGTTTGACACAGCTTATAAGTTCTTTAAAAGTTGTTTTAAAGAGCTTATAAGCTCCTTAACTTTTTTTAGCAAAATAAGATGTTTCGCATCTTATAAGATCTAAAAAAAAAAATCTTTAGAGCTTATAAGCACAAAAAAATAAGTTGAGATATTCAAACTTATTTTACAAAAATTATACAAGTCTATCCTATCTCAACACATTCCGGTCCAAATTCAACTCAACTCGTCCCGTTTTCTGCAAAAAAAGTTAGACAATAAAAATATTTTTGAAAATAAAGAATTTATTTTCAGAAAAAAAAAATTCATAAATAAAATTATTTAAAAAATATTATTTTTGGAAAAAAAATTATTTTAAAAAAATATTATTTTCGAAGAAAAAAGCTATGTTAAAAAAAAATATTTTCGAAAAATATTATTTTCAGAAAAAAAATTATTTTAGAAAAAAAGTCTATTTTCAGAAGAACAAAATATTTATGAAAAAAAACTATTTTAAAATAATTATTTTCAGAAAAAAATATTTTAAAAAATAAATTAATTCTCAAAAAAAAAATTATTTTCAAAAACATTATATTTCGGAAAAAAAAATTATTTAAAAAAAATTATATTATATAATTAAAAAAAATATTTTTAAAGAATTATTAAAGAACTTATAAGTTGTATTAGCCAAACACTTTAACAACCTATAAGCTACTTAAAAATTACCTCATTTGTCCCGATCTTGTTTTGTTGGGATTATACTGGAAATTATACTTTTACTTTATATAATCAGACTTAATTTCGGACATATTTACTGAAATAAATTGTTTATCACTGATGCTTTAAATATCATCGAATATTACATATATTTACTGCATAACTGTTCAATAAATAGTACGTGTTACATTGTAGTTAATTTAGTGATACAAGATCACGAAGATTAAATTAACGATCCCTTGTAACTCAAAAAAAGTACACCATTCACGACCTAGATGGAAATGAACAATCCATCGTGAAAGGTTGAAGTGTAAAAGGCTCGATTGGTTTGTCTTGACCAAGAGATTACACTAGTGCATATCTAGTCTTAATGAAGAGGACCTACAAGAGGATAAATTCTTGAACCAAACTAGGAAGAATTAGACCTCAAAGTGGTTCGTTATTTCTTAATCTTCGTCCCTTAAATAGGATCGCGTGTGGTTAGTAATTATTGCTTTGACTTATTACGGGTAGAGAATCAAAGAGATTCAATACTTTATATCTTGGGCAATATTATTGGTTACATGCGATTGCTAAGATTTAATACGGAGAATCGTGCAAAAACGCTTGTTTGATTCGACCCCCTTGGGAGGTTCATAAGTTTTATCATACTAAATCTTGCAAGTGGAACTAGTTTCCGGTATGAATAATAATGTTGAACCGTTCTCTTACCAAGGATAAAAGATATTAATTAATGGAAAGCTATTTCAGTGGCTTGAATTAATTAATGGCTAGATAATCTTAAACAAGGGAAATAATAACCGGGAGCCATATTAACTATAATATGGGTTAAGATGGATAGTGCAATATTAATTATGTAGTGGGATTAATTAATATTTATGGGCTTGAATAATATTGTGGCTCAATATTGATAATTCAAGATCCATTGGAAGGTCCAATCTTAATTCTCCTAAAGGCCCCTCAAGTAGCCCAACATAAAGTCCAATAATTGAAAAAAGTGTTTAAAAATAAAATAAATTTTTGTTGCAATTTTTCCTCTTTTTTCGAAAAATATGAATAAAATGGGAGAAAGATTTTATTTGAATTTTGTTATGGAATGAAGATATATATTCTTGGAATACAAGATTATCTCATTAAATTCAAGAAATCTCCCATTTGGTTATTTATATTAAAATTTTCGAAAATAAAGAAAAAGAAGGAAAAAAAAGATTTTCTTGATTTTCTTGAAAAGATATTATGGAAGATATGTATTCTTGGAATACAAGTATATCTCATAAATTCAAGAAGATCCAAATCTTTGAATCTTTATCATTTTTTTCGAAAATTCCATAACAAATAAGAGAGTGGAATTTTTATGGAATATTTTAATTATGGAGAAAAGAATATAGGAGATATATTCAAGATTTCTTGGAGATCAAGAAAATATTTTTTCCTCCCTATTCCATATGCGAAAAATCGGCCACCACACCTCTATAAATAGGGGATGAGTGTTTCATTCCCAAGTACAATTTCATGTGCTGAAAAAATTAGTAAATTCATAAAGGTGGTGCAACAAATTTTTATTTTTTCTTTTGTTAATTGTTCGCGAGTTTCCTTCCACCGGATTGACGAGCAATGACTAGGGAATACTTGGGAAGGCCTTTTGGTGTGTTTTCATTGACGAGACCATTGTCATTCCAAGAGGTTAGTTCACGTAAACCTGTAGTAATTCCGCATGCGTAGGTTTTATGTGAACTGTTTATTTGCATGATTTGTTGTTGAATTATTATTTGAATTAATATAGGATTAATTCATGCTAGTAATAATTGTTAGAATTAAATTTGTATTTAAATATTCATCCCGAATAGATCCGGGCAATTAATTCCCCAACATGTTTACACTATTTCCGTTTTGGGCGTCCCAATCTTATTTACACATTTCTTTAAATGAAAATATCTATTTTATACTTTAACACTTTATCACATAAAATACTAATAAACAATCCTTTCTACCCCAACACTTTATCACTTTATCACTTTTTCTTAAACTTCAAGCACACAGTAATTGTGTAAATAAGACCGGGACGGAGGGAGTACATCTTATAAGCTCTTAAAACAATTTATAAGATGTTAAAGCTTATAAGATATTTAAATTAAACTTAGCGCCTTTAATTAGACATATTTTATTTCGGTCCGTCTCAATATTAATTGGACATTTTCTTAAATGGAAATACCCACATTAACTCACACCCTTCAAACACACATTTATTATATGTCACTCACTCATACTTTTAACACTTTATCATTTTATCATCTTTAATAAATATTATTGTATTCAACTCTTCAATAAAGTTGAATTTCAATACTACTCCCAATATTTTATTACTTTATTTACTTAAAATACTAATAAACAACTATTTTTTAAACTCCGACCACACAATGTATGTCCAATTAAGCAAAAAAAATATTTTTATTTGACTTTTAATATTTGTAGAAAATAATAGTAATAATAATAAAGTTTTTTATCAGTTGACTTTGTTATCCTTGGGAAAATCAACTCAAATGAAATATTTTGTGTGGAAAACAAGTATTGCGTCAGTGTGCGCATGTTGAAGAGTAAGTCATGAACCGAACCAGATTGAAGAAATGCAGGAAAAAAGAATGAAACAAAATGCAGGAGACAAGAGAAATAGAAACAGAAAATATAGTAATAAGAGTTATTGTTTCTCTCAAAAATTATAATACTGAATCGTGAATTTACAAAATTTACATAAATGGATTACAATTTGTATAATAATGAATTAAAAAACGTAGGGGAAATGTTGATAACTAGTAATGAAGGAATTAGAATGGATCAAAAGGTTGGATGGAGCACAGAGCCTTCGTATATTGTTGTAAGCTTCATCCTGAAGGATGTGACGGCCAATTTAGCACGTTGAGAGGAATATCTGGTTAACTTCCTAACAGAAGCCGATCTGGATACTGTTTTATTTTGATGATCCGGATCATTGAATTTCTTCTTCTTCCTCTTGTTGATATTGTAACTGACGGTATGATTGGACTGTGGGTCTTCGACCTGGTCCTGGTCCTGGTCGACCAAAAGAGGGGATATGCGAGTTTTGTTGAGGCGGCGGCGGCCGCTGGTGATTTGCTCGAGGGCGGCGCTGGCCTTGACGGCTAAGGCGGCCATGTCTGAGGCGGCGAGGGGATACTGAAGCGTGGCGTTTGGGAGCACGAAATACACGTGGCAAGACTCCAGCTCCTCCTCCAATTTGAGAGAGGGTATGTAATCGTCGAAATACAGGGCATCCGAATTGCATAGGAAAAAGGAATTGGGGGGCAGGGATTCTAGGATTTGAGAGGCCCTTATGGGCAGAGGAAACTGGAGCAATTCTCCCTTGATCGAAACCACAAATGCACAAGGCTGCTTCTCATCCACCAATGATTTTGAAGATAAACAACCACCCATCAAGATATTATGTTGATCGGAGATACAGGGGAATTATGAATTATGAATGAATGAGAAGATTTGCAAATCAAGACGTCAAACACGTTTTAAATGAAAGAGAGATGAGGTTGGTTTTGACAAGTAACAAAAAGTCGTCAAACACAAACAACCGAATAAACAAATGCTGATTTCTGTGGGCTTTGACTATTCTTTCATTTAATTTTTGTTTTGAGGAATCCGAAAACGCAGAATTTGCTGCCTTCCGCCATTTCATGTGGTCCCTACACTTAATTATAATACCAACTCTCCTTCCCTGAAATCGCGCTCTTTCTTTCCTGGTCTAAAGTCAATCTTGCCTCATAATACTCGCCTCTCTTCTGCCTCACATTATCACACCTGCCTTTTCCTTTTCATTTTATACGCCTCTATTAACTTCAATTATCAGTTCTTTTCTATTTTACTATATGTCATGGAGGAAGTTGATTACTGATTTTCGTAATTATCTATTGTATATATACTCATATTTACTGATTTTGGTAATTATCTATTGTATATAGTATATACTTATATTATAGAGTTTTGTATGCACCAAGTACAATGTGTAATTTAACTATATTTTTTCAAAAAGTGTAATTTTATTTTCTTAAAATGTTAATCTTGCTTACAATGAAACATTCAACTTATTTTATAATCAACAAATTGAATTATCAATATGAATAAATTGGACATTTTAAAGAAAAAAAATAACACGTTTAAAATATATATATCACGACGAGACTTACAATATGTATTTCTTTCAAAAGATTTAATAGTATGAATTTGAAGATGATAACTGCGTCTTAATAAGAAGAGAATATTTGACAATGTAAAAGTTCAGTTAGTCAAACAGCGCTTCCTAAATTAACATTGTTTCAAAGAAACCGGCATTTCTCATTTAAAAAAAAAAAGAAAAATGGCCATTCTATAGAGAGTTGGAGACTATCCAAATTAAATGTGATTAAAAAAAACTTGTGCCGCGTTGCAACACAAAAATGATATTTCATGACATTGCTAATAAATTTAACGTGTCCAAGTTATGGGCAAGGCAATAAAAAAAAAATAAAAAAATCAAAAGTCATGAATTCAAATTCTCATAGTAACTTTTTTTTATCCACGATCACATAAAGTTGTTTAGTGTGATTTATATATCTTTCACGACATCTTTAATTATTGCACTAAAGTAAAAAATTATTCAATATGCAACTTCCAAATATTAGAGCCCCTTGTTCTTTAAAAAAAAATACTATATGTTACTCCCTTCATCTCAATTTTATTTGGTGGTTTACTGTGTGCTTGAAGTTTAAGAAAAAATGATAAAGTGTTGGGATAGAAAGAATTGTTTATTAGTATTCTATGTGATAAAGTGATAAAATAATAAAATATTGAGGTTGAAAGAGTTGTTTATTAGTATTTTATGTAATAAAGTGATAAAGTGTTTATTTCCATTTAAAAAATGCAGTTAAGATTGGGACACCTTAAATAAAAAAAAATGTCTTTAAGATTGGGACGGAGTAAGTACTATTTAAAATTAAATTTTGCAAAAATATCTACAAGGAAAACTAACTTAATCAACGGGGATAAGCAACAAATGTATGAGAATTCAATGTTAATTCGATCTTATAAATTATTCTTCAACCAATCTATTCATGTGAAGTGATATAAATCAATTGTATTATTTTGTAATAATTGTTCACTATTTAACATAAATAAATATAGGAGTTTTATCAATCCATAAAACATGTACCGATTACCAAAACCTCTTTTTTATTAGGTACACTTTCGCTTTGTGATATTCCGTCGCTTGCTTGTTTTTGGTCAAAAGATGAAATTCTTAATGATAGTTGGTTGTATTCGCCGATTTTCGCAATAATAGCTTTGGCCACGGTAGGATTAACAACATTTTATATGTTTCACATTTATTTACTTACTTTTGAGGGGCATTTAAACATTCATTTCCAAAATTATAGTGGCAACCAAAATACCTATTTCTATTCCCTTTCCATATGGGGTAAAGGGTATTCCAAAAGAATTAACCAAAACTCAAGTTTATTAAAAAATGAAAGTTCTTCTTTTTTTTCGAAAAAGACATATCGAAGTAATGAGAATGCAATAAAAAAAAGAGGGGGAATACATTTCCAGGCCTCGTCTACTTTTATTCGTGCTTTTTCCTTGCTTTTGTTCTGTTCTTTTTTTTCTTTTCTTTTTGTTTGTTCTTTTGTATACTCTACAATTTTAAATGCTTCCCCCTTATCCAACCCGTTTTTAAATAAATGCAGTAATTCGAGAAGAGAGAGTATTCTATAGTTATAGTAAATTTATAAATGATCTATACAAGAAGCAGTTGCTTCTTAATCGTAAAATATTGGCCCAAATGGCTATATCAAATAGGAATTGTCTTTATATGATTTTCAACGAAATCATAAAATAAGTAGATTGGACAAAATACACCGGAATAATGTAAATGGAGTTCCCCTGAGAATGAACTCCGGGAAGGTGGGATCAAAATGACTATAATAAAATATACTAAAGTAGTCAAAATGAATGAACACGTTCAATAAAAAAAATCCTTTTTTGCGGTTCGTTTTTTTTCTTACGACACCGTAATAAAATCTGGATTCTCAAATCTATCAATTTAAGGCCTGAAAGATTTTTTCTATCGATTAAAGGCCTGAAAGATAGAAAACTATCAATCCAGGGCCTAAAAAATAGAAACTATCAATTCGAGACTTATAAATTTTAAGGTCATGTTTGGCATTAAACCCTAAATCCTGAACACTAAACCCTAAACCCTAAACGTTGAACCTTAAACCTTGAACCTTGAACCATGAACCCTAAACCCCCCTGAACCGTAAACCCTAAAAATAAAAGAAATAAGAACATGAAATAAGGACATGAAATATATGTGTCAAACACGGTCTTAAAATTTATAAGTCTCAAATTGATAGTTTCTATTTTTCAGGGTCTGGATTGATAGTTTTCTATATTTTAGGTCTTGAATCGATAGAAAAAATATTTCAGGCCTTAAATTGATAGATTTACCATATTTCAGGCCCTGAATTGACATTTTTCCATAAATGTATAAATTGAGTGTTCCGTCAAAAAATAAAATAAAAATATATATATATATATAAATTGAGTGAGTCTCATATGTACTCCGGCAACAAGACCAAGACTCATTTCATAGTGCATTTTAGAAGCGTGCAATTATACAAAAATGTAAATGTACAACTATTCCAAATGTAAATATGCAACTATGTTCACATATTAACAATTGCATTTTTTCGCGGTAAATAAATCGACTTTTTAAAGATAACAAGTTCGTGTTTTCTAAAATCTTAATATATGATATATACAAGACCCGTACAAGCATACAATACGTAGCCATATAAATTAGGTTAAGATATTAAGAATGTTTCCGTTTTCTTATAAAATAATAATATTAATTAGTTAAAAAATATTATTCGTATAGATTTTATAGAATATCACAAATCAAATAGAGGGATAAATTGGAAAAGGATAAAGAATGTAGATATGATATGGTTTTGTCGTTGATGGATCGAATGGAGAAGGCTGTGATGGGACATTAATTTGGGGGTTGGTTTCTGTTTCCTTGGGGATGGAAGATGATGAGCCCAATTATAGAAACCAAATGGGTAGAGCTCAGTCCAAACATCAAAAAATATGGGCCCATAAAAGCCCAATCCAATAGGGTGGTTTCAAATTCAATTCTGACTAGGAAAGAGACAAGATTGAGATCAGAGGAGAGGAGAGGGCGGTGGAAAGAGAAGAGAGCAGAGAGGCCGTCAAGGTGAGCCAATTAGAAACCTAAAACGTCTCAAACGAGAACAAGCCACACTTCACACAAACGCGCCAACTCTTCATTCCCTCTTACATACACACAATTAATAATTGATTCATTTCACCTCAAACAAAACAAAATAAATACCCCATTCCAATCTTATTTACACATTTTCTTAAATAAAAATATTCACTTTATATTTTATCACATAAAATACTAATAAACAACTATTTCTAACCTTAATATTTTATCATATAAAATACTAATAAATAATTATTTTTACTCAACACTTTATCAATTTTTTTAAACTCCGAATACATAATAATTGTGTAAGGGAGTACTACTCAATCTATAGACCCAATAAATAAGAATATATGTATGCATCTGTTTAGACTTACTTACAATCTCCCCACCCTACTCTATATACTAGTTTTTTTTTATTATTTAATAAAATTCGTTTTACGAACAAGTTTGGGCGGAAATATACTTTTCAAGAAAATGAAGGGAGAAAAGGATAAAATTACGCAGACTTTTGCAGATTCCACACGCCTCTGCCCTCCACTTGTTGGACGAATAATGTTATTCTAACATACTCGGGCCCCCTTGATCTATTAAATTCCGATAACGAAATAAACATTTTTATTCAAAAGCAAAATGAAGAGATAATGGTGTTGTAACATCCAGAAAAAGATAATAACAGCAAATAATAAATATACATAATTTGAAAAAAAAAAGAAAAGGAAGATGAGGAACGGAGGGTGTCGTTGTCGAACTCGAAGTCACACTTACGTGTCCCCTAAGCTTCTATTTGACATAAAATTCCCATGATTTTACACCACCCAAATTAATAATAATAACAATAATGTTGTAATACGAAGTCTTAAAGATCAACGTCTTGATCATGGACATGAGTTATTTGAAGTAATTAGTCCACCTTAATTAATAAAAGTACACTTGTCCTTCCATTCACCCGTGCAGTTGCACCCATTTTTTCCTCCTCAACTTTCCCCATATCCAAACATTCAACACCACGTCTATGATTCATTCACAATAAATCATTCAAAAACAAAATAAGAAAAATGGTATAATATATAGTATGTATTTATTAATGGTAAAGTGGGAGATAGAGTTCCTGTACTGTACTAGTGATGAGATGTTCATATAAGCAAAGCTTTACCAAACAGCTGCGTGTAGTATAGTATATGTACACAAACAAGGAGACTATATATATATATACAATGTATACATGATTTGAGGTATGCTACATTATAAGTTGGTTTAATTTGTAATTTGTGGTTGTATAGTATAATGTTATAAGCGTAGAAAAGTAATTAGGTAGGTCAAAATGGAGGAGCGCGGTGGGGGATGCCCTTTCTGCGGCTAGAGTTGGTATGGTTGAAGGGCGGGGGAGTGGCCGGAGAGATGTTATCATCAGTACCCGAAGACAATGTAGATCCGTCCCACGACCGTTTGGGACTAATGTAAACATTACCCATCTTTATCTTTCTTGGACTCATTATTATTCTCCTCAAGTATTCATCTGAATCCTCCGCCTCCTCCTCCTCATCCAACATTTCTCTATTTTGTTTACCCTTCAACGAAAATGTCACCTCATTCTTCCGCCCTTCTCGTTTCATTCCATTCAGCTGTAATTCATTATTACAACCAAATTAGATTATATTCTTCTACATTTATTAATTCAATTGAGGAGACATTATTATTATTATAAGTCATATACTTTGAATTCAATCAATCAAATACTAGCTAGGTAATCCATATACACTCAAAAACACTCTTAAACCACACATGTACAATTAATTAATTAATAATTATTAAAATAAAGGAAATTGAAGAGACTCGAGAAAAACATTACCTTGCAAGCAAGTGAACAGAATGTGAAAGCGTCTGGGAGGCCTCTGGCACAGATTTGACAAGTGTAGGTAACTCCCTTGCCGGGTCTGGGCTGTGGCCTCTCATTCAGAAACACAATCTTGGCGCTATTGATTACGTATGTTTGGATGCACGATATGTCTATATACTTTTGAATTTCATTCACCCGAACCACATTGTGATACGAAGATCGCCTTATCTGAAGAATTCGATGATTTGTGTGGTTGATTGAAGTGCAGTAAGAGCAAAAGGCATTCCCCATGCAATCCAGACAGAACATATTACATTCGCTCCTATTGGAATCCACATGAAGTCCGCACGGAATGAAGTAATCTGCTTTCAGCATTGGTATCAACCACGGAGGTCCCATTTCATGATTCCCCATTCCCACTATCGGATTCCAGCTCACCTAATAACCCAACCAACACCAACATTAATTAATCAACTATAAATTTATTTATTGGGGGCTCAAGATTCAAAATTACCATGACGGAGATGAGCAAATTAAAGCAAGAATCCTCGGCGACAAACAAACGGAATTAACAAGAATCTGCAGGTTAGGTTGAATAGTGTGAAAATCAATGAGAAGAAAATAAATAAATAAATTAATTAAACCCATTAATTACAGAGATAATCGATGAATTGTACCTGCCCTGGAACAATATATAAAATGAAGATGCTACCTGAACATACACAGTGTGTGTGTGTGTGGTTATATGAATGGAGAAGACGGCGAGTCTTAGACGGTGGGGAAAGGAAAATGACGGGGAGAAAGAAATTTACAAGGCGGTCACAATTTAGTGAGAGATACTATAATATTTACAATTAAAGGATATTTAATAATACAGCCTTCAAAAATTAAAAAAATATATATATGTGCGGAAGTAATCGTGCCAATCGGGTTTTAATTACACGGCGAATATGTCTCCCACGCACACATACCAAAACCCCAAATTCCCACACAACACAAACTTCTGGATCCCTCCTTTTAATTTATCCGCATCCTCCATCATAAATAGTAAATACTACTCCCTATATATTTTTTTTATTTTGTCAATTTGGTAAAATATTAAGTGCCGTGCGTCAGCCCTCACGCGGCCATCCATCTAGGCGCCGTCCGTTAGGAAATGAGTTGGACGATCAGGATTCTTCTGCTTTTCTACGTCCTCCTCTTGACTCACCATGCACCACTTTAAAATACTACTACTTCTCTTGTCTACTAGGTCTTTGTTATGACATAACACAAATTTATACATATTTTATTTCAGACCTTCCAACTTTTATGTCCAACTATTTATTTCTTAATTCTTAAAAAAAATGGTAACTTTTTGCTATATTTTGAAAAGCATGTTGGATCGGTTCGATCCAACCGTTGCTCCGAACCGATTAAATATGTCTGATCGTCAATATTTTAAAACGCTTAAAAATCGGCTATTCTGACAAGTCACCTAACCAACTGGGAATATTCAACTGCCAATTTTTTAAGAGGCACACTTGTATGTGATTAGGAATATTCAATTGTCAAAATTTTAAGAGTCATATTTGTATGAGACTGGTCTCACGATAAGACCAAGCATAATTTGGACATTGACGACTTTAACACTTTGAAAGTGCGGGCATAAATTTGTGCTAATTGTCCGTTTCATTCGAGCTTTTATCATTAATTAACGATCCTAAAGTAGGAGTCCAACAGCTAGACAATTGCATGACGAACCAATTAAAATTATTTCTACACATATATGTAGCACTTTTGAAATATATTTAACCAAATAATTAAAAATATAATTATATTTGTATCCAGTGGCGGATCTAGAATTTAAATTTTTGGGATACATTTGAGTAGGATTTGAAATTTGGGGATACATTTGTGATTTTTTTTTCTAATTATACATAATAAAATTATAATTTTGTCTTAATTATACAAGGGGTACATTTCATTTTGGGGTACAATTGTACCCCCATGTACCCCATTGGATCCGCCATGGTTTGTACCTACTTATATTCCTTAGAACTTCCGAGGTTTCCCAATTTACCCATCCAATATCTCGCGTTATTAAAAGTAGAGTCCCACTATCCACACCTCAATTTTCTCTAAACATCTCATAGCACTTTTAACCGATAAGCATTGCCATGAACTAAAAATAACTTAAATTTTGCAGTATATATTTTTGAATTTTTTATTATTGAAGCATAATCACTTAAATTACTAAAATTTATAAAATAAAAGAGATTTTAAAGGTAAAGAATTTACCTAATTTGCAATTTTATTAATTTCTTCACTTCTAACAATTATTCCCATATTATAAGTGAGGGATGGTGTGGACTATCGATTTTTTTTCTTTTCATAATCCTATTGAAGATTCAAATCATTCCCATTTCTAGGGTTGCACAATATATTCGAATCGATATAATCGAACCGAACTAACGATTTTTGGTTAAAATGGTTTGATTATAATAGTTAACTGGTTCGGTTCAAAATACGAAAATTTTTTGTTTTTTAATTTTTGGTTCGGTTTGTAAGTATAAAAACCGAACAAACCGAACCGACTGATATATATATAAATTAATTAATTTTATATTTATTTAATAATTAATAATATATTAGTAGTATTTACTTAATGAGATTTCATTTTAATTTGTTGGATTTGTTTAGTTTCTTGTAACTTTGATGAACTTGTTGATACGAACTCTTATGAACTATGTGTTTGTCTATATGATTTAAGGTGGTAGTTCGTTTATGATTTGAATTTTGAATTTAGTGTAAAAAATGCTGGAAAAATGCTTAATTGCTGGAAAAAATATTATTTTGTGCAGGAAAATCGAACCGACCGAACCAACCAAAATTTTAATTCGATTCGGTTCAATTCGGGTTTTGATTCGATTCGGTTTTAATTGTTAAAATTTTGATTATTTTGATTTGGTCCAAAACTGCTGCAAAACCGACCGAACCAACCGAATGCCCACCCCTAGGCGTTTCAAATTCTAATATATCAAAGGATTTGATTTAATTTAAAAAAAATATATATAGTATAAGGTTCACCCGATCCGAATGATTCATAATTTAGGGTTTAAGGTTCATGGTTTAGGGTATAGTATATTATAAAACATTCTATAATTTATTTGAGTAGAATTAATTATGTGGATGATGATGAGTTGACATGCGTCATTAATCCTTTTCCATAAAAAAATCAGATAGTTGGTTCTATATCATTACACTCTCTCTCTCTCTCTCTCTATATATATATATATATATATATATATATATATATATATAAACAACAGATTGGAGCAATTAATTATTGGCAGGCCCGAGATGGCCCAATTATAAGCCCAAATATCTCTTATTGGGTATCGAAGTTTCAAAACATAGGCCTGGCCATTGTGGCCAGTTTCTGTCAGTGATTCTTTTTTTTACACTCTCGACTCTTTTTCGAGGAACTCCCAACTCTTTTTATCTCTAGTAAAATGCTATCCAAATTTAATTATATTTAAGATCTCTCTCAAATATATAAATTATTAAAACATGTTAGCATCTTGATCTTGTAATCTGTAACTATTACTTTTTATATTGTTTCAATTAAATATTTAAAATAGAATAAAAAAATATATAGTTATAATATATTAGATACCATGATATATTAACACACATATCTGTAACAACAAATAAAGAAATTATATTTATTTCATATATATGTGTATAGTATAATCGACAAAATATATAAAATACTATCAATATAATAAGTTATGATGTACTGATCAAAAAATAAGTTATGATGTAACAGAGAACTCATTCTGATATTAGAAATCAGAAGAAAAATATAAAAGAATTAAAAAAAAATAATATATAATAAATTTATACTACTATATATTTGTGGGCGGTGAGAAGAAAATTTTCATTTAAATCTAACTTATATGTAAGTAAAGTTGTTAATAAAAGGGGAGATAAAAATGTAGGAGCATTGTCTAGAATGGAGTTGTTAAGTAACGTCAACCATTTTACCAATTTCGGAAGAATTGTATGGTGTTATTTATAAGTAATTGTCGGTAATTTATATTGAAATTGATCTCATAATAGCTCAATGTTGTGTTATATGGAGTATTAAAAATCATTATATAGGAAATGGTACAGTAAAACCTCGTTAAATTAATACTCGATAAATTAATAACTTCGCTAAAACTAATAATTTGTCCGGTCCCAAGTTGGGACCAGTACAAAATTGGGACCCAATCAATAAAATTATAAGATAATAATTTTTTTTGAGTTTTAAAAAAATATATATATATTATTAAATTTAAATTATAAATTAATAATTATTAAAAATAATCCATATACATATATATGATGCACTTGAATATTCTTAAGACAACTTTAGTAAAATAAGAATCTATCAGAATTTGATTTTTTCTTGAACTTCAAATCTATGTTGATCTCATCTTTAAATCTAAAAATCGCAAAATAGTTGATATTTGAAATCAGAAGAAAATAAAAAATGAAATTATGATTTATAATACTTCTTTTAGAGTGACCGGTTCCAAAGTTATTGAATCATCCTTTTCATCATCTTGGGATTATGAATGACATTTATCACTATCTCTTCTAGTTGACATTGATTATTTTCAAGGAAAGTCGAGCAATTGATTCATATCCATTTTGTGGTGATATTGCATACCGGTGATCAAATTCTCAAGCTCACTAATGTTTTCTCCGGTGAGTTGCATCATTTGCGGAAGAATTGCTTTTGATTTTATTCGTAAGCAAAGGTGTAAAGCAATTTGCTATTAAAATTGATGAATATTTTCGGTCCAATGTTGTGTTATATTGATAAGATAAAAACATTGATCTTTTAGGAGATGGTATGTCTAACTCATAGTCTTCCAAAATCTTAAGAAAAATCTTTCTCGGTAATACATTTTGAAGGCTTCTTATTATGCCACAATAAATCACATTGATCTTTTGTTTGGCTAACTTTCAAATTGAAAGATTTTTCAACCCATTTCACCAAATCATTATTAAGCATCCGGGTTGATCTCTTTTATAATCACATAACATCTTTCGTTGTTGGTAATTTGGTCAAAATTTGATTTTTGAATTCCTTTTAGATTAAAACAGTCGTATTTTTTATGTGATTTACCAAGATTGAATGGATAAATATATATAATGATTTATATCCATGATTCAATGCACAAAAATGTTAGTCAATAAACCATATTTTTTGTATTTTCCAAAACCAATTAATTTAATCAAGTCATTCCAACTTCCACTTGATTTTGTATTCATGGAATTTACTACATTTGTATTTTAACTTAATTTTCATCAATAACTATGCATGTATCTTTAAATTATTAAATTGAAAATTTGGAACTTTGAAGTTTAATCAAATCGTTAAAACCTCTTTAAATTATTTTAAATTATTAATTTATCGATATAATAATATCTCTATAAATTAATAAAGACAAAAATTCCCAAAAAGTTATTAATTTATAGAGGTTTTTTATTTTATGTTTATTCATATTTGGAAATGGAACTTCTCCACTCTCTTATTCGAGTTTCACAATTTTTCAAATAAATAAATAAATAAAAAAAATAAATAAGAATAATTTAAATTTTGTATTTAATTTTCATTCATCCATCCATCTCTCCTTCACATTATCTATTTTAAATACTTAACATTTTTAAATAAACTTCACAATTGGTTCATTTAATCATCCATCCATCCATTCACTATTTACGATCCCAACATTTTATCCTTCAGATGCATATTATAATTATTAAGAATTATATTATTTTTTAATATTGATATTATTAATCAAAATATTAAAATAAGATAGTAATTAATTATAAAATAATTCCAAGTAAACAAAATTGAGAAATGAAATAGAATATTAAATTAAACATTTAGATTACTTGAAAGTTAGGAAACACAACATTCAATTAAAACATGACAATGAATTAAAATATTCAATTGTTAAAAAGTTTCAATTCACATGCATATTTGAAATTAATCCAAATTTTAAATATAAAAAATTTATAAGTTTACATATATTAAAAAGCATAAATAAAAAAAATGAAAAAAAATACTCTCTTTTAGTCATAATATTTATTTTTTAATGGATGGGAAAAAATATTTTGGAAAAACATCCATTACCACAATTTGGACGACATGATATCCATACCATTCAAAGGGTTAGATGTTAAACCTAATTTTCATTGTTTTGGGTGATTAAATGTGGATGTAATTCCAAATAATAAACTATAACATAAACACTTATTTTTTAAATTGCTCTCTCACAATTTTTACTTTTGATTGTTGATAACAAAAGACAGTAAAATTATAGGTTATACAAATAATGGAATAGGCATGTGGCTTCATCATCATTCTCCATCATATATAACCAGAAAAGTTGGAATAATAGGTAGAGGCAGGAGTAATAAAAGCACATGCCTGATGCCACTACACTTATAATAATATCATTTCAATTAATAATATAACCCCAAAAAAATGATAATAATACGGTCCATAATTGTGGAGCAATAGACAGTGATTATGTTGTAAATACAGAAAACACAAGAATGAAGATTTATTATTAATTGAATAAAAAAAAAAAAAAAAGGAGGGCATGGGGCGAATATACAAAGTGACAAATCCAAGTGGGGGCCAATAATAGTATTCATTTCCAACCTGTAATTAAGATATGTAATTTTATATATGTGTATATGCCCATCCCTCGTGCCAGCGGTTGCACACTGAGGCCACGCGTCGAAGAAGAATTTAACGTTTTGGTCAAAAGTAAAGGCCTGATGGGTCCCAACCCCCAATCTGAATCAGTAGGTAGATCGGTGGTTGGATCATTGTGTCGGTGGTCCTTTTTTTAGGATTCCTCAATAGAATCGATCATCGGAATAAAGATGGTAACTCTTTTTTATACATGGAAAATTAATTGGAAAGAATATCTAGTGATGAGGGTAATTAGGAAGGAAGGGCGATGGTGTGTTGTTCGAATTGCTTGGACAATGGGGGCGAGTTTTTTGATGTTATCGTCGTAGACGTAAGGGATTTTGTCGAGCCAGGTGGTGGCTTTCTTGGCGGAGACGGGGAGGAGAGTGCGGCAAAGCTCTTGGTGGACGGTGATGGTGTCGTGGTAGTGGTAGTAACGGATTCTGGTCTCCGTTTGGTGGAGAGTTCCTCTCACCACATTTTCGGACATGTGCACCCCTGTTGCATACGCCTCCCTTGCTTGTATTGCGTACTTGCGATCTCTCCTTATCTTTGTTCGAGAGTCTCTGAATACAAGTTTCTCAAAACCCCATTGCCTGATCATATCATATCATATATATGCATTAGCAATCAACATTCTAACCAATTCAATCAATCAAAATTCCAAACAACCAATTAGCAATCAACATTCTACTCAATTCAATAAATCAACCACCGAATTCAAATTCAAGAGTTGACTAGAGACTAGAGAATGACAAGGCAAACTCAAGCTTAGCTACCTAGTTTAATTAATTAATGACAATCAATCAATCAATCAATCAATCAATCACAAAAAAGAAATAACCGACTGACCTGGCATAATCATCGTGGGTTGTGGCATTATTCAAGCAGAGACACTGGACATGGCATTCTGCTCAATTGTGAACTGCGTGTTATTAACGCCGAAATCTCTCAACACCGATTCCAGACTGTTGCCCTCCGGAACATAAATATACTCATCCACATCGAAATAGAAGGTCCAATTCGCTGTGTACCTGTTTCGGTGCAGGCAATCGTTCACCACCAAAAACTGGTTATAGTAATACCCATCGTACTCCTCCTGTCCCCTAATGTCCTGCAATGTCACTCTTCCGGCTTTAATCCATGGCTCCAGCACCGCCCTCACCCCCGCCGACACTCCACCCGCGTCGTGGAACACGAAATGCGACCTAGCCCCGAAGAACCAAGCGTGGTAGGCCATCCACTCTCTCATTCTAGCGGCGCTCAGGTTTCCGTACAGGGATGAGCCGCAGTAGAGATACTCGTATTGGTAGGGCGGCCGGTATTTGGAGTCGTTGTAGGACCCCGGGGCCTCCTCCAGGGCGGCGAATTTCTCGAATTTGCGGGGGGATTCGCCGTAGTAGGCGTAGAGCATGAGCTTTCCGCCGGAGTTGTCGGCGTTAGGGTTTAGGGGGAAAGTGCAATTGACGACGACGACAGTGTAGACGCGGCCGTAGCCCCAATCGGGTAGTATTTTGCAGGCCTTGGCTCTGGTGGAGGAATTGCCGCCGTTGGGGATCCACTCGCACTTGTACCACGGGTGCCCGAACACGTGTGTGGGTTTCGACGCCAGACCGACCACCGCGAATGTGCGTGGGCCGCCCCGGTACGCCCCCATTTGGACGAAGAGAGCGGCCGCGCTGCCGTAGGCTTGGAAGGTCCGCTTGTTGGGGTCGGCGGGGGGACTAAGAGTAAGAGGGGAGGAGGATTTGATAGGCAGAGATTGGGCGGCGGAGCAACGAGAGGCGGAGAGGATGTTCTCGTAGTAAGGTTGGAGGTTCCAAACGACGGTGACAAAGGTGAGGGCTAGCAATGTGGCAAGGAAGGACTTGGTTTCGAAGCAGAGGAAGAGCTTGCCAACGGCGGGGGTCGGGGCCGCTCCGTCTTTCCTCATTTGGCCGTCGACTAGGGTTTCAACACCCACAGGACCAAAACTCTTCTTTCACCGACCGACAGCTCACTCTCTCTCTTTCTCTCTGTGTGAAGGAGTGATGGTGAATTGATTAAACAAAGTTAGAGGATCCTTTTTCCTTATTTTTATCTGCTACTGTTACTGGTCTCTCCTCCTACCCTCCTCCAGTTATTATTATGCCCATTCATCTTTTCTTATTTACTCAAATACCCTTCTAAATTAAATACATTTCCAATTATTACCCCTTCCCAACCAGACAATCAAGGAAACTACCCAATTTAAGAAGCCGAGTGAGCCATATGGATATGATGCTACTTGTTTTAACTAAATACACTAGTCAATGTGTACCTCATACATGTATTGTTTTTTTAAATCATCCAAATTTAGCAAAAGGTTACTACTTGTTACTTTATCTCTCTGGATTTCTATCATACCAACGATACCTAAAAGTTTTAGCTAATTAATTTGGTCTTCATCATCAACTAATAACCCCTACAATCGCCCAAGAATTTAAGTCAACCGAGCTTCACTCAATAACAATATACTAGTAATACACAATAATTCTAATTAGATAAAACCATGAATTATAATTTTTTTAACGAATATATCATATGTTCAAATATAAAAAAATAACCAGAAAATGATAGTGTCTAGGTGTGAAATTAATGAAGACCAAATTTGATGGAATGTCATGTCTTCAACTCATATCCGTAAATTTAATGGACCATTCGTGGTGGAATTTTAAGATGTTGGAGGCCACATTTGATAGGGTGGATGTAAACAGGATCTGAATTGTTCCATTGAGTTCTACCTATAAACGTGACATCCTGTCTTGGAGGTTCACGAATAATGGAATTTATACTACACTAACTGGTTACTTTGATGCTTCTGAGCATGAGATCTCTCCTACTGCCGGGATAGAAGATGCTACACATTGGCACAAAATTTGGACACTTAGGGTAATCTCGGAGATTCGAGTCTTTTTATGGAAGACATTACACACTATTATTCCTACTAAGATCAATATGATAGGTAGGTTTGTAGATGTTGATCCTTGGACGTGGAGGTTGGAGTTAGATGCTCGGAGCATGTGTTTTATGATTTGGGTTTCGTAAGGTGTGGGATTATTGTCTACTTATGATCACATATGGTTTGGGATTATTGGAGGATTATCTACAGTTGAGTTGAGATGTTCGATGGGGAGGCTTTTTTGTCTCTTTGGACCGGTGTTGTTGGAAATGTTGATTTGCTAGAAACATGCTCGTATTCATTTAGGGATTTTTTTTTTGAAAAAGAGGTGGTGGATTGGGCGGTGGCCCATAAACGTGATATTTTGGTTTATCTATCGCCTAATTTTTTTTGGAGAAAAAAAAACTCATATCCGTAAATATATTTAAGTTGATAGATTGATGATGATGATTATTTAGCTGAATGTTGAATTTCTTATTACTATAAATATAGTATACACTATATAGGTGTGAAATTAAGGAAAAACATTAAATTTTATTTTTTTAAATGATGGGCAAAATTTATATCTTCATCTTCACTCTTACTAAAAGTGAAAACTATAAGCAAATAATATAATTGCAACACATGCACACATATGGTGTTTACGAATTTGTAATTCATCGTTACGTTTTGTTTTTTTTGGAATGTCATGGCCCGCCCGGTTAGCTGTTTATGCTTTTTCTTGTAATTATGTTTTTCTCCATATTATTAGTTTGTTATTTAAATTTAATTTTGAATTTTGGCTCTCTCAATATTCTTTGTTTTTTTCCTTTAAAAAAAAAAAACTCATATTCGTAAATATATATAAGTTGATTGATGATGATGATTATTTAGCTGAATGTTGAATTTCTTATTACTATAAATATAGTATACACTATATAGGTGTGAAATTAAGGAAAAACATTAACATTTTTTAAAAAAAAATGATGGGCTAAATTTATATCTTCATCTTCACTCTTACTAAAAGTGAAAAATATAATCAAATAATATAATTGCAACACATGCACACATATGGTGTTTCTGAATTTGTAATTCATCTATTCTTTAAGAGGTAAACTAACTAATGGAGTACTAAAAAGCTAGGGGAAAAGCGGGAGAGGAGAATAACAATTAACAAGAAAGAAATAGAAACAAGTAGATACATGTTGCACTGACAACACAAGTTGTTGTATTCTTGTCTTATTTTTGTGCATGATTGATATTTCCACGATTTCAGTATTTTATTATCAAATTTATACATATATACACCAATTTCAGCATTTTATTATCAAATGGATTATTGGTACAAGGCCAGAGCCACACCCACACGCCACACTTCCCTTGTCATATCTAATATTGTCGTTTTTTTGGTATCATCTACTCTTTATCATTTGGCATTATTTTAAAGGAATCTTTTAATACTCAAGTTTCAAATGGACTATTAATACTCCAGTTTTAAATGGACTATTATTGTATTGCTGACTAATGATTTGAAGGAGATGTAAAACTAAGCCATCAATTTAGCATGTGAATCCAGAAAGCAATAGTTGGCATGAGCATGACAATCATTTGACTGCATCCCTCGCCAAACTTCCAAACAAAATATTCAAAAAAAAAAAAAAACCATCATCATAACCAAACAATTCCATGAATCAAGATGTAAAATACAGGTAATTCAGCAATTATTGCTCAAGTGCCTGCTTTTGCATAATATAAATAAATGTTTGCAAGAATAACGACCTTTGCAACCTGTATTTTATCCAAGTAATAAATTTATTTCCCAATCGTTAATAAAAACAAATTTCTAAAATTGTACAAGTGAAACAGAATACAGTATAGTAATCATTGTATTCCAAACTAGTTATAACGTGGGAGCAAAGATTATATATCCTACACATCCAAACCAATACTAGTAATAATGAATTGAATAAAACTATATAAATTTATCAGAATTAAATTACGGATGTCCAAAGAATGAAGCATCAGAATTTTTATCGCCTTTTGACGTCTAAAACCCACGTCTACAACCAAAGATTTATGTCTGTTTCCTGTGTGTAAATTTATTATTATCATTATATGTTAAAAGGACTTGCTACAATGTTCCATAGCCGAGATTCTCCCATGCAAAGGGAGATACACAGCCCATGTAAGGGTGGCCTCTTAGGAACAAGCACACACAGACACATACAGCAGCAACGACCAGCATTGAATGTATGTAAGGACGTTGAAGTAATCCTCCTGAACCTGCTGGAAACCTTTTGCGGTATCCATAAGCGACAACTGAGCATCTGGGACAAGATTTTTTGGAGTTGTTTGTGGTCTTCTTGTAGTTGTTGCTATCTGCCTCTGTGCGGAATGTCTTGATCTCGTTTTCAATTGATATAGAGACTTCACCATTTTTGCTATCAGCAAGTTTCCGAGCAACAAGGGTATTGTACGAGTGGTTATTCCTCATCAAGGCATATGCATAAGGAGAAAGTCCATTTGCATCAAGGACAGTGTTCCAACTCTTCAACCCAATCTATACACAATAAAAGGGAAGGAAGTCTTCATGGTAAGAATAGTGTCCTAGAATGATGCAACTAAGAAAAGACGGGTAAATTGAAAAATTGGTCCAGTATCTATTCTGTGCTCGTGATTTTAGTCCCATACGAATTAATTTTCTGATTTAAGTCCCAGAATTATTTAAAATTTTAATACTAATGACAAGTTTGCAGAATCTTTGCATGTGCCACTCACATGAACTGCTGGAATTTCATGTAGTAAACCAGAATTATAATTTGGCATCTCTTACGTGGCATAATGAGACCCCAACATACTAATTTCAATTAAAAAATTCACAAATTAATTATCCTAAAATAAAAAAATTGTCAATATAGGACTAAAACTGCATCATTTTAAAAGGTATTGGCTTAATTGAGACAACTGATTCATTACGGGACTAAAATTGCGTAAACTAGATAGATAAGCGACCAATTTTGCAATTTACTCAAGAGAAAAATAACACGCAAGATCCTGGCAGTAATTATTTAATTCTAATAAACAAGTGCTCCTGTTGTGAACAAATTACTCAGGCTCCATTTGGATAGGAGGGATTTGAAATGAATGGATTTAAAAAATAATAAGTGTAAAGTGCATATATTTTAAATCATAAATTGTCAGGAGATGAGAGAGAGGGAAGGGGTAGAGAGGAGGGCATTTTAAATGACATGGTTTTGATGAGGATTTGAAATCCCTCCATTTTAAACTATAAAGTATTTGTAAATCCATTGGAAAGAGGTGATTTGTGAGTGAAATCCATGGATTTTAAATCCATCCATCCAAATGGAGCCATCAAGGTATTTAAGTTTTGCTTTTTTGAGGATACAATAAAGTTTTAAAGTTCAAACCTTGGAAAAAGAAAGATAAACAAGTTTCACCACACAGAAAAAGACGGAACAAAATATAAAGTACCTCCTGAGGGTCACTTGTTAGAGCATCAACCATATCAACTGAAGACAATGTACAAGCAGCCAAATGTAGAGGTGTGACGCCACCGGGTCCCGCCAAATTAGGTGTAAAAATGTACTTCTCAGCAGAGTCCATAATGCAGTAGTGTACGAGCAAATCCACCATACCCCTACACCTCCTCCTGACAGCTCTGTTCAAAGGATTGATTTCTGATAGCATCACCAAAGACTCCCTCGCTAATCCTTCTCTGCCCAAGTTTAATTCTAGCAGAATGTCCAGGAGGGTTTTGACCAAAGCACAAAAGTCGTGCTCAATAGAAAATATAATAAGAAATTTGAACCGATTAAGCCTGTAATCTGGGGACCCAAACAAGGAAGAGTTGCTCTTTCTTTGAAACAGCCATCCAAGTTCATCCAAGAAATGCAGGACTTCTTCCCTACCAACTTTAGCAATGTCATTGATCTGAGATTCGAGGAGTCTCAATTCCTGGCAGATGGAATCATCAGCAATGATTACAGGGAAACTGGTGCCTCTAAAACTATTCTCAACCTGTAAACAATTAATAATATTAATGATACAAATTTATCCTATTTTATCTAAATTTGATATTAAGCTAAAGTGCTACCTCTATAAAGCAGCGACCAAGCCTGTTCGATGATGTTGCACTGATCTTAAAGCTATCCAAGTTTATCTCGTCAAGTGTCGTGTGACACAATGATACTGGAACTTCTTTTATATTGTATCCATCTGCATGCGTGCAGTGTACCCTGTATAAAGAAGGAAAAATTCTTAAAAATAGAAAACAATGAATGAATAATTTCAGATCATTAAAATACTAATTCACATACTTGGTACCAGGAGCTGTCAAGCTTGTACCCTTCAATAGAAGAGAGGTCTCTTGCCCTGCAACAACTGCAACAGGAGTCACAGATATCAATTCTGGTATACTCCAGGCTCCCAAAGTTCTGCAGAGACGAATCTTCCCTGAAGATTCATAAAAAGAGTTTTAAGTATAAAATGGATATAATCATACATTAATGCAGAGAATATTGAATTATGAAATTGATGCTGACTCACAAAAAAACTATAGTACTTACCATCTTTATAGGAAGCCATTTGTCTGTCTGTACAAACCAAAAGTCTTCCATTTCCCCAGAAGCCCTTATCAACGTCTTTAACTAAAGCATTCACATAATTAAGGAGGTTTGCTTGTAGCTGCAAACACAGTGATATTGTCAATAGAAAGATGCATTAGCCAAGTATGCATACTTAAAAGAAATGCACTCACTTGATCCCAGGCAAAAAATGGCATGGATAAATACAGGGTCAGAATAATGCATCCTGGCTTGATGTAGCTTTCCATTTCTGATGGGCTGTTAGATAGCCATTTGAATATCTGAAAATAGCGCTATAAGCCATCAGGTCTTTCCTATAAGCCGAAAAATCATCAAGACAAACTGCTCAAAGAACTACACTAACCTCAGCACGTAAAGAACCGGGCAAATGGCTGGGATCCTTGTCAAACAATTTGAAAACTATTCGTCCCGTTCGATCCTAGTAGAGAAAAGGAGAAACAATGATTCAGAATATAAAGTATAAACAGGCACGAAAAAAGATAATTATGATAAGAAATTTGGAAAATGAAATCCAGATATACCTGAGCATCGGAATTCAGACTGGATGGTGAATGATCAGAACCGGAAGAAGATGTATAGCCTGCTTGGTATGGAGAACTTTGTATAGAACCGTTGTCAGTAACTTGAATGGAGCCTCCGAAAAGACGAAGGGACGTATTGCAACCATTGCTCATGGTTGATTTCAAGTATGCAAGTTCATCTTCACTATTTGAAAAACGATCGTCCTTCACCATTTCTTTTGAACTCTGCATGGGGAACAGATCACGTACAAGAGGTTGTGAAGAAGCAGGTGAAACCTCTGATGAAGGATTACTACTGTTAGATGAAAGGTAGTTTCCACTCGATGGCAATTTCCTTGTGCTATTATCTTCAGGTGAGGAACTACACAACTGTAAATGCAGACTTGGAGATGTCTCTTGAACTACTTCTTCCATGGGAGAATGGTAACTTGTACTACTTCTCTCACCTCCAACAGAGGGGAACTCCACCGAAGCTCCTTTTTGCAAATTTGAAGTATGGTCAACATACGCTGACTTGCTTTTTTCGGAGTCACTTCCATCAGAAGAAGGGATTTCTGGAGTTGCTGAAAGACCAGCAAGCAAGTTGATGGGGGACCGGGAAGAAGCATTGCCACTCATTTGCTTTTGATTTTCAGAACATGCATTATCGGAAATGCTTCCCGGTGTAGTTTTCAGCTTAGCTGCTAAGATTGCTGGCAAGGGTAATGATTTGATTTTACTAAGAATTTGTACCAGCTGATCTTTTTCAGGTATAGATGACAATTTATCATTCCTGTCTTCGTTGCTACCTATAATTACAGATTAGCAATTAGTGTAATTAACTAACAACTACTTCCAAATCATTTACAGGCAAACCTATTTATTAGCTATACCTTGTGCACGAGCTAGCACTTAAAGCAAATTGATGACATCCAAATCACAATTACTATTGTTATAAGCACCACTAAGAACTGAAGCCTGTGGAATAGTATCTTCTGGCTGGGTTTTCCTCCGCCTCCTGTTATGTCCAACAAGTCTGCGCCTACAACTTCTCTTTCCATCATCAAATTCAGAAAGGGGGTGGAACCTATAAAATTAGAATGGAATGATACTATATGTATTACCAGTTTACCACAGATAATTAACAAGGGAAAAAAGCAAAGCGCCAGCCACCAGCACTATGTGCAATAATTTCAAGTACACCCACATAGAATCCAAAATCACAGAAAATGAAAGATAATGAAGAAACAACACAATTTCACCAATAGTAATTTGTAATGTTGAATAGAGTAAATTGAAAAAAATTGATCTCATATCTATTGGGTGTTGGCAATTTCAGTCCCATACGAATGATTTGCTCAATTAAGACCCATAATGTCAAATTTAGAAAATCATTTTAGTGATTTCAATTACAATAGTCTATATTAACTTTTTTGTTTTAGTGTGATAATTAATTAGTTAAGGTTTTTAATTTGTGGTTTTTTAATCAAAATTAAATGCCAAGTCATTGGTTAGGTTGCTACATGGAACTCTGGCAGCTCACATGGTGCAAAAATCTTAAAAATATATGACTAAAACTGCATCATTTTAAAAGTATGCGACTTAATTGAGAAAATTGATTCGCATAGGACTAAAATTTCCAACACCCAATACATATGGGACAAATTTTGCAATTTATATTAGCAACCTGCTGCACTGCTGGCAGAACCTTTGCATCTGTTTCCCCACCAAAGCTTTGATGGATTTGCTATGAAGCTCACACACCTTGTGGAGCAGGTGATAGTCCTTGGCAGTAGAAAGGTCTTCCTTACAATCATCTACTTGACACATAGGATAGTTAGCAGTAGCAGGTGATCCAGATCTTACTCTCTTATTGGGTCTCGATAAAGGCTGAGTCTCTCCCATTGAGTTAATTCCACCATTTCTTAACAGCTAGGTCTCCACCTCCAAGCTTCAGTCGGAGATTTTCATCATCTCTTCTTGTGTGGTCAGGATTTAAAGCACTGTCTTGTACATCCCTACTCCTAGGCAAGCCTGGTGGAATCTGTGTGGCAATAAACCTTGAACTATCCCAATCCCACGACTTAGGGTTCCAGTTGTCTGCTGGATTCTGATTACCAAAACCTGAAGAATGAAAAGGTACCCCACGTTTCTTAGCTATTGGATGTGTATTGCAAAATTTCTGGGCCAATGTTTGGTGGATGACAAGAGGAGAAGCTACACCGGTGCCTATTTCTTCCATCTAACCACGATGCTAACTTTCCGATACCACTGAAAGAAAAAAAGAAATACAGTTTTACTATAAAAACTAACAAGCCAAATATCATAAAGGAATTTTAGCACTATCTATTCAAGTGTCCTAGATTTGCAACAAAAATAATCAGAATGTTCAACAAAATAAAACCACCACAAAGACAAAAGGGATTATTCCAAAAAATCCACGCCCACAATTTTAAAAAGGAGAAAAGAAACTAAATTATAAATTTGAGAAGTAAACTTTAAACTACAGCTCCTTGATAAAGCAAATGAATGGCCCAGATATTCAAGTTTCAGTGGTTTTTCACTGACAAGGGAAGTAGTGGCAGACAATAGGACAATGTTAATGGGTTGACAGCAGAATTTAATGGATTTCACATCATGTCATCACTATATTCTTGTATACCCCTCAACTCCCAATTACCAACCTTTATCAGGTTTAAATTCATAGTAAGATACCCAAATTTGCAGCTAGAACATCATCTGATTTGAGATTAATGTTTAAAAACTGTTCTCATCGCGAACTTGTTACCTATCATGCTACTAAGACGAGGTGAGTTTTTTATGCACATATCTTTAATAACAGCTATTCCAGTAACATACGAACACAGTCACACCATGTATCGTACAGTTAAAAAGCTAAGTTCCTCACACTGTAGTAATATATTTGCAATTCTTAATTTCTATTATAGAAACTAACAACTTGATGGGAAGAAACAGTAAAGTACATAGTTATTAATCGTACAGGGGCGCCTTGCATTGGAAAAAAACAACATAAGACCTTGATAATTTCTTAGTAAACCTAACCTCACAATACCCCAAGTCAATTTTTTTTACCTTGGTGAACCAACTCATCTTATCTTCCATTAGACCAACCATCCAATTCTTTATCTATATCCCTCAAAGAGATAGGATCAATGTGATTAATGAGAAAACTTCAAACAACTTGATAAAAAGTGGGAACTTAAATATTAAGACTTAAAAGATAGTATTTTTTATTATTATGATGTTATTTGACAAATAAAAAATGTTTATTTTTATTTCAAACCCTAGATGAGGCGCGCCTTTACCACCAATTTGGCCCAGAAAATTCCAACCGCTTGGACCTATGGCAGGCGAGGTGGCTAGCGCCCCGAGCGAGGCGCGCCTTTAATAACATTTTACTAAAATGTTATTATTGAAAATATGTGCTCCACCAATTTGGACATCTGTCGTGACCGCGCAACGGAATTTCTTCAGGAATTTGCAAAATAAACATCTGCGAAAAAAAATTGTTGCATTCTGCTAACAATTCACTTCTACATGTTCCAAATAAAACTTAATAATCATGCCAAAACTACCATACATCTAACTAATTCCCGATTCTTGCCAAATGGCAGGTTAAAAGTAAAGATTGGACATTTCCCCAAATGAGAGCCCCTTTTTTTTTCCTGCACCTTTGCCTTACTGTTACAAAAATTAGTTCTTTCCTCAGAAATAACAGGGCAACAACAAATTCAGATAGAAAGTCTAATCAATATCAGGTCAACAAACAGAGAATTATCCAACAGGGTAATTTAAAAAAAATTACAAGCATATATGTAGTATATGAAAGAAAAAAGAAAAGGAAGTACCTTTTACGGATCAACGGATATTATCTCCAAACTGGTCGATTTTGATTCGTCACATCGAAACAGTATTACACAGAAACGAAGCTCCGGAATTGCAGCGAATATTTCAAGTCGTCATATGACAGACTTCTTCTTCTTCTTCTCCCGGGGAAATTTTTGAGTAGATTTATGAGGTTTTAGAAGTGAAATTTGGGTAATTATTGAAGGGCGAAATATGAAAGGACAAATGGAATCTGGAAAACGGAAGTGATTTAGGGAGGATCTGCTGCAGAAGAAGAAAAAAAGGGAGAAAGAAATGAGACGATTTTATTTCGTCTCTCAGTTTACTCATACCCTCTCTCAAAATATTTGCACAACTATCTTTTACTTTTTCCCCTACTTTGCTACTTTTTTCTGGCTTTCACACTATTTACTTCAACCCCACCTCTACCCACTTGTTCTTTTTTCTTTTTACCTTTCAACCAATTAGTAAATGAATCCGGTGTTTTCATAATCGAATCGGTGATCAAACCGGATAAAGTATTGGTTGTCGGTTCAATCGATCGGACCGATTTAACCAGCGGTTCAACCGTAAAAATATTTTTTGCTTATATGTAACTAGATTTTCTCTCGTGCAATGCAATTAGTATGTTAATATTATTTTTTTACAAATAATATAATATGAATTATATTGTAAAGTGTTTTTTTTTAAGAAGATACAAGCAGAGTCTAGACTAGCTGAGCCGTCTCTTCAATTCAACTAGGGAAGCCTTCCTCGAACCAAGCGTAAGGAACAGAGGTGGTTGATGCGAATTTTGCCAAACAATGAGCAACTTTGTTATCAGATCTTGGAATATGAACCAAGCCTCGACTAAAGCGATTATCACATTCATCTCAGATTTCATCCAAAATCAAGCTTCCTTCCTACCAAAAGTAATGTTCCCTAAAGTTAATTGGGACATATATTTATATCCACCAATTGAAATACAATAAAAATATATTAAATTTTCATATAATAATACAAATAAATATAATACATTAAAATATTATTATTCTATTTTAATTCCACCCACCGTTCATATCACAAACACCTAAACTAATAAAATAAGCTATTAAAATATTATTTTTTATTCATAAGTTGATAAGCACAAATATTATGTACTCATGTATAGAGAGAGATGCTGAGAGAGAGAGAAAATTGACTTGCAATTTATTAATTGTGGTGAGGAAGAGATCTATTCGTCAAAGTTAACAGAGCATATTTGTTCTGAGGAAATCTTTCAACGCGCGAAGAAGGAGATGACAGTGTGGGGTGAAAAACTTCTGAGGAGGGAACGCTCTATTTCAGATCTGTCTTTCAGAATCTGAGATGGAACGATTTGCGGCTTTGTTTCAAGAAAAGAAGGGGAAGAAAACGAATCTGAGATGGAAACGTGGGTTTGTTTCACGAAAATAAGGGGAAGAAAACGGTCTGCCAGTTCCCAATTTTTCCCGGTTTAACGGGTTTTCTCCGGTTTGATTGCAAAAACGGTTATATGGGTGTAATTGGACCGGTTTCTAGGCGGTTCCGGTTCAACCAGCCGAGTCCGGTTTTGACAACACTGAATGAATCATTATGATTGCACAATTAATTTATATTAAATTTTTATAATTATTTTTTTTTAATTATAAAGAGATGATATTTTTTTATTAATGATATTCTTTTATAAAAAAATAATGATCTCTCATCAAATTTAAAGTTAATATTCTCTTCATTTCAAAGTTATTTAGTATCTTTTTTTTCCCAAAGTGTTCGTTCCAAACTTGTTTACACATTTCCATAAAAGATAATAAAATAATTACATTATTTTCAACTTTTTCCTCCCTAACATTTCAATATTATATCTTCATCTCATTACTTTTACCCACAAAAAATCTACTTTAATAATAAAAGGATTATAATACCTTCGACCAAAAGTCATTTTATCACTTTAAATACTAATAAATAACTATCACATTAAAATCCATTTTAAAAGCAAAGGGTTGGGACGGAGAAAATATAAAATAGTAAATATCAATTTGATAATATTTTTTTACGGAAAAATTCAGTGATTTCTATATTTGGGATTGAGTGGCGTTTGTGCAGTCTGTACATTTAAGAGACACATGTAGGGTTTATTTGACTATTTTCCCAAAAAAAAAAAAAATTGCGATTGATAAGATCCAAACCCACTTTTACTGGGCGAGAGACGCAATAGATTACCATTAGACTACCAACACAATTAATTTTTTATCTCTTTACAAATATAGACTTTTAGATTAGACTAAATTCTTTCATTTGTCATCTTAGTTATTCATTTGAAACATAATTTTAATGTAAAATAATAAATATTTTTAAAAAATACACATTGATCAGTTATTCAATTTTTTGTCAAATTACATAATAAGATGTTGACTCTTCTTTCACATTTTGTGCCCATGTTTCTATAGTTTCTTCTCTCTCACAAAGAAAAACGGAAAATAAAATAGAGTGATAGAGGTGTACCAAATTCGTAGTGATCAATTTGAAAAAGACTACAAGTCCACTTAATCGACCTGAAATTAATTAAGCTCAGACCATTCAATGGACTCACGAGTCTCCTTGATATATCTAATTATCTAAAATCTACCTACTTCAGCTCAAAGAATCTGGTTTCCTAATTTGACAGTTAATTATTTTGGCTTCTCTATGATTTTTTTTTTCTTGTTATTTGCAATCCGGTGAACTTTATGTATTTTTTTCTTCCAATTAAACGATTATGTTTTTATGCTACTCAGTTATAACTGAATACTTCGATTTTATTTTACCTAGACGTAAATAAATAATTGAATATTATTTTTATTTTTATTTTTTGCGGAGTCTTTTAAGATAGGAAATCTACAACCATTATTTGAATATGGACAAAATTGATGTTTGTACACACGATTTAAAATTCCATTTGTTTGAGTGTAAAATATGAGTGATTGGTTAAATGTAATGGCGATGATACTACATTAGCTTACATGGAGAAATACAAGAGCAGGCGCAAGAAAAAATTTATTCAATTATTGCCTATGTTTCTTATTATTGTGGGCTTTATTATTTAATTACTCAACTTATTTATTGCTGGGTTGTAAAAAGCTTTGTTGAGACTTGGTACTTAAGGGATGATTTATCCCTAAGCACGTTAGTTTTTGTTGATTGAATAATGTCAATGTGCAAGTCTCATCATCGTTTAATTCATCTTCTTGTTCACACTTCTGCAATGGTTAGAGTAATTACAATATTTTGAAATACAAAATTTTTTGAAAGATAGAGTACTAATAATTTTAATCAATTTTCTATCAGTATCAATTTGTTCATCGGCTTATAGATTACTTTTGATATTTTTGTATGTACAAAAATGTCAAGTGAAATAATTGATTTTAAGCGCTCAAAAAAAAAAAAAAAAAATCAATGATTTTGAAGTTAGGTCCATCTTTAAATATATTCCTTTCTCCAAATATCTCTATAAGACTAAATAAGAAGTTAAAGTATTTAGAATCAATTCAACACTTCTTTCTAATATATGTACCAACATCATATCTCCAAAGAAAGATTCTTCTTTTTGAACTAAAATAGAATATTTCATAAAAAATATTCTTTATTAAATGATTTTTTTTATTATGCTATAATTATTTGTAATTATAATATACGTTTACACTAATTTTAATATAAATAATAAAGTAACAATTTTTTTATATTTAAAATTTTTACTAAATTTAGAAAATATGTATCCTTCATAAATATTCATGCAAATTAAAATTGAAAACTCATCATAATATTATAAGGAAAACTAAGTTACAATGAAAATTCAAATTACGACGGAAATTTAAATTACAATAAAAATATAAATAACGAAACGACATACACTAATTATTCTATGTTGGAATATTCTTCCCACAGATGATCAATTAGTGCATTCCGGGGTGCGAAATGTGCATCTACCTCTCTAATTTGACCGGCGGGTTCGTTAACAAATTCGAGGGTTGTAGATAGCATTTCTTGTGCTTCTTCAATTGGAGCATCAAGGTCACATTCATCCTCGATTATCATATTATGCATGCAGTCACTATATCATGCAAATCACTTTTACTCCAAAAACGTGATGATATATTAGTTGTATTAATGTTTCTTATGATTTTATGTTTTTATTATCTATTAGTTATGTTAGTATTGTTTTTATGTAATTTTATCTATTTGTAGTGATTTCATGTAATCGTACTTATTATTGAAATGTTTGTAATATTTGTATCATTTTATTATGCAATTTTACGTTATCTTTTGATTAGAGTATATTATTTTAATTCATTGCACATTATTTTTTAAATTATTTTATAATTTAAAACTATAATACTAATTTATTTTTTACTAATTGAGAAGAAAAAATATAAATTGAAATTTATAATGTTAAATAAAAAATTGGATTATTAATGTTGCATAATATTTTACATGACTAAAAAAATGTACTACCAACAAATTATAAAACTAAAATAAAAAAAATTAAAAAAATAAAAAGTAACTACTCTATTGATACTCTATATATGATGTTGGAAATTATAGAATTTTATTCTATTGTGGTGGCTACTGCAGATAGTCTAACTCTACTTCCTTTCTCCAAATATCTCTATAACTCTACTTAACCAATATCCATTTTTTCTATATGCATACCTTAAAAAACAGAAGTTAATAGTTTTTATTATGATCAAGACTTCCAAGCAATGAAATTAGAGAATTGAAGAATGAATAGCATGGTTTTTTTTCCCCTTTTAGCATGGGTATGTGTATGTCAACCAAGTGGCAGCTGTATATATATTGGATCGATTTTGATTGGTCAGAAGAAGATAGATAGATAAGTAATTATTAAAATGTTCTAGTGTTGAGGGTACAACCATCCACCGACATCTTCTTTCATTATCAAATTAATTGCAACATTTTCTTGACTAATTGCAGTACTACACAGTCTACACCTACACAATGTGTATCATTTTTAATAGCTAACTTTAGGTAGCTCTACGGCCAGTTCTCCACCCCACATCATATCATCACTTTATTACATCTTCATTTTATTTACTATTCATTCAAATTCTTATCAAATCCATGATAATTAAGATATGTCAACTATTTAGGAAACCAACTAAAGCCCTCCCATCTCTCCCTCTAATTTAATTATTCTCTTTTAGATTACCAATTTTATTATTTTTATTTCTCTTTTTGGAAATAATCATATCATATAGGAGTATTACTGTATCTTCCTTTTACTTTACATATAGTAATATTTCTTTTTAGTCTGTGTAGAAAGATGTTAGAATAATGAAATTGAATAGAGTAACTGGAAAAAGGCCGAAGAGCCATCATACTGGGCCAAACAAATAACGCTTGTATGTGATAAACGGAAGATTATTCAGAGTTATAGCGACGAAAGTAAAGCCCAATAGGCCCATTCTAGCTTATTCTGCCCAGCACAAAAATGATCAAAGTTTAACTGGTATAGACCAGCCTTTGGAAATAGTATTACTCGTAATTAAGAAAAACAACCAAATCAAACTATTAAATATTTGATAATTATTTTTTAGAATTTTATTTCAACACAGTTTTATAAACATAAGACACTACAAGAAAATAGTGAATTGGATACAAATTTTTTTAATATACCTACGAAAGTTTCAAACGAAAAATAATTTTGTTTTTAAATAATCTTATGGCCTATTACTTCTACAAAATTTTCCAATTGATGGAGAATATTTATGTCATCCAATAGAAAGAGAACACATGGAACCATACTTGGAGGGGGCCGAAGACTACTTGAATGGGCCGAGGTAATAAAGAAGGGGTTTGGGCCTGGTTAAGAGGCCTAGGATCCTGATATATGAGTGGACTGGAGAAGTCTCTAACTAATGGGCTTGAACGAGAGCAAAATCCCGTAGGGGAAGGTAAGCCGAGAAGATGGGCTCCTGGGGATAACCTGGGCCCAGGATATAGAGTCTTAGGGGATTGGATTGGACCTATGGATTTGAGCAGCTTGGGCCCAAAGAAGCAGGCCCAAGAGTAAGGACTTCGGTTCAGGGAGTGTTTTTAGTAGGTTTAGTGGACAATTGTTTATAGAAGCAGGGGTTAATTAGAACCGTGAAAGCAAAGAGATCAACGACTGAGAGGCCTTAATCCACGTGAGTTAAGTAATGGGCTGAGGAGAGCAGTTCCGATCTTCAAGGATCACAAGCAGGAGGCTGGAGGGTTCGAAAAAGGCGGAACCGTTAGATTATGATCAAGGGCTCAGAATGACGATCCGCGTGGAGAGAAAGGTTAATACGTGGGAAGTTTGAATCAGTTCCGAGAAGAGGGGGGAGGAATGGCAGGGCAAACATTTGGAGTTAATATGAAGGTGGATTGAGAGGGAGGAAACGGTAACCTCATTCCGGAGGGATTTAAATATTCCTTCTAGATAATATGAAAACACACAAGCACATATTTTCGCTTACCTACTTGAATTCGAGTTATTTTATACTATTTATAAAGGAGAGTCAAAGCTCCAGTCAACACACTCAAATACAACTAACAGTATCAGTTCTTCTTCTATATAGTATTAGTTGAGCTGTTAGGTCTTTAGTATATAACCAACCCATTATAGCCGTTGTAACCATTCTTCACTTTCCCAACTTTTATCTTCTCTTCATTCCGCTCTCCTTCTCTCTCTCTCTGAATACATACAATCATGTATAATTCCTCTTTTGCCATGTTAATATGGTATCAGTTTTAGGTTTAATCGATTGAAGATCCTGTGATTCTGCTGTTATTTTGCGTCTATCGCGATTCTGTTCTTCGTGTCTATCACAAAATTCTGTTCTCGCAATTTTATCGATTTTCTGATCGATTTGTTCGTTCTTTGATCGATTTTGTTTTTCGATCTTGCTTCTTTGTATTTTCCTTTGTTTCAATCGATAATTGTTCGATTCTGATGGCTACTCTGGTGACTGATCCTACGTCGCTGAATCCGACTCTCAATCCGTTATCGCCGCTCTTTCTGCATCATAACGACAACATTGTTGTGTCGATCGTTCCTGAGTCCTTGAATGGAAAGAATTTTACGTCTTGGAGTCATTCCGTGAAGCGTGAGCTGAGCGTTAAAAACAAGGTTCCTCTTATTGATGGTACGATTTCTCAACCTCTTGAATCTGATGATATTGCTATATATCATGCTTGGATTAGAGCAAATAATCTAGTTCTCCAATGGATAATGAATTCTATTGAACCGGATATTAGAAAAACCTTAGAGTATTTCTCTGTTGCCAAGAAGGTATGGGATGAGTTGCATATTAGGTATGCGAAATCTGATTTGGCTAGAGTTTTTCAGTTAGAAAAGGATCTTGCTACGATTTCTAAGGCTAATCAGACTATGGTGCAATATTACAATCAGTTCAAGGCATTATGGGATGAGTATTTGAGTTTTAGGCCTGTTATTAGGTGCAATTGCGGTGCTATGAATCAGTGTACTTGTGAGTTGTTGAAAACTGTGGTTCAAACTCAAGAACAGGATTCTGTGATGAAATTTTTAGTTGGTTTGGATGAATCTTATTCTGCATTGAGAAGTC
>JBBCBC010000147.1:0-100000 GCA_037126765.1 Stenogyne calaminthoides | reverse complement strand
CTGGCTTAGCTTATCTTTTCTTCTGATCTTGCTCAGCTCATCAGTTGACACCGGAACTCTTCTTACTCATCTGATCTCGATCGGTCTGGCTCAGAGCCTCGCTTTGATCTCGATCATCTTAAATGCGATTTTCGTGAGTTCCCCCTCAATTTGTTCTCTCGTTCCCCCTCAACTTGTTATCTATAAATTAGCTTCAAAAACACAAGTTGATAATGTTTTGGCACAATTCATCAAAACTAAAAATATCCCAACAATTTCCCCCTTTTTGATAATGACGCCAAAACATTAGAATATATGGATTTACAGAGATCGGGTTTTTGTTTAAAAAGATCAGTTCAGGTGGTCACTTTGAAATTAGCGACCTGTTGAACCACCTGCTCTGATACCAATTGTTGGTCCCGATTTGAAAACCCATTTTGATCGTGCGAAAGCAAACATTTCAGTTCGATGCATATAAAACAGGGGTGAGGGCAGAGTGATTCCAGATTTTTTGCTTTTAAGACCGATCGATGTGTGTTTTGCTTAATCGAATGCATATGAAAAGTAAGAACATAAAGCAGTAAAGAACACACGATTTTATAGTGGTTCGGAGTCCAACTCCTACATCCACTCTTCCCTATCATCAGGGGCACCTACTTAACCAACTGGACTTAGTTTAACGTGTTAGTCCAACACCCAACAGATGTTTACCGAGTTCACACTCAAACGGGACTTATCACCCTCACGGGATCGCCTATCCTCCCTTTCGGGATTGCTAGATGTTTACCGAGTTCACACTCACCTACAAACTTAACCGATCAAACTGATTTGGGTAAGGTTTGTTTGGTTCAACTAGGGTGAGATTTTTTCCTTACATTTGTTTAGCCTCAATGCTAAGGTTGGGAAAATCTCTCTAAGCTTAGGATATGACATTTATGCTTAGATCTAGGGTAGAACACTTCTTGAATATATCGTGTATTTCTTTCTCTGTTCTATGGTGGGAATGCTTGAATATAAGGCACTTGGCTCTGCAGCATCTTTTGCATATTCTCCACACCTGATAATGAGGGAAGAACTTGTATTTATAGTGTGGATTCGAATGTTACCGTTGGATGGAGTAACATTCAAATCCATAATATTCTCAGAAACTTCTTGCGAGCTTTTCGGTTGGTTGTCTTCCTCTCATTGGTCCACGCCGGTTGAATCTAATCGGATATAATCTTGAGGATCTTCCGGAGTCTCCAAATTTATCTGATCCTCGGCTTCTTGAACTCGAGGCTTCCTTGGGGACTCAGGATTCTTGATTCAACGGACTTCTTCAAATGGACCTTATGCGATCAGAATATCTTGACACTCAGCCGACCGAGTTCGATTATTCTCTCTTCGCACAATCCCGAACCTCGGTCACTAAGATTCAGCTAACCGGTCATCGCCAGCGTTACGATTTTTGATGAATATGACTTGAGATGACTTCTCTTGATGACTTCTTTCCGATCCGGTATCTTGATTTACGGTTTTCGATATCGATTTCTTCTCTTTGATCGATCGGCTCACATGATCGATCGATGTTGCATCAGTCGGATATCAGTTTATCTGCATCAGATTAGCATATTAGGTTAGCATATCAGTTTAGCACATCTGATCTCAACCACGTCTGATCTTGATCATCTGCTCATCTTTATATCTGATCTAGATCACGTCGATCTCGTCGATCTCATCTATCTCTCTTCTGATCTGCAACCTTTTCTTCTGATCTTCTGGTCATCTGGTCATCTGATCTGGTCTTCTGATCAGGTAATCTGATCTGGTCTTCTGATCAGGTCTGTTCTAGTCATCTGATCTTTTGATCTTCTGATTCTTCTGATCAGCTGGCTTAGCTTATCTTTTCTTCTGATCTTGCTCAGCTCATCAGTTGACTCCGGAACTCTTCTTAATCATCTGATTTTCGTGAGTTCCCCCTCAATTTGTTCTCTCGTTCCCCCTCAATTTGTTATCTATAAATTAGCTTCAAAAACACAAGTTGATAATGTTTTGGCACAATTCATCAAAACTAAAAATATCCCAACACTATGATCCACAGAAACACCACAAAAAACAGCCAGAACCGGTGAGGCATTAGATCGAACAAGTGGCGTGCAAGGTTTGATGTGCGGCTTTTGCTCCTCCAAATTCCCTGTTTCTTCATTCTCGCTCACGGAAGAGTGGCTTGTGGGTGGTTTCTGGTTTTTGCGTGAGGTAGGCGGGCGGTTTTTGTGGGCGCAAAAGCCGTGGGGGGGGCAGGGCGCCAGCATTTAAACCGTAGGGAGGAGACCCGAAATTGGGGTTTTTGGGAGAACGTGTTTGAAATAGTTTGAAATAGGGAGTAGTCTGGGTGAAAAATGGGGGAGAGGGAGCGGGCGGTCTTGGTGAAAAAAAAAATGAGGAGGGGAGCGGCGACGTCTTTGTGATTTTGAAGGGAGAGAGCGAGATTGTGGAGGGGACGGTGGGGGCTGGAAGAAATTTTTGCATCAGAGCTTTGTGGAGATGGGTTTGTTGGTGGAAGCATAGTGGCGGTGGATATGGTGAACTGATTTTTTTAGTGGAGTATTTAGTGAGAGGAGAGAGAGAGGGGGGAATTTGTGGAAAAAAGGGAGAGAGAAATGTGGAGAATTTGTGGTGGAGAGTGTGTGCGTGAATTTTGGGGAGGGAAGGAGAGGATTATGGGTTTGCGGGAAAATAAGGACATAATAGGAATTTAATACACATAATATGTACTTAGGAGTAATATTATAACGGGATGGATCTAGGAGTAATTCGTACCCTTGAAATGGACCTAGGAGTAATTGTGTCCTATAAATTTTCACAACAATTGTCTTGCTGACAAAAGAATTCTGCACGTAGACGGTTACAAATCTTTAGTCAATGTATTGTTTAAAAATTCTTTTGTACTTCACTATGTGATTAGAAAATCAAATCAAACTCTTAGATTAACTCATGGGAGCTTGATTTTTGAGAACATTGTTATAAATTAAAATGGAGATATATGAGTGGGAACTGGATTTTTGCCTATACATTGGACTCTTATTAGAATTTATTTCATTAAATTTGAGGGAGAACAGCTAAAGGGAAGCATATTATAACTAGTGCTTAATTGTGCATTTATATATATGATTGACTGAATTGCATGGAAGAGAACATACAACATGTGATCTGAAGTTATTAAGTTACTGAATGCACAAGCTTCCAATGCTACACTTACAAATTGATTACCCAAGTCATTTATTTAGCCATTACTGAGATGGAGATTAAGTGCATTGTCACGCTATATTTCTCTAATCACCATGACGCCTTCTCAACCAATTTAGGTAGTTACATAGAATTACAACATTGCTTGATTATATAGGTTAACCTATTGTTGAAATTAAAACATTGAATATTAAAATTTTGATAATACGTAGCACACAAGCTCATGGCTGATATTGGAGATATGATAAATTTTCAAATTCTTGATGAAGCAAAATCAATATCTAGCTGTAATTCTTACTTCACGAGTAGTTCTATAGACACAACTAATTATGAATATAATTTCTAAGGATCTATTCATTTTTTCGCTTATTTCTTGCGAATCTGGACAACGTGTAAGAACAATAGTGAAGTAGTTGCATATTGAATATATAACATTTGTGGTTTACTGATTTTCTGCTCCTTGTATTAGTCGTTTCTGCTATTTTAAGTGTGGTAAAGAAAATTGGTTGTCTTTTTACATAGATATTAATATTACATTTCATTGTAGCATTGAGGATATGGTCAGTTCATCTTCTTTATCTAAGTATGATTTTCTATTGTATCTTGAAAGTGTGTTATTTAGGAATTTTTTTATCTACAATGCAAACAACCTTTTCTATGTTAGGTTATACGGCTCTTTAAGCAATATTGAGTTGAATAGGCCTAAGGGTATGTTTGTTTCGGAACTCACCCGGATGGACTTAGGACTTTGAAAACCACGTCTCATTATAGTTTGAGATTTAAAATAAGACTTCAAAATCTCCTCCTATAAAATACACCTACACTCTTATTTTTCACAAAATTCAATAGAATCACATCACTATTTTTCTCACTCTCAACACAATATAATAATATCATATCAATCATTATTAAACATTGATTTGACATAAAGTAAAATCTCACCCTATCAAAATCTCAAAACAAACACATATTTTTTACTATTCACCAAGAGTTTCAAATCCATAAAATTTCGAAGTCATGACTTCCACCTCACACTTAAATCCCAAAATAAACATACCCTAAGGGTTTTTGACTCAGTTTCACTTACAAATACTCATCTGATTCATTGTATTTATTATCATAGAAAATATTAGTAAATCTTTTGGCTCTGTAGTACCTCCAGACGAAGTCATTCCTGATGAAATTGATCAACAAATATGTGTCATTTAATTTCGTTTCTATCAATTTCTCTATAATTGCAATTAAAATCCCAACATTTTCCTTGTATGTGATAGCCTATGACTCACCCTCATCTGTTTTATTTCCCTTTGCATATTCCATCGTCATTACTTGGTTGGGTGTGGCCTTGAACTCTATTGATATGCTCTTAAAGTTAATGCATTTTTTGTTTTACATCATCACATTTGATAGGCTATCAATGGAGGACGTGAGAATGTAACGAGCATTTGAATTTGGAGAGACTGGAAAAAAATGCTAGCGCTTGCTTATGAGAAACTCGATGTAGCATAATATTCAGCTTGGAATGAACAATTTATTAAGAAATGCAATTAATGGTGACAGGGAAACAATGCTTGAGAGGCTTGCTATTATTGTCTTGAAGACAAAGTCTAGTATGAAAATTTTCATATATGAATTTTTTTTAATTTACAATCAAATTCTGTAATTGGTGAAGATAAGACAAAATTGAGTGGTTCATGGTTCACTCGGCTCAAGTAATTTATAGTTCACCCGGCCCGAATAGGTCATAATTTAAGGTTCATTATTTAGTGTTTAGGGTGTAGATGATTGATTTAGGACAATTTTATAGATTTTCATACATGAAAATCTTCACACTAGACATACTCAATCTTGAAACATGAAACTATATTATCCATGCTTTCAAGAAAGATTTTGTGACCTTTTGGTACTTCCAATATTGAAGGATTTGATTTTATCCTATGTTAAAATGTTGAAGCATCTTAATCATTAAAATTATGATGGTCAATTAATTGTGAGTGAATTTGTTGGGTAATTTGAAAGTAATTTGATTCTGAATCAAATGGATTTCATAGATAATATTTAAATCTCATGATAAGGAGCCCAAAATTTTGATTGAATTAGCATATAACTGGAAAACAGTTGGCTGCTGACGGCAATGCACTGATTTGACGTGAGACTAAGTGTGAAAACGGATAGGATACGGACGGATAGTGTTTATATAGTATTTTAAATTATATTTTTTTCTCGAATTCGGAATCGGATACGGAAAAGTCGGATTCAGATACGAATTCAGAATATTCAGTATATGGATACGGGACGAATATCGGACGAATCCGGTTCGAATAACTATAATCGGATAATATATTTCAAACGAAAATCATCAAAATATGATTGAAACACATAAAAAAACTACCTATGCAATATTTCATAGAAGTTCTAATGCAAATTATAAAAATTATATCTACTGTTAATAATATGAAACTAAATGTTATGTCCTTCGTAACCATCACCACTCCAACACAACATAATGCCTAAGAAGACATATATAATATATAATGGTACAAAAATTGAAAATCGTTAGGCGGGCGGGTTGTGCCGCCTAGGACTTTGTGTTTTTCTTTTAATATAGAAATAAATTACTTAATAAAATAAATATATAATATAAAATATTATTGAAGAATCTGCCTTCAACAACGTGCCAACATGCCTTGAACAATTAAAAAACTATTAATAGAGGACTCTAGAAAGTACAAGTGGTAGGCACGTGCCTTGAAAGCCTGCAAACAGGCCTTGAATGCCTAAACCAAGTCAAGATCAGTTACTTCATCCCTCTTTCTCTCGATTTGAAACAAGATCAGTTTCTTTCATCCCTATTTTTCTCAACAACCAAATCGCAAAAATTTTGAATCAAAATCTTCGTCCCTCTCTCTCTCGATTTCTCCACAGTGGGGCAGCAAGCGGCAAAGAGCAGACCGCGGTGAGCGCGGTTCGGCGAGAGCAGTCAGTGGTGAGCGCGCCGGCGCCGGCTTCGGCGAGAGCAGGTGGTGAATGCGGCGTCGCCGTCTTCGGCGAGAGCAGGCGGTGAATGCGGGCGGCTAGCGCAGGCGGCGACGAGCGTGGGCCGGTGAAATTTTACTCCCTCTCCCTGGCACAGATCCAGTTGTAAACTTGTGAGTAATGGCAGAATTTTATTAATAATATTAAAAAAAAATTATATTAAAAAATTCGGATATCCGGATTTATTACCGGATAATATCCGATAAAATATGGAAAAACTCGAATACGATCGGATATTATGTATTCCGAATCCAATTTTGAGTCCGAAGTCAACTATCCGTACCGATTGGATACGGCTCCGGATCGATCGGGAAATATTCGATCCGTTTTTACCCCTACGTGAGACATTTTCTTTTACTCCCTCCGTCCCTTGATAACTGTAACATTACTGCAACATTCCAACGGAAACAAATATAATATTAATACACTCACAACATCTTTATTTTATTCAACTAAAACTCACTTTACTTGATTTACGTGTTGTTTTTAGTGTTACAATCATTTTGGGAAGGAGAGAGTATATTTTTTGGGCAGTCTGATTGTGAGACTATTTTAATCAGTGGCAATTTATTTTATACTTGCACAAATTAAGGTTCTATATAATAAAATACACTACTATTACATACCGACTGTTTATATAAAACGTGTAATGCACATGTTAGAAAACTGGTATTATCAAAAGTAAATAATTAGAATGGTAAAAGTTTTTCAAATTAAAGAATTAGTATATTGAAAGTTCTTTTTTTTTTTTTTTTTTATGTTTATGTTTTTATTCCGAGTATGCTGCTTTAATAAACAACACGTATGTATAGGAGATTTGAGATATCGTCGCCACTCTCTCTCTCACAAAATTCTATAGAAGTTGCTATGAACATTGTGCCTGGACGTCGAATTCGTTAGTCAATTAGTATTAGTGGAGTTCAAAATTGCTCGAACCTTTGATTTCTCTCACAAGTTGAGGTTTTGATTTCCTCTCCTAAATTGAGAACATTTTATTTTCTGCTCTGAGTTGAGAGTCATTTTGTTCTTCTTCGTGTTGTATTGTAAAACTAGTTTTTGGCATCATGTTTTGGACATTGTAGGACTCGGAACTCTAATCAGGAAAAGGAACATTAATTACATAGTGAGAATGGTGGATTGACGTGTATGGCAATCAGTAGTAGGGGGTGATGGTGCTAGTGAAGAAATGATGAAGATGATTTATAATGCTATATATATTAATAAACTATTATAAGGTTGATATACAATGAAAAAATATTTTACAAAACAAAAAATAATAATTATAAAATAATTAGTAGACAAAAGAAGAGAATAAAATAATAATGTTTGTAAAATTGTAAATTATAGAAATTTTGAAATAGATTATATATTGGATTTGATTATTAGCATATCTTCTCGGATTTTATTATAAACATGTCTTATTATAAAATCTATAATATCTCATGTAACGTAGGATAGAGATTAAAAAATATATAGATGTACCACTATGCCAAAAATTAGATATAACAACGGCAAAAAGACAACGGGTATTGATTGGACCCATTGTCATAGGTCTAAAATCTGTTGTCGTAAGTAAACCCGTTGTCTAAACTCTGGAAAATGCAGGGAAATGTGTCGAAAGACAATGGGTTTACTCCACCGTTGTCATATCTTTTTTTTTTTAATTATTTAGTAAGGGTATAAAAGGGACCCTTAGAATTATTTTTACTCCCTTTCCAAACTCGCGTACGCTCACCACCAATACTAGGGCACCAGATCTCTTCGTCTCTTCCACCGCGTTCGCCGCCTGCCACCACCGCCGTTCGCCGCCTTCGTCGTCCTCCTTCACCCGTCGCCTTCGTCGTCCTCCTCCTTCCCCCATGGCCTTCGTCGTCCTCCACCTTCCCCCGGCGCCTTCGTCGTCCTCCACCTTCCCCCGGCGCCTTCGTCGTCCTCCACCTTCCCCCGGCGCCTTCGTCGTCCTCCACTTTCCCCCGGCGCCTTCGTCGTTCTCCTTTCCCCGCCGTCTTCGTCGTTCTTCTTTCCCCGCCACCTTCGTCATTCTCCTTCTTTTGTTGCTTCCAATATAAGGTTAATTTCAAGCCTAATTTGTCTAACCCTTCCTCCCGCTTAATTTCCTGCTCAGAATTAGGGCTGATTTGTTTACAGTCTTCCCCCGCTGCCTTCGTCGTTCTCCTTCCTTCGCCGCTTCCAATATAAGGTAATTTCAACCCTGATTTGTCCAACCTTCCTTCTGCTTAATTTTCTGCTCAGAATTAGGGCTGATTTTGTTTACAGTTGCTTTAAATGTGCATAATTGGATATATTATTGTGGAAGAATTTAGAAAAAGCTTAATGTGGTGTTTTTCCTTTTTTGCATTGCTATGGAGATTGGTTTGGGGAGTACCTGCATTTTGGAATGTTCTTGAACATTGTGGTGCTGGTTTGTGATTTCTAAACAATTCCTCGTAGGATAAAATCATGCTTGCGGTTGATGTTGATGAGGGTAATTGATTTTTACATAATATATGAAGAGATATCAAGTATTTCGTTGTTCTGTTTTTGAAGTTTATAATATATTTTTGTGCATTTGTCAAGTATCTTAAAAGAAAGACATTAACTAGCATTTGTGAAAAATTAATGGCCTTGTTCCGCTAGGGGCTATTGATGTTGCTTATTCTTCTTTGTGCGTTGGATGCTTTATAATGATCTCATATTGCATGCTTGGCATGACTTGTAGATCTTAGTGTAAGAAGTCTAGATTCATTTGTTTTAGATATGACTGTTGATATTCTTTATCAATTTGTTGGCAGTTCTTGGGAACTTTGTATCAGCTCTCAATAAATTCATTGCAGCTCGCTACTCCCTAAATCATACGGTATCTGAATACCATGTCTATGAATTTTTTAAGGTAAAACAGTTACTGGAATATGCATATGATAATGTAGGCTTGGTTACCTTTCCTCTTATTCAATTAAGATTTGTCGCAGTGCAATTTACTTATTAGTATTTGTGAGGCTAAATGGGGAGCCCTAATTGAAATCAAGAAAACAGATGATATGGTTATCTTTCTACACCTTTTGTGATGTCATATTTTTCCTTGTTGAGATAAATCAAATAGAAACACTTCATTTTCGATTTATCTTTTTTGTGCTCCATTTATCTTCTGGTATTCCAAGCTTTCGTTCAATGGACTTGAATTTCATGCTCCTTCTTTTGCAGATTTTAAAATAATCTTGAGTAATAACTTCTCATATGTAAGGTAAATTAAGATTGCATTTGGATTAGAGGATTAAGGATCCGAAGATGGATTTAGAATATGTCATCCAAATACACTGGTAGTTGTTTGGAGTTTGATTCATTCTCTAATAAATTTAATATTCATCAATCTGAGACCTTCATCGCATGCATATAACTAACAAGCTAATATTTTCTCTCTCGTGCAGTCGTGGTTAAACAATCTGGTGGAGACAAGTAAAAGTGTTGCGAGGACGATCAATATGATGATAATCTGCAACAGGTAATTCTCTTTTTACATATGGTAATGGAAGGTATTGATGATGTTTAGTCTCTATTAAGTCAAAGAAGGTCGTAACTGAAGTGGTGTTTGTGTCTGTCTATTTTTAACACTTGAGAGATTGTCAAAAAAAATTCAAAATTTAATAAAAACTCGAAAGGGTAATTACAATTGCAGAGTCGAAAAGACAATATGTGATGAGAAAGAAATAATCAGAAAAATGAAGGAATGAATGTATTAAAGAATGAAGTTATTGCAGAAAGTGTTGAATTATGAGAAGATTGTGTTTGAATACTAAGTGGTTGAAGGATGGTGAGATATAAATAGAGGTTGTTGCAGTGATTATGTTTGGGTATAATTATGTTAAGCTGTGAACAAAAATCAATCAAAGATGTTACTAGAGTTATAAAGATGGATGTTTGTTACAATTAAGCAGTCTAATCAAAATATTAAAAGATAAAAAAATGCTTTCTTATAGCTAAAAGTGTCTTACTTTATTCAACCATGCTTCATGCCTGCTTCCTAATTAACTACTTGTGCGCCGAAGTAACATCAACTGGGCTGCTTATTTGGGGATTAGATGGGCCAAAGCATGGGCTTTGTGTGTTAAGGATGGTGTGTACTCTGTGTACCCAGCAGTAATGTATGAAAAGATTCAGAGTTAAATCCATCTAGTTATTCATGATGAAAATCATGGTTTAAACTAGTACTTGTCATTTTTCAAAGCACATAAAGAGTTAATATAATTTTCGTTGACATTATCTGTAGCACTGAGCCAAAGGATCCTAGTAGCGTCGAAATATGTTTGTTTATGACTTATGGAGTTCAGATTCAACATATGTATTCACCGTGGTCCTTAGATTTCGAGGATCTTACATTAAGATATGATTATACAAACATAGGATTGACTATCTTCATCTCAAATTACCTTGAATGGTTGAGTTTCCGCCCTTGATTATGTTTCTTGTTGTTGTTGCTGTTCAGTGGCTTGTTTTATGGATGCCGTGTGAAACTTTAGAGCAGTGACGATCTCTCCGAGCTTCATAAATATTCAGCAGCCTTTCTTGGTAAGGCCTGCTGGTATGGAGCCTTTCTTGGTAAGACCTCTGTTAAAAATACAATTAGATGTACCGTACTAAATCATACATCTAGCTAGCCTTCGATGGACTTTTGAGTTCTTTAAGGGCACATCTCTCCCATAAGCAAAAAATCTTTACCGATGATTCTATCTCTTTCAAATCACTTCCTTCTTTTGAAAATGATTAGGAGTTAATGCATATATTGACCTTAGAAATATTGTCGCTCTATCTTGTTTCAGTTCCTTGGATGATAAGCTGGAGTAGTCATACTGTGTATATTTTCTGTTGCACAAGTGGCATGCTTTTGTCATGGTGTGTAGCATTGAGGGCCTGTATCCGATAGTCATATTGGCATGCTTTGGTCTTATATTTTTGGGAATATTTTAGGGCATGTATTGGCTGTCTGTACTTGGTTTGTGTGTGTACATTTCCATGTTTGTAAGGTCTTCATTTCCTTTCTAGTGTTTCCCATTTTTGTTTCTATATTTTCCAATTTGTTTTATTGGTCTACTTTCTCTGAAACTATGCAAGGGCTGAATCAAATCCATTCTCTCTTGATGCTCTTGCTATTTTTACAATCTATATGATGGCAAGGTACAGTTGCCTTAGTTATGGAAATATTATTATAACCTGCAATTAACAAATTTTTCATTATCCTATTGTCCTGCAATCTCCAGAACCGCAAGGAGTTTGAAGCTGAGCTTATAGAACGTTTTGGCTCAGTTGTGAAGATGCCTTTATTGGAGTCCACCAGGTTTATGACTAATTTGATATGTACTGCATTTTCTTTCAGTTCTGTAATTAGATAAGTTATAGCTTCTTGGGCTTTCCATAATCTGTCTGTAGGCTATATTGATTGGTTTAAGTTTCTGACTATCAATCGTAAAGATGGAATGTGTTTGTCCTTTGTTTCTCTGAGTAGCACTTGGTTCCTGTCCCTACCCAAGTTAATTTCTTATAGAGTTCTTGTATGCTTTTATTCCTATCTTTGCTGAGGACTCACAATTCTTTCTGTTTTTTATCTGCATGTGAAAAAAGACCTCTTTGCCTGAAACTATGAGGTCTACTCTGGAGGAAGGATTAAACTTGTACAAGCTTCATAGCAGATGGCATGAAAGGCGCCCTCAGCCCCATGTTCTCACAAAAGATTTACTCCGATTTTTTTTTTGATGAAATACGGAAGGAGGTGGCTGAATGTCTATCAAACGGCATGGAAGCTAAGAATAGTTTGTTTTTGTAATTTTGAACAAGTTCTTATCTTGAAGTTAGATTTACATTTTTATTACTTATTTTGAACAATGTATGAATTGATTACTTAATTGTAATAAGTTCTATTGGATCTTAGTATTTGTTGTATTCAGTAAAAATGTGTATTATATTCATATTCTAAAACAATAGAAAACATAAAATAGGTCTAAAAATGGTATTAAAAATAGGTAAATTGTTGTAATAACACAATGGTTAAAAATCGTTGTAATATACACCTATGACAACGGGTTATTATGAGTTAACGCAACGGGTAAAAACTATTGTAATAAGCACCTACGACAATAGGTATTATGAGCTAACAAAACGGTAAAAATCGTTGTAATAAACACCTACGACAACGGGTTACTATGACTTAACACAACGGTTAAAACCCGTTGTAATAATCACCTACGACAACTGGTTACTATGACTTAACACAATGGTTAAAAATCGTTGTAATAAACACCTACGACAACGGGGATTACCCGTTGTCAAATATTCTGGACCTACGACAACACCAGCATCCACAACGGGGGAAAAACAGATACGACAACGGAGATTCCCGTTATCGTATCCAGTTTTTGGCATAGTGTACGGTTGATATTGAATTTAAAGTTAGAGTTATTGAGATTAGAGAGATTTTTAAATAGAGTGATAATCATTAAAGCAACAAAAAAATTTAAGCATCTTGATGATATACAATTATAAATTTTTTTATATAGTATATCTTAAATATAATATTATATTTGCAATATTAATAAGTATTAAACCAATAAAAATTGTCTAATAAATAAACATGAACTACTATAAGGTTGATATACATTAAATAATTATTTCACCAAATCATTAAATGTAAAATATGAACCTACAAAATAAAAAATCAGTAAAGCAAACAAATCAAACATCAACAACAACAAAATAAAAATCCTACAAAATAAAAAAATCGAACATCAAAAGCATAAAAAAATATCATGTGAATAAGAAAAAGAAATATGTGCAAGAAATAGTAGGTCAAAATATGAGAATTGTAAAATAAGAAGTATACAAACGAAGAGAATGAAATAATGCTTATAAAATTGAAATTTATAGAACCTAAAATTTAGCAAAAAAATTATTACGCGAATAAGAAGAAGAAAGAGACGCAAAATAAGAAGGACAAAAAATTGAGAATTGTAAAATAATTAGGAGACAAAAGAAGAGAATGAAATAATAATGATTGTAAAATTAAAATTTATAGAAGACAAAAACTTGTGTGAACTCGAGTTCACCGTGAATTCAGTTCATTTAGTATCACTGTTATGTACAAAAACTCTCACTGTTATGCATAAAAACTATTACTGTTATGCACAAAAACAATCACTGTTTCGAAAATATTTTATGTTTTTAAACAATGGTAGTTTTTACCCATAAGAGTGATAGAGTTCATGCATAGACCTGGTTCACGGGAGTGTTACTCTTTATAGAAATCCTGAAATTAATTATATATAGGATTTGATTATTAGCATATTTTTTAGGACTTGTTATTAACATATCTTATTAATAAATCTATAATATCTCATGTAATCTAGGGGGTAGAGATGAATTGTAAAATAATTAGTAGATAAAAGAAGAGAATTAAATAATAATGATTGTAAAATTGAAATTTATAGAAATCCTGAAATAGATTATATATAAGATTTAATTATTAGCATATTTTTTAGGACTTGATTATTAATATATCTTATTATAAAATCTATAATATCTCATGTAATATAGGGTAGAGATTAGAGAATATAGATGTACGATTGAGATTAAATTTAAAATTAGAGTTATTGAGATTAACAAAATTTTGAAATATAGTGATTTGACTTTGTTTAAAAGTTTATCTTTATATAGTGTAGAGATATTTGTTTTTTTTTTTAAACAAGAAATTTGTCTAAGTTGCCCACATATAAATACGCCCTTGCTCGTATGTGTGAAGTTATATATAATTTTAAAATTTTTGTAATACATTGTTGTTTTATATTGATAAAAAAGTTATATATATAAATATAAGTAAATTGATTTAGATTCTTAATAATACTTAAATATACTTATACAACTCAGTTAAATTCAGCTTGCTCAATTTTTATTTTTTTTTATAAACGCATACCAATGAAAACGAAAATATTTTAAACCTAAAAAATAAAGAGGCACACTTGCATGAGACGGTCTCACAGCGGAACATATATTGGGCATCGTCGCTTCAACACTTTAGGAGGGATGAGTTTGATTTGCACTAAGTTGTACACCGTATCATACATAAGACCGTCTCATATGAGTTTTTGTCGAAAAGAAATTATGCATACCAATGAAAACGAAAATATTTTAAACCCAAAAAATAAATTATTATAATGAAACTATTTTAGTTTAATTAATGTGTTTTAATGTATCACTACATTGTAAGAAGTGAAAACGTCAACAGCAGGGTTCGAACCTGCGCGGGCAAAGCCCAACAGATTTCAAGTCTGTCTCCTTAACCACTCGGACATATTGACAGTGTATTCAGAAAGCACAAAAAAACAAATAGGAAAATCAATGTTGATTTTTGTCTCTCTCTTGGTTTATTTGAATTGCCGAGCAGAGTATTTTTCCCAATTTGCGAATGAGCAACGGTAAAGCCTTTCAAAAATATATACAGTCGATAAAATAATTTTTTTAAAAAGTACTAGCATTTTTGAACAATATAGCAACAACTTAACTAACATGTCCATTATAGTCTTTTCAAAAAGCATTGAAAGAAGAAGAAAAATGAATCATCGTTGAGCAACGTTTCTCGGTGCTCTGTTTGACCCTGCAGAATTTACTATGTTGACATCTTCCAACTCATAAAAACCAAATAAAAAAATTCCATCTAGATCCACATTTTTCTTATATCAAAACACCATAATTGATCACTGAATATCATCTTGATTTACTAACAATTAGAATGGGGGCGGCGAAGAAATTAGGAATATGTTGCTGTTCTTTTTTCGTGCTTATAATTTTAATTTCAGCCGCAATCGCAATTTATATATCAATTAGAAAGCCTATATTTGTACCCAATACAAAGAAATACGCTAATGCTCTTGCAGTCGCAATGCAGTTCTTCGACGTTCAAAAATGTAGGTACTCTACGTATCTCCTTATTTTCCATAATCTAATTATTTTATTGAGTAAAATCCACTTTTCATCCCACAGGACACGGGATCTCACGACTTTGGTCCCAATACTCACCATTTTTGGTCCCGTAATAATTTTTTCATGCAGTTTTGGTCATTTCCTTACGGAATCTGTTAAGTTCAACTGCACTTTTGGTCTCAAATCATGTCCACTGGGACCAAAATTGCAACTGATTTTAAAGGAAAACGTAATGGTGGGACAAAAACTGCATGAAAAAATGATTTTAGGACCAAAGTGGTGGATGTTGGGACCAAAATCGTGAAGTACAGTGTTCTGTGGGATCAAAAATGAATTTTACTTTTATTTTTTTTCTATATTTAACTATTTATATTTGTCAGCCGGAAAATTGGAGAAAAATAAGATAGCATGGAGAGGGGACTCGGGTTTGAAAGACGGGAGCGACGCGAAATTGGATCTATCGAAGGGAATGTACGACGCTGGCGATCATATGAAATTCGGATTTCCGATGGCCTTCACTGCAACAGTGTTATCATGGGCAATTCTTGAGTATGGAGATCAGATGAAGGCAGTGAATCAGTTGGATCCGGCACTTACCTCTCTCAGGTGGATCACTGATTACCTCATAAATGCGCATCCCGCCGATAATGTCCTCTACATTCAGGTTAAGGCACCAGTTGCACCGTGCAAACGATGCACATTTGATCAGATTTTGACCTATTCATGAAAGAAACTGATGTATGTAGTGAAAAGTATTACTCCCTCCTATTCAAAATATAAGATGTTTTGATCTTTTGCACGGTTATTAATAAAGAAAAATTATTTATATGAAGAAAGGTATTAGTTCATACAAAATAAAGTATTAGTTTGTAGAGTAGTGAGTACGGGCACTTTCAGTATACAACCAATACTTTTCATCATGTGAGATGATACTTTTCTTCACGTGAAGTAATACTTTTAGTCAAAATTGCACCAGTTGCACCGTGCAAACAATGCAAATTTTATCAGATTTTGGCCTATTCATGAAAGACACTGAAGTATGTAGTGAAAAGTATTAGTTTATATGAAGAAAAGTATTAGTTCATACCAAAGAAAGTATTAGTTTGTAGAGTGGTGAGTATTAGCACTTCCAATATACAACCAATACTTTTCTTCACGTGAACTAATACTTTTATTCAAAATTTCAGCAGTTGCTACTCTTAGGTTAATAATTTGATTAATTGTGCAGGTGGGGGACCCAGACGTAGACCATGGTTGTTGGAACAGGCCGGAAGATATGCACGAGGCAAGGCCAGTAACGCAGGTGAACGCGTCTGCCCCGGGGACGGAGGTTGCAGCGGAAACGGCAGCAGCTCTGGCAGCATCCTTTTTGGTGTTCAACTCCACAGATTCTACTTATTCCAATTTGCTTCTCGAACACGCTACGCAACTATTTACATTTGCTGATAAACACCGAGGACTTTACAGCAAGAGCATTCCTCAAGTTCGGAAATACTATAATTCAACGGGCTATGGCGATGAGCTGTTGTGGGCTGCCGGATGGTTGTATCATGCAACGCGAAATCAGACGTATCTGGACTTTGTCACAGGGAAAAACGGCGAAGAGTTTGCTAATTGGGGAAATCCCACATGGTTTAGCTGGGATAACAAGTTGGCTGGTGCTCAGGTCTCTCTCTCGATATTCAGGATCCTGTCATTAAAGACTGTTTCCTGTCATTATTGGTCAATTTTCTTGTACGGATTTTGAATTACTCGTTAATCTCTCTCTCGGGCTGCAGGTATTGCTGGCTAGGATTAGCCTATTCGGGTCGAAAGAGGTGGCAGATTCCAATATTTCTGGCCTCAACAAGTATAAGGAGTCAGCAGAAGCTGTAATGTGTGGTCTTTTGCCAAAATCTCCTACTGCTACTTCCAGTAGAACTAATGGTAATTAATCTTTTATACCCTCTCTTAATTTGATTTTCAATGTTTGCCCATGTAAAATGAACCAATTTCCAATTTTGATATCTATTATATAGAGAATTTTAAATGTTTTTTAGGTCCGTATAAAACTTTGGGTGTTGCAAAGGAAAACTTTATGTTTACGGGCCTGTAAATTAAAGGACAATACTTTTAATATATGTAAACGTAGGACCAGATTGGCCCGAACTATCCCAAAATGGGTTAAGTCACACATATTGAAAATCGAGCTTTGATCCCTATAAATCAAAGACAATATTTTTCAATTTATGTAAATATGAGCCAAATTGGTCCGAGTTAGCCAATTTGACAATTAATTACATCAATAAAAAAAATATTATTCTTGGTTCTAATAAAATATTGTCCTTATTTTGTAGGCTAGTAAAATTTATGTTCTTAATTTACAACTCCTAAATTATGGACCTTTTTCACCCTAGGGAAAAGAATATACTCACTTTCATTACAAGTTAAAGAAATCTACCCATTTTATATAAAAAAAGATATATACCCATTTTTTAATAAAAATACATATATGCCATTATTAAAAAAAAGATTTATACCCATATGATCTACACTCTTATTTTTTAAGACTTAATTAAATGATAGACTATTTTTTAAAATTTTTTATTAAAAATATCCATGTTTATTTATTTTTATAATACATTATTTTTTTATAATTTATTATAATAAAATTTAATATATTGCATCAATAGAATAAATAAATAAATAATTATTTCATATTAAAATAGTAATAACTATGTGGACCAATTATATTTTTTTATTCTTTATAATTATACATATAATTAATTTCATTTTTAAAAATTGAATAAATTTTTTTTAATAATATTTTTCACTAAAACTAATAATTTAATTTTATTGATCTCATATCCTTAATTTTAAAATTTATATTATGCATTTAAATGTAATATTTAATTAATACATATTTATAAATTTACTTATATATATATATATATATATATATATATATATATATATATATATATATATATATATATATATATATATGGTAGAGATGGGTGAGGGTATTTTAGGATGAAAAGTGTAAAATGGGTATTTTTTTTTCTTGTTGAAATGGGTATAAACCTTTTTTTTGTTATAACATTGGGTATATTTATCATTTTTCACCCTAATTTTTCCCTTATTATATATGTTATTTTTTAGATCATGCAAATAGATTCAGGCATACCAGATCATGCAAATAGATTCAGGTGGTATGCGGATGAGTTGGTCTCATTTACACCCAGGTGCACCGTGCACTCATAGTGTATTTTAGAATCGTGCAACTTGTTATAATGAAAAATGCAATTTGTGTACACAGAATCGTGCAACTATTTTTTCATATTAATAGTTGCACGATTCAGTGTAAATAAGTTACATTTTTCAGTATAACAAGTTACACGATTATAAAATCAGACATGAATGAATGCAAGGCCCTGACGATCATCTGAGACTTAAATTTGCGGATATAGTGGCCTTAATTATGAGTGGTAGCTAATTGCCAACGGTAAAATGTGGTCTTCAAAGAACTGATGTGTATATGCCTTGTCTTTTATATGCAATTCCATTGCATCTAATTTGACCATTGCAAAACGTCTACATGTTGAGTAGCAACTTCAAATTAATTTCCTCCAGATAATTAATTAATGGTAGCTATGAATTATATAGGACGCATTAACATTGCTATAGCTGAAAACTTATCAATATTGAGCTACATAAATCAAGATTCATTATATCTCTTATGAGACGTGTCACACACGATGTTATATAAATCATTAGATGGATATTAATTAATATAGGTATAGTAGAGGTTTTAGTGCTCACATGCTAATACTAACATTAATTATAGGATAAGTCTTGTATGCATCCAGGTGGACCGTGCACTCATAGTGCATTTTAGAAACATTTAACTTCTTATATTGAAATATACAACTTGTTTACACTGAACCGTGCAACTATTAATATGGAAAAATAGTTGCACGGTTCAATATAAACAAATTGCATATTTTTAAATTGCGCTATGAGTATACGGTGCACCTGGATGCACATGAAATCCACTCTGAATTATAATTTAATATATGTAATTATGAATCTCAAAATATATATAATGCAGGTGGTTTAATATGGGTTGCTGAATGGAATTCTTTGCAACATCCTGTGGCATCGGCTTTTCTGGCCCTCCTCTACAGTGATTACATGATGTCTACTCTAACAACTACTCTATCTTGTGATGGCAAAACCTTTGCCCCTTCAAGTCTCCGAGGCTTTGCAATCTCACAGGTACTTATGCTTTAAGACAAAAATTTATGTAAACGAGTTCACAACAACTCTTTTAAATTAAGTATCATTGTTATGTATATGCACTATCACTGTTTAAAAAAAAAAAGTGAGAGTGCTTGCACATAAAAGTGTTTATTTAATACTTTTGTGTAAAATTCACTTTTGGTCCCACGGGACCTCACGATTTTGGTCCCGTAAGAATTTTTTCTGCAGTTTTGGTCATTTTGTTACGAAATTCGTTAAGTTCAACTGCACTTTTGGTCACAAACTTTGTCATGTGGGATCAAAACTGCAGCTGACTTTAGCAGAAAACGTAACGGTGAGACCAAAACTGCATAAAAATATGGTTTTGGGACCAAAGTGATGGGTGTTGGGACCAAAATCATGAGATACCGTGTCTGGTGGGATCAAAAATGAATTTTACTCTTATACTTTTGGACAATGAAATCTATGATTTACTGGAGTTTGCTTTCAGGCTGATTATGTGTTGGGTAGGAATCCAATGAAAATGAGTTATGTTGTGGGGTATGGAAATACTTATCCAAAATATGTGCACCATAGAGGAGCCTCAATCCCGGGTGATGAAAAACCGGGCTGCAAAGATGGGTTCGAGTGGCTCAACTCGGACGAACCGAATCCCAATGTAGCGGTGGGAGCGCTCGTTGGTGGGCCCTTCCTTAATGAATCGTACCTCGATTCAAGGAACAACTCAATGCAAGGCGAGCCCAGCACGTACAATGCTGCACTCATTGTTGGCCTTCTTTCGGGTTTGCTCACCTCCACATCCGTTGCGCCATCATTTGCATAAGCACGTTATGTTATTGGGACTTCGTGATAAGGGACAATAATTTTATAACGCTACGGTGTATCATATGTTACTCGCCTATTGATCCATTGTTTATTTTACAAATCGGGAGGAAATAAAGTCGAGGCAAGAGAGTTGGACCTATTCTCCTTAAAATGTAATTGTCACGCATACATGTGCTTATAGTCTATGTCAATTGCCTCCAACACACAATGACTTTTAAACTTCACAATCGTCGAACTATGACTCGGGAGTTATCGGCGAATAAATGAATACTCGAAACTTTTTTTTGGACTTTAATATATTATACTATTTCTATTGTGTTGTGTATTGCAATTGTGTGTTGATTAAGTTATGTGAAACTTAAATTTTAGTTGAGTTCAAATGAATTGAAGAATCTAGTGTCTTTATATAGACACCCAAAAAGGTGTAGGCAATTAATAGTTGTGATTTTTCAAAGTTTTTTAAAATAAATAATTATTCACAAAATTGATATATTTTAAAAGAATACAATATTTCATAAAGTCGCCATAGTACACCACATTTTGAAATAAATCAATCTTTCTAGAAGACATAATTTATGAAAAAAAAAATCACTTTTCATCAAATAGACTATATTGGAATAAAACTAGTTTAACGACAAAACATTTGATGTCTATCAATTACAACACATTACTATTACCATAATACACATTTATTATTGTACTTAACCATTAATTTTCCATTCATAATGACAAACTTTAACATTAATTTTCCATTCGTCCTTTTTTTTTTTAAAGAAAAGATGAATCATATTATGTCGAGTACAAGGGGTACTCGAAATTCCAAGAGTTACAATCTGACAAACATTACAATTTAATCGGTAAGCACTCTAACAGTTGGCAATCCCAGGCAGAAAAAGGAATAACAAAAGAAATCGGATAATGAGAACGGATTCACTTCCAAGAGCAAAATTTGATACCATCAATAAGCTCGTCAAAAGTATAAGAGCTATTTTTAAAAATCAGACCATTCCGGATTTTACATATCTTCCACAAAGTGCCTTGCCAAATGAGCCCCACTACTTTCCTTTGAACACGTCCCTTTTCAGACTCAACAAACTCGATAAAATGCTCTTTGACTGATGAAGAGAATGATAGCAACTTAGTTTTGAGAAATTAATCAAATTATCTAATCCCTTTATAAAAATGGATTACTAAATTTTGGGATTTAAATGTTTACTTTTAATTGGATGTCAAAATAACTAAGTGTTTCAGTATGATCAATTGATCAACACGCGTTTAATGGAAAACCACTAAGTACGAAGGCAAACATCTAAGTTAGTCAGCTAATTATTAATGAAATGAGAAATGTTCTATATGACCCAACTAAGTCGAAGTTGCTCTCGATGAACATATATAGTCAGATGAGACAAGTGTGAATTTAGTGTGGAAAACTAAGTGTTGCAAACAAAAAGAATGTCAACTATTGAATTCAGGAGTTGAAGGCTTAAAGTGCATAAAGACAAAGTAGACGCCAATTGATATTTTATTTTTTATTTTTGACGGAAAGAAAGATATATTGATGTATTAAATGATAGGCTCGCGCCTTACATCATTGACAACGAGGATTTTACACTCCTCCGGGACCTAGCCCGTCCAAAAAATTTCAGAGCCCTCAGACGGGCAAAAATGAGAAAGAAAGTGTGCAACATGATTCGCGTTTCTCCTAACAAAAGAAAAGTTCGTCTCCCCAACTTCGTGCACTAGTTCCTTGATGTCTTCCACTATTAACATGGTCTACACGTCTGGTTCATATCCTCCTTGAAGGGCGAGAATTAAGTTCCTTGAGTCGGACTCCAAAATGATGTTCCTCAAGTCCGAGTTCAAGGTCATCTGAATACCGAACTTGAGCGCCAGTGCCTCAATAAGCCTGTTGTTCTGGGTGGCCTCTCTGCACCATCTGGCCCCGACAATCTTGACTTCTCCCAACGTGTTTCGAACCACAAATCCCAGACCCACCGTCCCATCCGAAAACACCCCTGCATTAGTGTTGAGTTTAAAACAACCAGGGAGTGGATTGAGCTACGGGGCCGTTTCATACCTTTAACTTTCAAGTTATCCTCCATGTCCCTCACCATACTCATGGACCACGAATAGATTAGGGCTGGTTCCTGTTTCCTACTTTCATGTAAGAGCGCATTCCGAGCTTTCCAGATGTTCCAAGCAAAGGTTGCAAAGATCCGAACCCCGTACTCTGGGAGGCTTCCCATCAGATCCCAGAAAAAGGCCTTAAAGTGTGACGTGTTCGGGGCTTGGGGATCAATCCGTATTGGGCTGCGGCCCCAAGCATGGTGCGCCACCGGGCATTGAAGTATGATGTGAGAGATTGTCTCAGTTGCCAATCCACACGACGGACACAAAGGATCAATGTTGATCCCCTGTCTGCTAAGGGCCAAACGAGTTGGGACGGCATAGTTGCACGCCCTCCAAGGGAAATGATTAATCTTGGGAGGGAGTTTGCAGCGCCACAGATGCGTTCAGGAGGTGTGTTTGGAGCTAGCCGAAGGTAAGTTTCTGCCGCACTTAGAGAAGACGGTGGTGGCCAGCTGATAGGCCGATCGAACAATGAATTTCCCATTTTTTGTGTGATTCCAGATCACTCGGTCCTCAGGACGCCGACCACTTAATGGAATTTTGAGAAAGTTTGCTGCATCCTTATCCACAAAATGCTGAGTGATTAAACCATGGTTCCAAGAAGCTCCATCATCCGCAAGAAGGTCAACCACCATGAGGTCCCCACTGTTATCACCATCTGCCCCATACTTCGGTATACCGTACCCCCTCCCCAAGCCAATGATCCCTAAAGCAATGGATAGAAGTTCCGTTGCCTACCCTCCATGTGGTCCCCGCACGAAAAAGTTCCCGAGCTTTGAGAATATTTCGCCACAAGTAGCTTGGTTGATACCCTATGGTTGTCGTCTCAATATTGCCTCTAGGATAATAGCGCGCCTTCAAGATAAGAGTTGCAAGGGAGTCACCATTTTGTAAGAACCTCCAATATTGCTTCGCAACCATAGCAAGATTAAAGAAGTACATCTCCCGAAAACCGAGCCCTCCTTCTTTTTTAGGCCTAGAATTCTTCTCCCAACTGAGCCAATGCACTTTCATATCCTCCGGTGTGGCCCCCCAGTAGAAGCGAGCAACCAACTTTTCAATATCCTCATGTTGGTCCCGAAAAATACCGAGTTAAAACCCAAAAAATCCCAATGGGAGGTGACTTTAAAATTTTTGCGAATGTGTTATGCAGATTTGCTAAAGTATGTATGACAGTTAATATGAAATCAAATAAGAACATGTATTTTTATAGTGGTTCGGAATCCAACTCCTACATCCACTCTTCCCTATCAGCAGGGGCACCAACTAAACCAACTGGACATAGATTAATGTGTTAGTCCAACACAATATAACATATGTTTAATGAGTTCTCACTCTCTCGGGACTTATCTCCCTCACGGGATCGCCTATAGATGTTTAATGAGTTCTCACTCTCTTGGGACTTATCTCCCTTATGGGATTGCCTACCCTCCCTTGAGGGATTGCTTCTTAACTACCCCACTTAACCACTAATTCTCTCTCAAGAAAGGGTTTGACTTTGGTGTTATTTCCAACTAGGTGAGATTTTTCCTTACATTGTTTTAGCCTTTAAGCTAAGGTTGAGAAAATCTCTCTAAGCTTATGATATGACATTTATGCTTAGATATAATGAAGAACACTCTTGGGTAAATCTAGATACTTAATTCTCTGTGTTCTTGAATGGAGATGCTTGAATATTTGGCTTTAATCTTCACTTTGCAGCATCCTCCATTGTCTTCTTTTGAAGATAGTGCAATGTATTTATAGTGTGGATTTGAATATTACCGTTGGAGAGTAAATTCAAATCCATACTAATAGTCTTCCAACTTTTCTTTGTCCTTTTGCACTGTTGCTTGCAGCTTTATGTCACATCCATATATGTGTTGTCATCTTCTCATTGGACAACTTTTTGTGTGTCTAACAAATCAGATTTCAGCCCGCCTGTTTCCTGATCTCAGTTTTCTGATTTCAGTTTTCTGATCTCTTCTCGCCTGATCTGATCAGATCAGCACATCATCAGGTCAGCAACATCAGCACTGCACGTATTCTGCACAACATCTGCACGTATTCTAATTTCTGATCAGCACAACATATGCACGTATTCTGATTTCTGATCAGTACAACATCTGCACGTATTTTGATTTCTGATCAGTACAACATCTGCACGTATTCTGATTTCTGATCAGTACAGCATCTGGAACTCATAGTCTCGTTTTCTCTTGATCAGCCTCATCTTCTCTTGATGAGTTCCCCCTCAATTTGTTACCTGTAAGAATAAAACTAAGTCTAGAAACGCAAACTTTCTATACAACTTAGCTTGTCCTATTACAAGGTGTTTTGGCATAATAATCAAAACTAAAATTATCCCAACACCTCACATAACGAGATTGGAAATAAGAAGCAACTCATGGCATAGTTCGAGGTAGCTTGAACTACAGTCTTGAGAAGAATCTCCCACCCTGCTTTTGTCAATGATTTTTCCTTCCATCCTTTCAGATGAGCGGTAATCTTCTCCAAGACCGTTCGAAAGACCTCCTTTTTGCCTCTACCAATGATTGTGGGGAGGCCAAGATACTTCACGTACTGACTCACAAGCTTGGCTCCCAACAGATGCCCCAACTCCTCACGTCTTTCCTCGGACACATTCCCACTAGTGGTGATTTCAGACTTGTCCAGATTTATCCTTTTGCCCGAAGCGACCTCATACTTAGCAATTATCTCCCTCACTTTTGACACTTCCCCCTGATTTGCTTGAAAGAAAAAGATACTGTCATCCGCGAAGAATAAATGTGATACCTGGTGGGCCCCAAGTGCCACTTTGATTCCCGTAATTTCCGCTCGAGCCTTAGCCTGTCTAAAAAGAAAAGAGAAACCCTTTGCAAAAATAAGGAACAAGTAAGGTGACAAAGAGCCCCCCTGACGAAGGCCTCGACCAGGAGTGAAGCATTCGGTCGGGAATCCATTGATCAAGAGGGAATAAGAAACCATAGTCACACATCGCATCACCAGGTCGATCCATTGATTATCGAAACCCATTTTCTCACACATCGCACGAAGAAAGATCCATTCTACCCGATCATACGCTTTACTCATATCAAGTTTTAAAGCCACAAGACCACATTTTCTTTTTTTTTTCTTTTTCATGTAATGAAAGATTTCAAAAGCCACCATAGCATTATCAGTGATGAGACGGTTCGGGATGAAAGCACTTTGATTTGGAGAAATGATGGAGTGGAGGGTGTTTTTCAGCCTATTTGCGATCGTTTTAGTTATGACACAAATGATGACATTACATAAACTAATGGTCCGAAAATCTTTTGGGCTTTCAGGATTTTTCACTTTAGGGATTAAGACAATATGGGTTTGATTAAGCAAAGATGGGTCCACCCCCTTGTTCAGAACATCTAAACAGGTATCAACAAAAGATAAATGGGTAATGGGCCAAAAATTTTGAAAGAAAAGAGGAGGCATACCGTCGGGCCCAGGGGCCTTTGTCGGGTGCATTTGTTTGAGTGCTTGTTTGACTTCCGCCGCAGTGTATGATTGAGTGAGGGATTCATGTTGGAATTTAGTGGCACATGAACACGTAATACATGTGCAGCGGAAATAAATAGTTCACCAACAATAAACACATAATTGCATAATTGAATACGTATAAACATAAAGAGAAGCCTTACAGTAAATCGTACGCAAATTTCTCAACTATGGTATCCACGTAATCCCCTTGCTCAGATCCACACATATTTGCCAGCGTTGAATCCCGAGACGAATTTGCTAGGAAAATTCTGACCAGAGATTTTATGGAGAAAAAACTAGGTTTTCTTATAGTGTATAATGAATCCCTAGGATATCATATATATAGGAGAAGCCCAACTTAAAGATTAAGCAATATTTATTAGGAATATTTTTTCCTAATCTTGCAAATCATATCTCCTAGATATGATTTCCCTAAATATATTTTCCTACAATAATATTCCACATATTATTTGGGATTCCTATTTAATTAAACATTAATAATAATTAATATATTATTAATTCTCCATAAACTAAATATTAAATCCAATTTAATACTTAATCAACCAACTATAATCTAATCAGGGAATTACTTCTTGTGTGACTCATAGGACCTCATATATCGAGCGATTAGTCAAACTAACGGTCTTAATTGAACCCTAGACAATAAATCAGACATTCTCAATATATGAGGTACATTGCGAGAAACGTGCAACTACCTGTAACTGGAACATGGGCTATTGTGATATCTTCATTTCATTCACGAATACTCGATTAGTCTTGAACATGATGAAGTGTCTATTCAAATAACTTAATCATATTATCTCTAATCACTAATTGATCATGTATGTCACACTTAGCCACAACGTCTAAGTTGACGTGCATCAGCCGATGACTTAGATCCAATTATGACGAGAAGATGAGCATGCTCTCTAAATCCACTTTGAGGAATGAATCCTATTCTTGGCTCAACTACCACGCACATGCACTTCGTGATGAACCCAATCCAAGCCATATCTACCCATGGAAGGGTGCAAGCGTCGATCATGGTCAAAGTTCATCACTCCACACATGTCGTGCGTATTGACCTCAAGTCAAAGGAGTATCGCATCTCTCCCACTATCCGAGACACCCGTAGACACATATAGTGGAACTACATCAAACGGTTTCTCGGATGGGTATACCAATACCCTCTAAGGTATCTGTGCATCCATCATGAGATACCTAGTATCTCGCAGTAAGTGAGATCTTACTACACTCTCCAAGAGTATGATGCAGACCGCACACCAATCTCAATTGCATCATCAATATTCCATTCTTGATGATCCTTGATCAGGGCCATTTGAGAATCATGCTTAAGTCATTTGAGTTCTCACAACCTCAATGACAGCATGACTCATGGGAACACTTGCATGAATAAATGCAAACAATCAAACATAATATTCAAACAAGTGTATTGCCATACATTAATATTAAATGAACTATAATATTAAATCAAACTGAATATCATCGAGTATTATGTCCTTACAATAGATTGTCTCTCGGATACTAACACTAATAATTCATTCATATCAGCTATGACGCTTTGCTTGACGGACTCAATTACATGGTGCATATCCCTAGTGCTCACCGAAGAGAAAAGCTCCACAAAAAACTCCCTCATAACCCTCCCCACTTCCTCCTCTCCCGCCACCCACCTCTCATTCTTATCTTTGAGCTTAAGAATAGTGTTTCTTCTCCTTCTTCGCAATGCTTTCTTATGGAAGAAAGTTGTGTTGCGATCGCCATCTTTGAGCCACAAAGCTCGGGATCTTTGGAACCAAAAAATTTCTTCATTCTTAAGGAGCTCATCCAATTCCCCCTGTTTTCTCCCCAATTCACTCATAACTCCTTCGGACTGATCAATTTGTTGTAAGTTGTTAATCTGAGATTTCAGTTTCTTAATCTTTTCTCCAATTTTCCCGAAAGTATCACGATCCCACTGTCTTAATATTTGACTGCAGTTCCTCGTCCGTTCTATGAGGTTTTGGACTGATCATTTTGATTCCATCCCTGATCCACAATTTTCGGGCACTTGGCATTTTCCAACCACATCTTCTCAAATCTGAATAACCTTCTTCTTGTTCGATTTGTGTGACAAACAGGTTGATCATTGCACTCCACCAGAATTGGAGAGTGGTTGGAACGAATTCGGGTGAGATGAAAGACCCGGGCCGCTGGGAAGAGGTGACACCATTCATGGTTTGCAAGCGCACGGTCCAAACGGACCTGAATGTTCTCGGCCCCTGAGCGGCCGTTCATCCAGGTGAAGTTATGACCCGAGAATCCAAGATCTAGAAGTTCAAGATCCCCCAAGGCTGCTCGAAAAGAAGCCATTTGTGGGGTGAAGCAGTTGTTGCCCCCATACTTCTCCCAACTCCACAGAATTTCATTAAAGTCTCCACCACATAACCAAAGAGTAGGGGAAAGGGGAGGGGGGGCCAGTCGGCGCAATAGTTTGAAAGTTTGATCACGATTGGCCCGGTCCGGCCACCCATAAATGCCTACGAAATGCCATTTCTTCTTTCCCCGATCAAAAGGAATATCGGCCGAGATATGATTTAGCGAGTAGTTGTACAGTGAGAGATCGACGTGATTTCTCCAAAGGAGGCAGAGACCCCCCGATGTACTTTGCCCAATCCTTCACAGCCTACAGGTAAGCAACCCTCAAAGTGAAGGGCTCTGCTATTGAGTTGCACCATTTAGGTATTAGTGAGCTTTGTTTCCATGAGGAAGACCATACCATGAGGAGGTGGGCAGGTCGACGCCAATGAAGGCGGACAAAGTCATCGCCATGAAAGCGGAATGCCAACGCCGAGGAGGTGGGCAGGTCAACGTCAATGAAGGCGTACAAAGTCATCGCCATGAAGGTGGAATGCCAGCTCCGAGGAGGTGGGCAGGTCGACTCCAATGAAGGCAGACAAAGTCATCGCCATGAAGGCGAAATGCCAGCGCCGAGGAGGCGGGCTATCGACGCCAATGAAGGCGGACAAAGTCATCGCCATGAAGGCGGAATGCCAACGTTGAGGAGGCGAGCATGTCGACGCTAATGAAGGTGGACTAAGTCGTCGCCATGAAGGAGGAATGCCAACGCGAAGGAGGCGGGCAGGACGACGCCAATGAAGGCGGAACAAAGTCATCGCCATGAAGGCGGAATGCCAGCGCCGAGGAGGCGGGCAGGTCGACGCCAATGAAGGTGGACAAAGTCATCGCCATGAAGGCCGAATGCCAGCGCCGAGGAGGCGGGCAGGTCGATGCCAATGAAGGCGGACAAAGTGACCGCCATAGAAGGCATAATGTTATGGATTTGTTTCTCCTTTTGCTTGTGTGACTTGATTTCCTTTGTACCCGTGTGACTTGATTTCCTTCTGCGACTAGAATAAGTGCTATGTTCTTATCATCTTATTGTCATCACGATATGATTGAACTTGTTCATGTCGTCATATGTGGATGCGGCTTGTTTGTGAACTTTTGCTTAGTCGTCTTATGAAGTCGCGACAAGGTCATATCCGGTGGATAGCGGCCTAGTCGGCGGTATGTCGAAAGTTATACTCCGGGAGGTTGCCATTCTAATTGGCGACTTCCCTCAGTTTATGCACGGTGTAGGAAATCTCTTCAGGTGGAATGCGTTCTTGGAGTATTGGGCCGGTGTGCCCTCGGATTGAGAAACTCGTGATGTCATCTTGGGAGGTTGTTTTATTGAGGTTACAACTCCCTCCGACTTGTTATTTGAAGGGTTTATTTGTCGTCTTATTTACGTTGTGACTCGATTGCCTTCTAGCATAACCATTGCGCTCGTTGGGGTCGACAGGGCCGTTCGTTTGATATCACGACCTCGTTAACTTGAGTTTGTTGGGTTTGCTTGTTTTATACCGCGACTCCATGAATCTTGAGGTTGCCGGGTCTGCTTGATACGATGTAAGCTTGAAGCCGAATTAGAAGTTTGTTTCATCTGTATGAGACTTTTGAGTGCTCGTAGATGAATTTTGTGATAGTCCCTTTTCCAGGTTTTACGAAAAGTAAGAATTTGGAGTTTGTTTTAATTAACCCTCCAAATTTAGACATGCTAGTTCGAGTTTCTAACATCAACTAGTGTTCTGGAATTAACTCAAATAGCTCTAGATGTGAGCACATATGCCCCCGCCTTTTAATAGATATGAAAGTATGAACACAAAAGGAGGTAAATGAAATAGAACCTGATGTGAGTGGGCTAAAGGACTGGCCGTAAATTCTTCGAGTTACCCCCGAGGCCTCGTATGCCCGTGTAATTTTCCTTTGTGAGAGTCACGAGTATTTTTTCCTCGCAAAAAATAAATAACCCATTAGATATCAAGTTATTCACATAGCACGAAACCTGTGATCGTATTAAACATCAAATATATGTATATAAAATAATAATAACTATTTTTTTTTAATTGCTGGGCTGGGCCGAAAATATTATTTATAAATAATAAATTTGACCCAACAATTTGTTCCACCACCAGCTTAGGCCCATGAATTTAACCAGCTTAAACTTGGGCTCAAAATATATATTCCAACCCAGGAACTGGGCATAAGAAACTCGGCCCAAGAATTTAAACCAAACCAGAAAATGGGCCCAATAAAATTACCAGCAAGGCGTCATTAGCGGAAGATTAGGTCCAATCTTGACCGCGTCGTCTCCTGGGGCGCCGAATCAGGGTAGAGTCGATAATTGAGGCGATTCGATGGAGTTTCCCGGGGAGCAGCTCTTGACTCTTGCACTCGGTTCGAAGGTGCGGCTATTGCAGCGCGGTACGGCAAGGTGGTGACCTCTGAGCCGATTTGAGAGGGTGGAGTCTTGAGGCAAAAGGAAATCACCATCACCAGAAAAGTCGCGACGCGGCGGGCCTGTCTGCTTTCAGGGCCAAGGCTGCGTGCTCGCGGTGGAGTTTCGGAGTAGAGGCGGCGCGCTGATCTGAGAGAGACGATTCACGAGGGATGTTTACCGGTGGTCCCCCTCCTCTTTTAGATGGGGATTAAGTGTCCAGGGGTCCTTGAAATTCCAGGTCTTGTTAGCACTCGTTTGGCGGTTATCGGTGAAGAGCAGCGGGCTAGTTGCTGGGTTGTAACTATGGCGTGTGGATTATTTGGAAGACTACACGAGTACTGAGTCCGCCGACAATAGAGGATTACGTACTATTTTTGCTTTTGCTTTTTTTATTTTCGACATTGAAGCAATGGGAACCCAGATTCTTGGTAGATCTTTTGCTGTGATGTAGTTGGCGGTAGAAAAACTGAAAATCCAACTATTGCAAAGTACGGGTTTTTTCTTTTTCTGGGGATTTGCAGATTGGTCTGTCCTTCTGCCCGAGATGTGCGCATATGTGTGTTAAGCTTGCTTGTATCTTGAGAATAATACTATGGTGGTCTGTAGTGTATAGGGATAAAAAGGTTTGATTTATGATGGTTTGGTGTTTTTTGATTATTGATAAACGATGAGCAATTTCGATCCTATGTTTTTTGGGTCCTAACGAATATTCCGTAAAAATTCGATAGATGTTTTCCATAGACGGCGCCAAATGTTGTAACCTAGATTTTACATCTAGGGCCACAAACAAACAATCAATGAATAATGAATGAACAATCAATGAGAAACCGAACGAAGATAAGGGTTTGTTGACCCAGTTCGTTCAGAAGGACTATGTCTGGGGGCGTATCAAGCCAGAATTATTTTACTATGATTTTGTATGTCTTTTTCCCTTTTTCTCTTGGGGTCCTCCCCTTTATATAGAGTTTAAACGTTACAAGTAAAGAACATTAATGAGCCTCTTAATGAGCCTTTAAACATGGGCTCGTAGAGCCAGTCTAGTATAAGAACATGAAAGTAAAATCGGACTATCTCCCTCTGCTGAGCTTGCCGACATTGCTCGTGGAGCGACCTTAGGGGAGGTCGCCTGCTCATGCAGTCTCTATTCTTCTCTTTTCCGACCTCGCCTATGGATCGTTCTCGAGGGAGGTCGCTCGTTAAGGCGAGCTTGATCTTCTTTGCTCGTCGCCAGGTCGCCCTGTGAGGGCCGACTTCGGCATCTCGTACTCTTCAGTTGAACTTGGTTCTGACCGTCATGTCATCACCATTTGCCATGTCATTGTCATTTGCCACGTGGCTGCTGGCTGATTATTATGGCTACAACATCAACAAAGGCAACATCTTTCTTTTGTTCAATAGGTTTTGGTTCAGTAGTTTTGGCCAGAGTCTGTTCAGGGACATCTTCCACATGCTTTTCAGTAAGTGCAACATGGGCCTCAATAGTTTTACTGGACTCAGTAGCTCTTTTCTCAGTTAGCCTGAGCTCCATTGCTTCCTTGGCCGTTTCAGGATCCACCAAAGTATGAGCAGTGTCCAAGGGAACCTTTTCCTTCAGCTTCTCAGTTGCCTCAAGCATTTTCTGAACTTTCTGAGCCTCTTCAACCTCTTTCTGCTGTAGAGCCATTCTTGCCTGAGTCATCTTGAAATGTTCATCAAATTTTCCTTGGATATGTGAACTCCTTTCCCCCTTTTTGGCATCATACAACTTTTAAATCCTGGAAAGGGTAGCATCCATGTGGAATTGTTCTTGCCCAACAGTCCTTATCTCAGCAGTCAGCCTGTCCTGCTCATCCTCCATTCTTCTGAGGACGTTCTTTCCAACATATACTTCTTCAGCCAAATGGGCAAATTGACCAGAGAATGTCTCATGGATCAGTCTTGTAATTTTGGCCATGAACATGGGGCTCATGTCCTCAACAGCCTTTCTGATCATTTCCTCATTCATGTTTGTCAATTTCTTCTCCAAGAAAATGGTCCTTTCAGCATATATCTCTTCTCCATTTCTCCCAACAAATCTTTGGATACACCCTCAACCATTGTATCCAGAGCAGATAACTTATCAGAAATAGAAGAATTGAGCTTTGTTACCTCATCAGATTTTGCAACAGATGTGCTCTACATTTTCAGCTTATTGGCATGATTGGCATAAGCTTCTTCCAACTTGGTCAGCTTCTCAACCACTGGTTCAATCTTGCTCAATGACTCTAACACTGGGGTTAGATCAGTAGCTTGTACTTCCGAGACTGGAATCTCCTCAGCCTCAGTTTGAACACCTGAGTCCACCAACTCAGTAATGATTACATCTGGGGATTTGACATAATGCACAGTAGTGCCAAATGCAACCATTTGCATCATCTCTCCAGTCTGTGGTTCATCCATCTGAGTGCCAACTCCAATTCCTTTCTCAGTTGTATCCTTCTCCTTCTCAGGTTGAGGATGTTCAGAAGTTTCTTTCCCTTGTGCTTCAGCTCCATCTCCATCACCCTCCTTATCTGCCTTATCTCCAGCACCACTTGGTTCTCCAGCCACAATGGGTGTTCTCTCAGTCAACTTTCTCTTGACAAGCTCATCAAATTCAGAATTCTTGATCCTGAGCTTAGTCTTCCTGAACCCAGAGAACTCAGTAAGCACTGCAGTTTCCCCTGACCACCATTCCTTCCCTCTAAATGAGCTTATGGTCAGCATCTCCGACAAAGTTTGGTTTAGGATGTAGGCTGTAGTCCTGAGTCTTATAAACATATCCTGAAGGTCAGGAAATTCAGATAATTCAGGATATCTGTCCAGCACGAACCGTTCCCCTTATTCCACCATTCTTTCTCTTCAGCTTCTCCCTCCTTTAGTTGGGGTGGGCTATGGAACTTCAGGAATAATATGTTCTTCAAGATCTAGAAATGGACTTACCAGAATTTTGTCCAGATCAAGAAGAGTTTGGGATTCTTGTGGCTCTGGGATGGTTTCAGTGGGTAGGGTCAAGATTTGGGTATCTTTCACACGTTGTTGAGAACCTGCAAAGATCTCTTGAGAAATCCTATCGGTTGCAATAGTAGTTCTCAGAACTTCAGAAAACACAGCCTCCTCTTCAACAGCTTCTCCAACTCCAACAGACTCAACAGCCTGAGACAATACATCCATTGGCAATTTTTGACCTACGAGCTCATCTCCCTGAGTCACCTTAGGTCAGCCTTGCTCAGCAGATTCGGCCTCAACTTCAGCGATTGTGCGCAACCTTTTCCTCTTGGCTTTCTTCTCATCTGCCTTAGCCTTCATCTTTGCACCAGTTTCTCTTTTAACTTTCAGTAAGGTCTGAGTCCTTGCTTTCTCCTCTTCCTCCAATTTTGACTTAGCAGCCTTTGCTGACTCTCTCCTAGTCCTCTTGGTAGGAACTTGCTCAGTAACATAAGCTTGTTCCCCCTTAGACTCTATCTGAAAAGGTTCATCCTGAGACTCAGAAGCCTTTTCTTTCTTTAACTTCAAGGCCTTCTTCGTCAGTTGCGTGAACATCACCTTAGAAATTGGAAAGTCGTTTGACTCTGCAAAGATATCCTTTTCTTCCCTTGCGGATTCCAGAATGTATGCAATCTTTGTGGCATGCAGGATTTTGCCTTTCACTAAGATTGAATCACAATCTCTCTCCATATGCTTCTTTCGATCAGAATTAAGCTTGATAAAAAAAATGTAGCCAGTTGAAATCTACACTCGGAGAATCTTCAATAGCCGCCATCAATCGCAACTTCGGCTTGCTTACTTGTTCCAAACTGCCATAACCACTCATCAAGCATTTGGACACAATATCAAGAAGAACAATGTATTTCTTCTTAAGATGGCGTTTGTGAAAAGTTGCCTCAAACTTCACAGGCTTCTCCACAATTTTATCAAGATATTTGATAAGTGGATAATAGTTCATTATTTAAGTTACTTAGAGTGTGATTATTGGCATTCTATTGTGAGTTATTTGCATATTTTTCCACTTATATGCACTTTGATGAGTTGAAAGCCCACTTGATCTTTTATTTGAGTTTTTAAGTGATTTTAGGCCCTTTTTGGAGAGATAGAAGTATTGGAGAAAGGCCCAAAGATCCATCCTGAAGTCCTGGGCCGAATTTTACTCACTGCAGCCCACACTGGGGGGCCCAGTGTGGGCCAAAATTTGATGTTTGATGGGCCAGCGGGAATTTAATTGTTTTTAGCCCAAATTTCACAGAAAAAAGGCCTCTTAGGGCTCGTTCTTTAGGAGATTGAGCGAGGGATACAGTAGGGATGTGAGGAAGCAGATTTCTGGAGAGAGAAGAGAGAAATGGAGGAAGAAGATCACGTTACCGCTTATTGAGTATTTCTTTTCTAGATTTATGAACTTGATTTCTTGTGTTTTTGTTATGCCTATGGACGGCTAAGTCCTTCTATTCCAATTCCAGGGATTTCCGAACTTGTATTTGATGATTACTAGTTAATTTGATTTCGTTTGTCAGACCTTCATTCTCAGATTATTTATACCATCTGCTTTAACTTTCTGCATATTAGGGTAATTAATTTGGTTTGGTCACCTAGGTTAATTTATTCTTATATGCCTGTTAGTTCGTATCACGTAATCCGTAATTGTTGCGTGTATATGACAATTGGTAACAACTAGTAAAATTTGCTAGGGTGATATAAATTGAATTCTTTCGAATCGAGCTAGTGTATTCAGGAATTTATTTGACCTTTATCCTAGAGGCTAATGTTTTTACTGAATTAAATTTAGATCGTATCTAGACTGTTCAGATAAAAAGGTTCATTGAAGAGCGTATTTCAATTGGATAAAATTAAGGGATAAATCCGATAAACAGAGCTTGTTGTTTATTGAGGGTCATTAGTCTGAGAGTAAGGTTAAGTAAACAATACTTTTAATTGGAAAAGTCAAAATACAAGTGAAGAATGAACTGTGAATTGGAAGTCTTTCATCATTTGAATTCGATTATTAATTGTTTCTGCGTTATTTAATTACTTGGCAATCCTCTTAAAATCCAAAACCCCCCCTTTTTCCGTCTCTTTAAATTCACACAATTAATGTAATAATTATTTTCACGCTCCCCGTGGATCGACCCTTACTTGTCCTACTACACTTTAGTGGATCGGTTAAGGTATTTAATATATTTTGGGTGCTGGTGACACACCAATATTTCTGCTCTCGTCTAAAAATATACAGAGTAGGATCTTCTCCAGTTGCATTCAACACAAAAACCTCATTTTAACTTTGCGGAGGAATGACAAGATCTATAACAACATTAATAAATTGTTCACTCTTCGTCAATTGAGTAACAGTAATGCTAGAATTTAAAGTGTTATCCTTGTCAACAACAAGATTAGTAACAAACTCTATTACCTCTTGTGTCCATTCCGCCTCCGGTCTATTTTTGACCAAAAATGTGAGTTTTGCGACCCTTAGCATGTGCAGAACTTCCTCCTCCGGTACTGTGTTGTCTGTCCCCTCGAAGAAGATAATATTCTCATAGTGTGGCTTGTGAGTGATCGCAAGTTTGATAAAAGTAGAAGGTGAAGTCATTTTGAAATTTGAAGGTATGCATAAATTTGCAGAGGAATTGCAAGAAGATATTCGCAGAGTGTTTGACGATGAAAGTGTTCGATGAAAATGAACAGTTTCCAGCAAATTTTGGGTTTTTATAAGAGAGTTTCAAAAAACAGACAGTTAAGATGAGATGCAGTGAATCAAAGACTTAGATTAAGGATAGATTTATCCTTAAGCTTAATAAGGCAGTTGATCTGGTGCAATATGGATAATATGCAGATATTAGTTACCCAAACCAATGATTATGCACAGTAACCGAGAAAGTCATCCGTCTGTTCATTACCTTTCGTGAATTTGAAATGTCCCACCCAAAACATACTTCAGGCATTATGTATTTATTTCAATTGATTACTTTGTGAACTCAGAGTGAAATAAATGCAATGAATTAAATGTATGAGTCAATATAACTTCAGGCTAATTTTCCATTCAGCCTAACTGAGTACTGACCTTGACAAAGTTCAGTGGATCTGTCCTTCTGACCAGAATCCCCGAGTCCTTCAATATTCAATCATGAAGGTCATTTGTCCTGAGTTTTCAGTTCTGCCCTGAAAACTTCATGCACTGAGAACCTTTATTTCTCAATGAATTCATTCACCTTGATCCAACATACCCATTTCAATTGATAACTCATGAAACCTTGATTCAGGCAATGGCTTAGTGAGTATGTCAGCTCTCTGCTTATCAGTATGAATCTTTTCCATCCTGATATCCTTCTTCTCGACATGGTCTCTAATGAAGTGATGCCTGATATCAACATGCTTACATCTGGTGTGTAACATAGGATTTTGTGTAATAGCAATTGCACTATTATTATCACAAAATATAAGTACTTCATTGGCTATAATCTTATAATCCCTCAATTATTGTCTTAGCCAAAGAATCTGTGCACAACAACTTCCAACAACCATGTATTCAGCTTCAATAGCGCAAGTTGCTACTGAACTCTGTTTCTTTGAAAACCATGATATCAGTTTACTTCCAAGAAATTGACAAGTTCCTGAAGTGGATTTCCTGTCAATTCTACAACCACCATAATCAACATCTGAATAACCACTTAATTCAAGGTTATCATCAGCTGGATACCATAATCCTCTATTCACTGTGCCCTTAAGATATCTCAGGATCTTCTTGGCAGCTTCCATGTGACTAACCTTAGGATTAGCTTGATATCTTGTACATATCCCAATAGCAAAAGTAATATCAGGTCTACTTGCTGTGAGATAGAGCAATGATCCAATGATCCCTCTATAATCAGTTTGGTTGACTGATTTGGCATCATGATTAGGATCCATCTTGTAGTTAGTATTCATGGGAATTCTAACTGAATTGTAGTGATATACACCATACTTAGCAATAAGATCTCTGGTGTGCTTTGCTTAGTTGATGAAAATTCCTTCCTTTGATTGCTTGACTTGAAGTCCTAGAAAGAAATTCATCTCCCCCATCATTGACATTTCAAACTTCCCTTTCATTAATGTAGAGAACCTCTTACACATCTGATGATTAGGAGATCCAAAAATAATGTCATCCAAATAAATTTGAACCAGTAAGATATCATTTCCATCTTCAATCATAAATAGGGTCCTATCCACTGTTCCTTTGCTGAAACCATGATCAACCAGAAATTGAGAAAGGGTATAATACCATGCTCTAGGTGCTTGTTTCAGACCATACAAGGCTTTCTTGAGCCTGTAAACTTGGTCATTCTAACAAAGGCCAGGAGGTTGTTCCACGTAAACCTCTTCCTTAAGAACACCATTCATAAATGCACTCTTCACATCCATCTGATACACAATGAAACTCATATGAGCAGCATATGCAAGAAACAATCTGATGACTTCTAGTCTTGCAACAAGTGCAAAGGCTTCATCATAGTCCAAGTTTTCTTCTTGGGAATAACCTTGTGCAACTAGCATTGCCTTGTTTCTTACAATTATGTTGTTCTCATCTTTTTTTGTTCTTGAACACCCATTTTGTTCCAATCACATTGTGCCTCTTCGGTCTATCTACCTGTTGGGGAATTATTTGCCCGGATCTATTCGGGATGAATATTTAAATACAAATTTAATTCTAACAATTATTACTAGCATGAATTAATCCTATATTAATTCAAATAATAATTCAACAACAAATCATGCATATAAATTTATCACATAAATCCTACACATGCGGAATAGCTAGGAGTTTACGTTAACTAACCTCTCGGAGTGACAACCATTGAGAAGATGGATATCCCGTTCACACGAACAAACCCAAAGAGCCTTCTCAAGTATTCCCTCGTCCTTGTTCAATAATCCGGTGGAAGGATGCTCGCGAACAATTAACAAAAGAAAAAATAAAATTATGTTGCACCACCTTTGTGGATTTCTAATTTTTCCAACACATGAAATTGCATTGGGGATGAAAATTCATCCCCTATTTATAATACTAGGTGGTGGCCGATTTTTGCCCTAGGAATAAGATGGGAAAATATTTTTCTTGCTCTCCAAGAAATCTTGAATATATCCAATATATTATTTTCTCCATATTTAAAATATTCCACAAAAATCCCACCTCCTCTTGTTATGGTCTTTTTCGAAAATTAAGGCAAGATTTCCAAGATTGGGATCTTCTTGAATTTATGAGATATTCTTGTATTCCAAGAATACATATCTTCCATAATATCTTTTCCAAGAAAATCAAGAAAATCTTTCCTTCCTTAATTTCACTCATTATTTTTGAAAATTACTTAAACAAATAACCAAGTGGGAGATTTCTTGAATTTAATGAGATAAACTTGTATTCCAAGAATACTTATCCTCATTCCATAACAAAATTCAAAGAAAATCTTTCTCCCTCTTTATTTATTTATTTTAAAAAATTTAGGAAAAATAGGCAACAATATTTTATTTAATTTTCAACACCTTTTTCAGTTATTGGACTTTATATTTGGGCTACTTGAGGGGCCTTAAGGAGAATTAAGATTGGACCTTCTAATTGACCTTGAATTTCCAATATTGAGCCACAATATTATTCAAGCCCATAAATATTCATTAATCCCACTACATAATTAATATTGCACTATCCATCTTAACCCATATTACAGTTAATATGGCTTCCGGTTATTATTTCCCCTGTTTAAGATTATCCAGTCCATCAATTAATTTAAGCCACTGAAATAGCTTCACATTAATTAATATATTTTTCCTTGGTTCAGGAACGACTCAACATTATTATCCATACCGGAAAACTAATTCCACTTGCAAGATTTGGTATGATAAAACTTTTGAGCCTCCCAAGGGGACAAATCAAACAAGACGCACTTGCACACCGATTCTCCGTATTAAATCTTATCAAACGTCATGTAACTAATAATATTGTCCAAGATACAAGGTATTGAAGCACATTGATTCTCTACCCATCGCAAGTCAAAACAATAGTTATTAATTCTACACGATCCTATTTAAGGAACGAAGATTAAGAAATAATTAACCACTGAGGTCTAATTCTTCTATATTAAGTACTGAAGAATTTATCCTCCTGTAGGTCCTCTTCAGTGCACTAGTGTAATCTCTTGGTCAAGACAAGCCAATCTGAGCCTTACACTTCAACCTTTCACGATGGATTGTTCATTTCCATCTAGGTTGTGAATTCCGTACTTTTAGTTATAAGGGACTGTTAATTTAATCTTCTTTGATCTGGTATCACTAAATTAACTACAATGTAACACGTACTAATTATTGAACAATTATGCAGTAAATATTTGTAATATTCAATGATATTTAAAGCAACAGTGATAAATAATTTATTTCAGCAAATAAGTCTGTAATTCAGTCTGGTTATACAAAGTAAAATCATACTTTCCAGTATAACCCCAACAATCTCCCACTTATACTCAAAGTCTGCTTTTAAGTATACTACAACACGCCTCGTGTAGAATCTACATGACATCTAATGTCACCTACACGAACCTAGTAATATCTCTCCCACTTATACTCAAAGCAGATTAGCAACGTTCTTGACACCCATTCCTTCCACATGTCTCTCGAATGTATTCTGAGGCAGACCCTTTGTGAATGGATCTGCTAGGTTGTCCTCTGACGCAATCTTTGCCACCTCTATATCTCCTCTCTTAACGATTTCTCGTATAAGATAGTATTTCCTTTCAATGTGTTTGCTGGCCTTGTGGGCTCTTGGTTCCTTTGAATTTGCAATTGCTTCGGCATTATCACAATAGACCGTGATTGTGCTGGGCAAATTCGGAACTACGTCCAAGTCCACTAGGAAGTTCTTGAGCCAAATCATTTCCTTCGCTGCTTCACAAGCAGCTACATACTCGGCTTCCATGGTAGAATATGCGATGCATTTCTGCTTAACGCTTCTCCATGTCATGGCTCCTCCCCCCATGGAAAATACACTACCCGAGGTAGATTTTCTAGAATCTAAGTCTGATTGGAAATCCGAGTCCGTGTAACCGATGGGAATCAGACTGTCTGACTGATAAACCAACATTCTATCCCGAGTTCTCTTCAGCTACTTCAGAATATTTTTAACTGCAGTCTAATGTTCTTTCCCCGGATTACTCTGATATCTTGCTACCATTCCAACGATAAAGCAGATATCTGGCCTCGTGCACAACATAACATACATGAGGCTTCCGACAGACAAAGCATAAGGAACGCCCTTCATGTCATCTATCTCCTTTTGCGTCTTCGGGCACATTTCTTTAGATAGATGTTTTCCATGTCTGAAAGGTACAAAACCTTTCTTGGAATCTTGCATGCTGAATCGCTTCAAGACAGTATCTATGTATGAAGTTTGCGATAAGCCTATCATCCTTTTCTTACGATCTCGAGTGATTTTGATCCCAAGGATGTGTCCAGATTCCCCTAAGTCCTTAATATCAAACTATTTTTGACAGCCATGCCCTTACGTCCGACAATACCTTTACATCATTTCCGATGAGCAGAATATCGTCTACGTATAGTACTAAGAATACCAATACAACACATAACTTTCGAACTCATTTTGATCGAACCCGTAAGACTTTATAACTTGATCAAAACATTGGTTCCAAGCACGCGACACTTGCTTCAGTCCATAAATTGATTTCTTAAGCTTGCAAACTAGATTTTCTTGGCCTTTTTCAATGAAGCCTTTGAGTTGTTGCATATAGATTTATTCTTCAAGACTTCTGTTGAGGAAAGCTGTCTTGACATCCATCTGCCAGATCTCAAAATCGAGATGCGCAACTATCGAAAAGAGAATACGAATGGACTTGAGCATAACTACAGGCGAAAAGGCCTCCTCATAGTCGATCCCTTCTTTCTGAGTATATCCTTTTGCCACAAGTCTAGCCTTGAAGGTTTCTACCTTCCCGTCCGGTCCTCTTTTTCTCTTGTATACCCACTTGCACCCAATGGGCTTAACCCCATTAAGTGGTTCGACTAGCTCCCACACCTTATTATGATCCATAGAACCCATCTCGGCCTCCATTGCCGTTTGTCAAGAACTCGTGTTCTTGTATTGGATTGCCTCATTGTAAGTCCATGGGTCCGATTCATTTTCACCGAGGACCAAGTCTGACGACTCTCCTACCCCCATGAATCTCTTGGGTTATCTAACGACCCTCCCACTACGACGAGGTTCTGGTTGTGTAAATGTGTCGTTTGGTATGTCAACTTGTACTGTTGGCATTGAGGTAAGCCCCTTTAGCTCATCTAAGGTAATCTTACTTCTGGGCTTTTTATCGTTCATATAGTCTTCTTCCAAGAATCTAAAGTGCATACTAATTACCACCTTTTGATCCTCGGGACCATAGAACATGCGCCTTTTCGTTCCCTCAGGGTACCCTATAAACAACATTAATTCCGATCGTGGATCCAACTTGCCGGCTTCCTTGTCCAACACGTATGCCGGACACCCCCAAATTTTCATGTGTCTTAAACTAGGCTTGCGCCCGGTCCACAATTCTTTAGGGGTTTTAGGAACTGATTTGGATGGCACCAAGTTTAGAATATAAGCCGCTGTTTCTAAGGCGTGACCCCAAAACGACTTGGGTAGATCCGCATAACTCATCATCGATCTGACCATTTCTAAAAGAGTTCTGTTTCTTCATTCTGCAACTCCGTTTTGTTGAGGGGTTCCGGGTGCAGTCAACTGGGATACAATCCCTTCATCAGACAAGTAGTTCAAAAATTCATCGCTGAGGTATTCGCCTCCACGATCAGATCGTAGACAATTGATACGTTTCTCCCTATGATTCTCCGCTTGAGCCTTAAATTCCTTGAATTTATCAAAGGTCTCAGATTTATGCTTCATAAGGTAAACATATCCATATCTTGAGTAATCATCGATAAAAGTAACGAAATACTCATAACCTCCTCTTGCTTTGACTGACATTGGACCACATACATCGGTGTGAACGATTTCCAACACTTCTTTGGCTCTATTCCCCTTGGCTTCGAATGCCCTCTTGGTCATTTTACCCTCCAAACATGATTCGCAAGTTGGAAATGGTTCGACTCGGAGAGACTCCAATGAACCATCCTGAACCAACCTTCGGATCCTTTTTGAATTAATATGACCTAGTCTCAGATGCCATAGAAGTGTTTCGTTCACTTCTGATGAACATTTTCTTTTATTACTTGAAACAGTCGATGTGTTATAGGATGCATTTCGTGAGTGATGTGCATAATTAATTGTGTAGAGATTATTCGACAACGTTCCATGACAGATAAACTCATTATTAAGAGTAATGGTAACAACTTTATTAAAAGTAACCGAATATTCATCAAGAAAAAGTTTAGAAACTGAAATTAAATTCTTTCTAAAACTGGGAACGTAAAGAACATCTCTCAAAATTAAAACTTTGTCTTCAAAAGTGTTGGGAAATTTAGAGTTTTGATGAAAGTTCCAAAGCACATGTAATAGGAGCAGTTAGACCTGTTAGCTGACTGATATTTTTAAATACTAGTTATAAGATGACCAGTTGATACTTATTGTATATAACAACTAATGTATAAGATAGGTCACATATTGAGGGGGAACTCAATATATATAGGTCAGATCTAAAGACCAGCTGAGAACAAAAGACCAGCTGAAGTCAGAAGGCCAGAAGGCAAGGGAAAGACAGCAGATCAGACGATCTGATAAAGTCAGATGATCAGAGTGAAATCATGACGCTCAAACTCAGAAGACCTGAGATCAGATGACTACCAGAAGATCAGACCAGAAGACCTACATCAACCGAGTCTGCTAGTTGAGCTAAGACAACTGGCACCAGAAGACTCTATCAAATAGACTGATCAGTTGTAACTGATTAGGTCAGCTCACACCAGGTGGTAACTGATGTTTCATCAGGTCATACGTTGTTGATCTGAACAAGAAGAATGTCAACTTTAGTTGGTAGAACAAACACTGAAAAGTGTTTCTGTTAACCAATAAGAACAAGACACGTATGAACGGAGCCGACAATACGGGATTTGGTGCTACTTGGTCAAACAACTATAAAAGATAACTATCAATGCTTTCGGCCATGCCGTCCCTGAAGCACGTCACATCAAATCCTACATATCTACCAAATATAGCCGAAAATTCAAATTGCTCTCCAACGGCTCTTTAATTTCGGGATCTATAAATATGGGATTACTCTTCAGAGTAAAAAAAATGGAAATTATCAAGAAGCTCATATACTATAGCAAAATTGCCGCACGAAGAACACAACCTTGAAGATTATTTTCTAAGTGTTCATCCCATAGTTCTTAGCACATAAATCTTATCCTCTAGCTGTTAGGCTACTTAAATACTAGGATAGATTTCAAAGTTGGAACAAACAACAAATCTTACCCAAAACCCAAAGTTAGGTTAAGTTTGTTTAGCAGGATTTCAGACTAGGGATTCTAGTTCTGATTTCTGGGATCGGTTGAGTGAGAGCTCTATAAATATATGTTGGTGTATTGTGTTGGACTAACACAATAATCTAAGTCCAGTTGGTTAAGTTGGTGCCCCTTGTGATAGGGAAGAGTGGACGTAGGACTGGTTGCCCGAACCACTATATATCTTGTGTGCATTTACCTGATTGATTATCTGCTTTACACTATTGCACACAACTTGATTAAATCTGCATACATATTCTGAGTTAGAATTAGCTAGCACTAAGCTACTAATCTGATCAGATTGACTCCATAGTCATCTAATTGAAAACAACTTTGGAATCTAATTTGTTATAAACTGGTTTTTCACACGGGTATAAACTAGCTTCCGCACAATCAGTTAAACTGATAGACACCGAACTGATCTGCCCTCAGGCGATCAGTAAGTTGGATATCAGTCCAAACTGATTCACTTACACTCTGATCAGGCAAACTGCAATCACACCTGATCTGCACAAAAAAGTTTTCAGAAGTCTATTCACCCCTCCCCTCTAGACTTCTGCCATCACGAAACCCGTTCGGGACCTACAAAAAGACAACCGCACTTCTTCCACTGCTTCAGCTGCCACTCTCGTAGCATCGCCCAGTGTGATGAGGATCTCACTCCCACTAAGTTGCCGGGTCCGCTTAAACCCCTGTAAAGTGAAGCAAACATGATCAGTGGATCCCATATCCACCACCCATAAATGGGTAGCATACGCCGCTAAACAAGTTTCAACAACTAGTGCGTGAGTTTTACCTTTCTTTCCAATCTGCTTGGGCTTGGAACAGGCATCCCTCCAATGCCCTTTCTCACCGTAGTTAAAACACTTCCCCTTTGGATTTCTCTTGACCCCCAACTATTTAGTTGCCTTTCTCTTACTTTTCTTAGTGACGGGTTCACTTTGGTTTTGACCGTTTTTCCCTCCTTCAATCTTGCCCACCACTGGCTTAGATTTTGAGAGGAGGTTTTTAGCCACCAATGCTTCATCCTCCTTTTTCAAATGTTTCTCTATTATCTCCAAAGCTTCTTGCAGAGTGTCCATAGTGAACATGTGATCACTCATCACAAAACTACAGTAAAACTCATTGAAAGATTTTGGAAGAGTTGGGAACAGGAATTCGATTTTAGTTCTATCACAATACTTAGTACCAAGATAAGCAAGTTTGTCAAAATGGCGCTTGACATTTAGAACATGATCCCTTACCGGTGTTCCTTCCGTCATATTTAGCCTAGCCACGTCATCGTCTTTCAACTGACTGATCATGCGGTTTTCTGTTGAAAACATTTCCTCAAGACTTTCCATGATTTCCGCAGCAGATTCAACACCTTCATGAATGTATCTCAAATCATCAGACAGGGAAGTCAAGATTATACATTTCATAGGCTCGTTGGAACGCTCCCAGTCATCATACAAAAGCCTCTCCGCATTTGTTGATCCTTTAGTAGGCATGTCAGGCTTGGGTACGCCAAGAACCCAATAGTGATTTTGGTGCAGTGAGGACAAATTTCATATTACGTTTCCAAATTTCATAGTTTTCACCAGTAAGTTGGTGTTCTTTGAGTGTATATAACAGTGGATTAAAAGGTTGCGACATGCTGAACTGAAATAAATAACAATTGTATAAGCACAAAATTATCACATAATTCGATCACATGATTCATATTAAAATCTAAAAAAAAAATATGAACATGCATCAGCCAACATCTCAAAACAGTTTAAATAAGCCACGTGGGGTGGGTCATTATTTAAACACATTCAAGCAGATTACAAACAAGAACAGTTACAAACCATTAATAACCAGATTAATAGTTGGCTCAAACTAGACCAATATAAAATTGACAGGGACTTCGAGGAAGTATATGCATATCAATTTTATACCTAAGTAATAACCATGATTAAATACATAATTATTATTTCGCTTTGAACGAGCCTCGTGGGGAGGGTCATCGTCGCCACTAATAATAATTCACAATCATCCCTTCGGAATTTATTCATGTGAAAACCATCTTTTGGCCGTCCCGTGGGGGGAATTTCTCCAAAAGAATTCACAAATAAATAAATCATGGAGGTCAAAATTAATTCAATTTTATTATCCGGAATAAAATTGTCAATTAATTATTTTCAAGACATACTTAGTAATTTTCGAAAGTGAGATTTTTCCACAACAATTTCTCATGCATTGCATATTTAAACAAATTAAATAAGCACAACAATAAATAAAGAAAACATCAAAACAAAAAAATAAACATATTGGACACATATATCCAATTGTCACGGTTAATTTTTTTGTCATGTCTTGATCTTGAGAAATCATCTTCGTAGCACTCATCATTCCTCTCGAAAGGCTCTCACTCGATCGCAACATGTTCTTTAAAACATCCTCCGTCTAGGTCTGAGACGACATCCGGCATTGGGTAGCTCACGGCCCAAAACACGTATCCACGTGCGCCCGTACGCACTCCTGCGTCCAGGCCGGCCATCCCCCCATCGCTCGGCAACTCTCGGCGGCGTGCGGATCATGCAGCGCCGCCCAACTCCAGCTCGCATTGCCTCGGCGACCCTCGGCCCGTGGCGCATCGTCAGTCCGTACTGCCTTGCGCGTCGCGCTCGACCCTCGGCTCCCCGATCGCATCCGCTCGTCCGCTTGTCCGCGCATGCCTATGTGCGCGCCAGCGTCCGCCCTGGCCCAAGCTCCACTCGGTGCTCGGCCATGCCTGGGCCTGTACCTGCGTGCACCGAGCACCTCTCGGCCTGCCCCGTACGCGACCGCCTAGCACCTCATGCTTTGGCTCACGTACGTCCGTGCACTTGGTCTCCTCGTCTTTAATTCTTCGTCTTCGTTCTCGATCCGATTATAATTTATTTACAAAAAATAAATAAACCTAGATCTAGATTAGTCTATTACATTGATCAAATCTAACAAATCATAATCTACTCGTGGAGTTTCTCACGAAGCAAAACAAATTCGAACGAATCGAATTAAAAACCACAATTTATATGCATGCATAAATAAACATTCATCAAATACCATGACAATTGGATACCTGCAAAAAAGATCTAGCAATTCTACTATCCAATTTCAAATTTAATGAAAAACGAATTAAATTACAATTTAAAATTCAAAGCCCGAAACCAAGGCTCTGATACCAGTTGTTGGGGAATTATTTGCCCGGATCTATTCGGGATGAATATTTAAATATAAATTTAATTCTAACAATTATTACTAGCATGAATTAATCCTATATTAATTCAAATAATAATTCAACAACAAATCATGCATATAAATTTATCACATAAATCCTACGCATGCGGAATAGCTAGGAGTTTACGTGAACTAACCTCTCGGAGTGACAACCGTTGAGAAGATTGACATCCCGTTCACACGAACAAACCCAAAGAGCCTTCTCTAGTATTCTCTCGTCCTTGTTCAACAATCCGGTGGAAGGATGCTCGCGAACAATTAACAAAAGGAAAAATAAAATTATGTTGCACCACCTTTGTGGATTTCTAATTTTTTCAACACATGAAATTGCATTGGGGATGAAAATTCATCCCCTATTTATAATACTAGGTGGTGGCCGAGATTTGCCCTAGGAATAAGATGGAAAAATCTTTTTCTTGCTCTCCAAGAAATCTTGAATATATTCAATATATTCTTTTCTCCATATTTAAAATATTCCACAAAAATCCCACCTCCTCTTGTTATGGTCTTTTTCGAAAATTAAGGCAAGATTTTCAAGATTGGGATCTTCTTGAATTTATGAGATATTCTTGTATTCCAAGAATACATATCTTCCATAATATCTTTTCCAAGAAAATCTTTCCTTCCTTAATTTCACTCATTATTTTCGAAAATTACTTAAACAAATAACCAAGTGGGAGATTTCTTGAATTTAATGAGATAAACTTGTATTCCAAGAATACTTATCCTCATTCCATAACAAAATTCAAAGAAAATCTTTCTCCCTCTTTATTTATTTATTTTCAAAAATTTAGGAAAAATAGGCAACAATATTTTATTTAATTTTCAACACCTTTTTAAGTTATTGGACTTTATATTTGGGCTACTTGAGGGGCCTTTAGGAGAATTAAGATTGGATCTTCTAATGGACCTTGAATTTCCAATATTGAGCCACAATATTATTCAAGCCCATAAATATTCATTATTCCCACTACATAATTAATATTGCACTATCCATCTCAACCCATATTACAGTTAGTATGGCTCCCGATTATTATTTCCCGCGTTTAAGATTATCCAGTCGATTAATTAATTTAAGCCACTGAAATAGCTTCACATTAATTAATATATTTTTCCTTGGTTCAGGAACGGCTCAACATTATTATCCATACCGGAAAACTAATTCCACTTGCAAGATTTGGTATGATAAAACTTCTGAGCCTCCCAAGGGGACAAATCAAACAAGACGCACTTGCACACCGATTCTCCGTATTAAATCTTAGCAATCGTCATGTAACTAATAATATTGCCCAAGATACAAGTTATTGAATCACATTGATTCTCTACCCATCACAAGTCAAAACAATAGTTATTAATTCCACATGATCTTATTTAAGGAACTGAGATTAAGAAATAACTAACCACTGAGGTCTAATTCTTCTATATTCAGTACTGAAGAATTTATCCTCCTGCAGGTCCTCTTCAGTGCAACATAATGCACTAGTGTAATCTCTTGGTCAAGACAAGCCAATCTGAGCCTTACACTTCAACCTTTCACGATGGATTGTTCATTTCCATCTAGGTTGTGAATTCCGTACTTTTAGTTACAAGGGACTGTTAATTTAATCTTCTTTGATCTGGTATCACTAAATTAACTAGAATGTAACACGTACTAATTATTAAACAGTTATGCAATAAATATTTGTAACATTCAATGATATTTAAAGCAACAGTGATAAATAATTTATTTCAGCAATTAAGTCTGAAATTCAGTCTGGTTATACATAGTAAAAGCATACTTTCCAGTATAACCCCAACACTACCAACCCCCATACTTCATTCCTAGTGAACTGATTTAGCTCCTCTTACATATCAATAATCCAATTTTCATCTTGTAGAGCTTCTTCCACCTCAGTAGGTTCTTTCTCTGATAGGAAGCAGCAAAATAAAGCACTTTCACCATGGAACCTTCTGGTCTTAACACCTTCAGATAGATCACCAACTATCTGACTTGAAGGGTGGCTATCTAGCCAAGAAAGGAGAAAGGGAATCATCATCCTCAGGGGAGGTTCCATTCAGAACATTGTCAGTGACATTTGTTCCCCCTTGGTTGAAAGATTCAGAATTTGCCTTAGTTGTGACCACATCTTCATTGGCATTACTTACCTGAAGGTGAACTGGGGTCAGTCCAGGTAGCTCAACTTCAGTGTGTTGGCTTTCCTTCAGTGGAGAATCATTTTGGGGTCCATCAGCCTGACCATTATCATCCTGAGCTTCTTCCTCTGAGTCAGATTCACTCCATTCATAAAAAGTGATTGACTTTTCTTTTCAGGCTCTTTTGATGGCTTCTCAGTGGTTTTGTTCTTCAGGCTGAGTCTGGTGACCCTCTTGGTCAGATCTCCCGAGTCATGTTCCTGTTTTCTATGAACACAACTAGATTAAAAAAAACAACATGAGGTGTTTCCTCCACAATAAGGGTCATACGATTATAGACTCTGAAGGCTTTACTGACTTCAGAATATCCCAAGAATATTCTTTCATCAACTTTGCTATCAAAAGTTTTCAACTGATCTTTACCATTATTAAGAATGAAACACTTACAACCAAACATAAGAAAAAAAGAAACAAGAGGTTTCCTTTCATTCCATAGTTCATATAGTGTTTTTCCGTGATTCTTGATCAGCATGGATCTGTACTAAGAGTAGCATGCAATATTGAGAGCTTCAGCCCCAAATTTCTTAGGGATATCAACTTCAGCAATCATGGTCCTTGCAGCTTCTTTCAGTGTCCTATTTCTTCTTTTAGTAACACCATTTTGTTGTGGGGTCCTTGCAGCTGATGTCTCATGAGTTATTCCATTTGCTGCACAATAATCAAATATAATATGGTTGATAAACTCAGTGCCTTTGTCTGATCTGATTTTGACCACACTCAAGTTCTTTTCATTACTGAGTCTTTTTAGTAACTCAGGCAGTTTGGTCAGGGTTTCTTTCTTACTGAGTAAGAATATGACCCAAGTGTATCTCGAGTAGACATCTACTACTATAAGAGTATATTTTCTGCCATTGGAGCTCACAGGTGTTACTGGACAAAAGAGATCCATATATAACAGTTGAAGTATTCTTTCAGTAGAAACTTCTACTTTGCTTTTGAATGATGTTCTTATCTGTTTTCCTTTCTGACAAGCATCACACACATGATATTTGCTAAATACTTCATTTTGTAATCCTCTAACAAGTGCTAATCTTGCAAGTTTATTCAGGGTTTTGAAGTTCAAGTGATTAAGCCTTTTGCGTTATAGCCAACTAGTTTCAGTGGCCTTTTCGGCAACCAAACATGTATCCATAGGAGTCAATCTCCAATCAACAAGGTACACATTTCCCTTTCTAGTACCAGCCAGTAGTATTTGATGTGAAATGTTATCCTTCGCATAACATAAGTTCTTAGAGAACTCTAACATTGAATCCTTTGTCACATAATTGACTGATAGAAAGCAGGTTATGCTTTAAACCAGAAACATTAGATACACCATGGATATGAAAAGTATCAATTTCCAATGTTCCATATCCTTCAGTCTGTCCTTTGGAATTATCTCCAAAAGTTATCTGTGGGCCTTTCTATTCAAATAGTCAGTGAGGAGATACTTGTATCCTGTCATGTGTCTTGAACATCCACTGTCTAGATACCATGCAACAGGTGCAACTTCATCTCCACTCATCAGGGCTATGTTGTCTTCATTAAGCTCAATGCCCAACTCAATCACCTGAAACAAAATTAGGCTTCAGGTACCCATTTGGTGTAGGGCCCTACCAGGTTAGCTGTACCTTTTGGAATCCAAATCTGCCTCACAACTCTAATTACTTTAGAGTGACTAATTTGTCTTCCATAAATATCTACATACACATTCACTTCTCTTGGTGCCTTAGGAGCAACATGTGTATGAGTCCCAGTCTTAGCATGAACATGAGCCTTAGAGTTCTTCTTGGGTTCAGGCCTCTTGTTTAGATGCTTTGACTTTGGTGCAGCTGGTCTCTATTTTTGTTGACTTGGGTTCAGATAACCTTTACCCTTAGGCAAGTGGGGTATGGGTTGTTTGTACTGAAATTGGGGTCTTTCAGTAAACTTTGGACTTGGTCTTTTCAGCTGAGAATGTCTCTGCTGAGTGTTTCTCTGCTGAAAATTCCTCTGATGGTTCAGTGCAGATTTCTTCAGGTTGGTATTCTTAGCCTGAAGCTTTGAAGTACTGGCCTGAGGATTTCCTACTGAGTGTTCAGCCTTTTCCATAGGTTTGGAATTTCCACTCTAAACCTCCAGGTTTCCTGAAACCATATGTCCTTTACCCTTGTCTAAAACTCGTGGTTGTTATTCAATAAGAAGATCAATACGAACTGCGGGTTTAACAAAAACGGTCTTAGTGCCACTAGAAGAAGCAACATTAAGAAGACCTTGTGAAGTTCCCCCTGGACAATAGCCTAGGCCAGATTTTACAGTTGCAGGTCTTTGATAGCTCTGAATTTCATCTATTGCATTAGATACATAATTCAATAGAGCTAGTTTTCTCCGCAAGCTGTCTTCACTCATCTTTAGAGTTTCATGTTTCTGAAAGAGGTCATTGAATTCAATCCTGATTAGCTAATTCTCTTCAGTGAATTTCTCTATTTTTCCATTCAGGGTATCTATCAACTTCTCTTTCTCTGAGAGTTGTACTTTTAGAATACCAAGTTCATCAGTGACTCCCATCAATTGAGAAGTGATTTCAGCAATATTAGAGTTTTTCCACTTCTGATTCTCAAAAATCAATTCATCATTCTGCTCTTGAGTTTCAATGAACAATTCTTGTAGAATAGAATAATCTTTCATCAGACTCTCAAAAGAACCTATCAGATCGAAATTACTGTTTACAGAAGAACTTGAAAACTCTTGTGCCAGTGTAGGAGGGGCAACAGAAAAAGAAGAATTTACCTCCTCAATAGCAACAAGACATGAATCATCACTGTCACTTTCTGAGAACATTTCCTCTGAGGAACTGGATCCTTCATCTTCAGCATCATTGTCCTCAACAACCATTGCCTTCTTGCTAGAGTACTTCTTGTCTCTCTTAGCTTGCCTCTCTTTCCTTTCCTTGGAACTCAACTCAGGACAATCATATTGGAAGTGACCCTTTTTCTTGCTGTTGTAACATCTGTTGGTATCATCATCCTGATCACTTTCTTCCTTGGATTTTGAATCCTTTCTCCTGGATGAAGACCCTTCAACTTTGTGGTCCTTCTTCCTTTCAGTGGATTTGTCCTCAACTTCAGAGTTGTGCTTGTTCCTGTACCTATTATCTTTGTAGTACCTCTTATACTTTCCGAATCTGCTATTGAGTCTTTAAAACCTCCTTGTCATCAATACTAACTTATCCTCCTATTCATCCTGATTTTTAGTAGGTGGGTGCTCAGACTCTTTAGCTTTACAGGTTTTATCTTTGGCCTTAAATGCCACATTTTTGCTAGATGACGAATCATCTTTGCTATCACGTTTCTTTGACTTATTATCAATCACAAACTCATAAGCTTTCAGTTCAGAGAAAACTTGTTGATATGGCATAGAAGCAATATCATTGGTTTTCTCAATCACCACAGCATGAATGTCCCATTTCTTAGTGAGACCTCTTAAGATTTTCAGTGCCACTTCTCTCTTTTGGTATTTCTTACCAAGAGCATTCAGATCATTCATAATGCCAGTGAATCTGATCTCAAGTCTTTCAATAAATTCATCTTCTTCCATCTTAAAGCCATCAAACTTTGCAATGGCAACATAAAGTTTATTTTCTTTGATATGATCAGTGCCCTGACACATAATAGCAAGTGTGTCCCATATTTCTTTGACAGTTTCACAGTGAGAAATCATCCCCATAACACCATCATCAATAGTGCTATATAGAGTATCTTTAGCAATATAGTCTAAGTTGACTAACTTTCTCTCCTCAGGAGTAAGTTGGTCATGAGACTTAGGAAATTCATCTTTAGGATCATCTTTCTCAGCATCAGTAGTTCTGGGATTCACAACAGTATACACAAATGGTCCTTGAGACAAAACTCTCCACATTCTTTCATGTTTAGAGTATAGATATGCCTGCATTCTCAGTCTCCATAAGTCATAGCCCTCAACAGAGAACATGGGTAGCTTCTTAGAAGGCATGATGAAAAGCCTTGTAAGATATCTGCAGTATGCTAAAGGTAAACTGACTAAACCATCTGTGCAAAGAAGATATAAATCTTTTGATGGAAGCATTCGTACCTATCCCTTTAACTAGAAATATAGGACAACTGCACCCGAGCCTCACTGGATTAAAAGAAGACAGACTTACAAGAAAAATCCCAAGTCTTCTGACTCATCCAAGGCTCACACTCATAACCATACTAATCAGAATGCACATGAAGAGATGTATGATTATGTAGATGCTTATGGGAGATAAATCAGGCCTTCTGATCTTGATGATTATCATAGAAGTGCTCTGTTTGTTTGGATCCCGAAAGGTAACACTAACCCCTCAGAACCCAATCCTACTGGGGTACCTAAAGCCTGATCTAATTGCAGGTTCGCGTGGGTTTGGCCAATAAAGGAGGTGTACAAACAACTATCTGGTACATCGATAGTGGATGCTCAAGGCACATGACTAGCAACAAACATCTCCTAAGTTAATACACAGAACAAGAAGTCCCACGTGTACTCTTTGGTGACGATAACTTTGGTTTTACCAGAGGATTCAGAACCTTAGTTAATAATGATGTACAGGTTTCTGGAGTTTCGTATGTCGATGGTTTAAAGCACAACCTATTATCGGTTTCACAATTCTGCGACAACGGATTCAGTATTGAGTTCTCGACTGATCAATGCACTATCAAGAATCGAGCTACTCAACAGATCTTGCTAACTTATTCCAGAAAAGGAACGATCTACACTGCAGATTGGGACAATTGTCCAAGAAATGCATGCCTGATTGTTAGGAGTTCCAAAAGTAGCAGTTGGCTCTGGCACAAAAGAATGAGTCATCTGAACTTTAAAATTTTAACAAGATAGCAAGGATGTCCTTGGTTGAAGGGCTCCCGAATGAAGTTTTCTCTAAGGATCAGACATGTGTCGCATGTCAGAAGGGAAAGCAAGTCAAGGCTTCATTCAATCCAGCAGAGTATTGCAACTGCTCCATATGGATCTTTTTGGACTAGTTACGTCACTTAGTTTCAGTAGACGCAAATACACTCTAGTGATCGTGGATGATTTCTCCAAGTTCACCTGGGTTGTATTCTTGTATAAGAAGAATGAAATTACAACAAAGATACCTGAGCTGCTCAAGAGATTGCAGAATGAGAAGTGTGTCAGCATTGTGAAAATCAGATCAAATAAAGGTACAGAGTTTCTAAACTCTTTTATATCTGACTTTTGCACTGAGTTTGGTATACAACATGAAACATCAGCCGCAAGAACACCTCAACAGAATGGTGTAGCATAAAGGATAAACAGAACACTCGAAGAAGCTGCTCACACAATGTTGGCTGAACATGCAACTCCAAACCGTTTCTGGGCAGAAGCAATCAACACTGCATGTCACACTCAGAACAGATGTTCTCTGACTAAGATTCACTTCAAAACACCCTATGAACTGTGGAAGGGCAGAAAACCTCGTGTCTCTTACTTCCATATTTTTGAGTGCAAGTGTTTCATTCACAATAATGGGAATAGTCAGTTGAAAACCTTTGAAGCTAAGTCAGATGAGGGTATATTCTTAGGATATTCCTCAACTAACAAGACTTTCAGGGTGTTCAACTGGTGAACTTTAGTTGTGGAAGAAACACCTCTTGTGGTCTTTGATGAGTCAACATCTGATCAGGAGAAATTTGCTTCAGAATGAGCCGTGCCAGAACAAGATGTAATCGATGCTCAGAAAATGGATCAGTTAAGCATCAAAGAAAAAGAATCAGATCACGTTACAGTGTATGTTCCTAACTTTGATCTTGACGATTCGCCAGGTCAGTCAAACCTTAAGGTACGTACAACTGTCGATGAAGAAGTTGATACAGCTAAGACAGTAGCAACTGAACCATCTGGTTCAGGGGGAACACCTGATGTTCCTGCAGACAGACTTTAGCCTATGATGATTCCAACATCACTGAGACATGTCCATGCCAAGTGGATCCTATTAATGTACCTCTCCCAACCTCTAGTGACTCAATATCAGATGAGGATGACGATATCCAAACTGATATAAATTAGGAAATAAGGACTTGGTTGAAAGACCATTCGACTAACCTAATAATCGGCAATCATACTGCCCGAGTCCAAACTAGACACCAGGTTGGTGAAAGTACTATGTATTGTTGTTATTTGTCTTTGAAGGAATCTACCACACCAGAAGAAGCTCTATAAGATGCCAGCTGGATCCTAGCCATGCAAGAAGAGCTAGAGCAATTTGAAAGAAATCAGATTTGGGAACTTGTAGACAGGCCAACTCATCAAGATGTGATTGGCACTAAGTGGGTCTTCAAGAATAAGAGAGATAAGAACAATGCCATCACCAGAAATAAGGCAAGACTTGTTGCTAAGGGGTATTCACAATCAGAAGGGATTGATTATGATGAGACCTTTACACCAGTCGGTCCCTTGGAAGTCATTCAGCTATTTCTGGCATATGCTGCCCACAGAGGGTTTACTGTGTATCAGATGAATGTAAAGAGTGCATTCTTAAACGGGGTACTAGCGGAGGAAGTTTATGTTGAACAACCTCCTGGCTTTGAAATAGACAACCAGGTGTATCGTTTAAGAAAAGCTCTTTATGGCCTGAAACAGGCTCCCAGAGCTTGGTATGATACACTATCTCAGTTATTAGTAGATAATGGGTTCTCTAAGGGTATTATAGACAGAACCTTGTTCAGAATTAAAGACGGAGATGATATTCTGATGGTTCAGATCTACGTGGACGACATCATTTTCGGATCTCCCAATAAGAACTTATGTGAAAAGTTCAGCAAACTGATGCAAGGGAAATTTGAAATGTCCATGATGGGTCAGATGAACTACTTTCTAGGTCTTCAGGTAAGACAAGGAACATAAGGAATCTTCATATGTCAGGCAAAGTATATAAGAAACTTGCTGACTAAGTTTGGAATTCAAAACTGCAAGACTGGCAGAATTCCTATGATGACTTCTCTCAAGATGGATCCAGATGAACACGGTCAAAAAACTAATCAGAAAGAATACAGGGCTCTCATTGGATCATTACTATACCTGACTCTCAGCAGACCAGATATAACCTTCGCAGTAGGTGTATGTGCCAGATTTCGGGCAAACCCAATGCAAAGCCACCTGGAAGCAGCTAAGCGGATTCTTAATTATCTAAAGGGAACAATAAACCTTGGTTTATTTTACCCATCAGATGATAATCTAGAGCTTAGTAGGTATTCTGATTCTGATTATAGTGGTTGCAGAATAGACAGAAAGTCAACCTCTGGTACCTGTCAGTTCTTAGGAAGCAAACTGATCTCTTGGTTCTCAAAGAAACAGACATCTGTTGCCACATCTACTACTGAAGTAGAATACATGGCCGCTGGAAGCTGTTGCTCCCAACTGCTCTGGCTTAGTCAGGAGCTGAGGGATTCATTGTAGTACGAATGTGCCTATATTCTATGACAGTAATAGTGCTATTGCAATTACACAGAACCCAGTTCTACGTACAAGATGCAAGCACGTGGACATCAAACATCATTTCATCAGGGATCATGTGGAAAGGAAAAACATCAGAATGGTAAAGATCCATACTGATAAGCAAAGAGCTCATATCTTAACCAAGCCACTAGCTGAAGTCAGATTCAGAGAAGTATCAGTTGAGTTAGGGCTTCTGGACTTAGGAGAGAGTGCACTAGAATTCTTTGGTGGACTAGTCTCTAAGACCTGTTGGTTAAGAAACTAACCAGAAAAAGGGGAAATCAGTTGAGAAAAAAACTCAACTGATAAGATAAGATCAGTTGGGTACTGATCAAATAAACGGTGACAGTTGAAAGGGGAACTTCAACTGATTTGAGAGGATCAGTAGAGAATGTTGTAGGGAGAAATAACCCTACTTGGTAGAAGCCGGGAATTGGATCATCTTATGGTTAGCACATTATCCGACTTTATCCAGCTGGAACAAGATTTAAAGGACTTCGAAAGATTGGTAAGTCGCTAGAAGTGTGGGAAGCCACGAAGGTCGCGGGCGACTTGGTAGAACCCGGAAGTCGGGATTGACTGAGTCCCGAGCTTAGTTGAAGATAAACATGGAAAAGATTCGGGTAGTTAAGGAGGCAGATTTATCGGGATATAACCAGGGAATGTGTACCTGTAAGCGCTACTTGCGGAACAAGAAAGGAAACCCTAATTTGGTCCACGAGAAGAAGCGCACGAAAATTGTAACCCTAGATCTATGTTTATAAATATAACCTGTAATGTACTTTGTAAAGGATCGAAACCTTAGTATCCTAGGCAGAAATAATACAGTAAATAATCCTGGCTTGGTGCCCCCAGACATAGTCTATTTCAAGGACGAACTGGGTAATCAAATCGTGTGCCATTTATTGCTTTCGCTATCATATTGATCGAAACTTATCAAAGTACTTGTTTGTTCGTCGGTAATCAAACCGAGTACAACAGAGAATTGATCAGAAAGGGACATTGTTGGGAAAGATTTAAGGCTTAGAGGCTTAAAAATCAGATAAACACTTAACGATCAGACGAGAGTAATTCAGTCAAACACTCGTGGTAATTGACTGATTACAATATCAGTCAATCAGATACATATCTCTAATTCATGTTATTTCTGTTTTCATTTATGTGTTGATTGATTATATCTCGCATTTAAATATTATTTAGTGATGTCGCACTGACATATATTAAATGCGGACGCGAGGTATATGTATTAAATGCATTAACTATGCCTTTTAAAATTTGAAAGTTGTGATCTACATTTTTCCTTAACCGCAAGATCTGCACTTTTAAAAACTGCCTCACCCAAACTGTCTATCTTGATTAGACATCGTTTGGGTTTCCGATATTGTAAATGATTATGTCCTTTCCCTATCATTTTAAAACCCTTCGTCAACCAAATACACTCTTTCACTTCACCAAAACATTTTACTCTACAAACTCTTGGACTCAAAATCTCTCTGCATTTCACACTTACACTTGCTAGAATTAATCTGAGTTCATATTGTTGTGCATATCATCTGGTATTTTTTTTTCTCACTAGTTCCAACTATTGTGGTTGATACTGTGTTTATTTCTCAATACTAATTGTTCTAAATGCTTGTAGAAATGGCACCAAAGGTGAGAAATACTGCTGAAACCACCCACTCTTCATCTCACACATCACCGGAACCAGAACCAGAAGATCTAATCTTCGGGGAATTTGCACATGAAGTCATTGAAGAGCGGTGCGTGGATTTTAGGATGACGATGGATCCAGAATCGATTGAGATACTAAAAATGCTGAAAGAATGTGGAGTAAAAACGTATTGATCAGCGAGCGCGGATTCAATTTTAATAGATGGTGCTCTCGAATTTCTCTACAATTTGAGAGACCATGACGGAGTACTATACTTGGAGGTCCAGGGAGAGCACTTAGAAATCACAGACATAGATTTACAAAGGATTTTTCGATTACCTGCTCCGGTGGACGGGATCATGCCAGATGTTGATCGCCTCGGAGAAGAAAGGGCCATCTTGGACTTTTTACTCCGCCCTGCTAATGCTTATCACACAAAAGGGTTTAAGAAACCAATGCTGAAGAAGAAGTTTAGATTGTTGTTTGACATCGTCCAGAAAGTGATTGTTGGAATCACTTACAACCTAGATGCGGCCACTCAGGACAAGGTCAAGATAATGGCTGCTATAATTGACAATGCCAAGATCGACTGGCAAGAGTTTCTGAAAAGGAGGTTGCTGGAGGAATCAACAAAGTTCGTGGTGGAAGACTCCAAAGTAGTGCTTACTGCAAAGATCACGATGCTGCACAAAGTCTCTCTAATTCTTATTGATTTGATGAAAGAGAGAGACTGGAGTGAAGACAAGATGATCCCCTATGTGTTAGCACACAAGAAAATGTTAATTATCAACAAGCCAATTCCTAGTTTAGCTGACGATGATACTGCACCAGCTGTTAAACCAGCAATGGAAGTCCGAAGAAAGGACAAGGGTGGTCAGAAAAGAAAAGCTCCCACCAGAAAACCAGAAAAGGGGATAGTTTTCAAAGAACCAGCTGTCAAGAAAGCCAAGTCTGCACCAATTGCTGATGTTGTTGTTAAAGGGAAGAAGAAGCAGACGAAACTGGTGGATGAATCATCTGATTGTAATGATGATCGCATTCCGATCAATAGATTGCCTAGAGGTCCTGGACAGGCTTCCAGAGAGTCATCACGAAGATCACCTTCCAAAGGACCTGCTCAAATGGAGCCACCCCCAACGACCTTACAGGTTTTCTCTGACAAACCTACTTCTCCTAATTCTGCTCATCTGGAGGCTTTTTCACCTGCTCCGGAGGCTCCAGAATATGCTGAACCAGAATATGTTGTTTTAGAATCTATTGTATCTCCTCCATCTTCGCCAGAACCAGAAATTCTGTCATTTACTGAGAAGATTATCAGACAGAGATTGGAGAAGATGATTGAAGACTGGTATCCAGAACTTTCCATTAAGCAGTTTGAAGAAGTTTGAAGATTTTGGGACAGTATTTGAGCAGAAAGGAGGGATCAGACCTTTTCTTGATTACGAAATCAAGATGCGCAAGATTGCTGGAGTTGAGACTGCTCCGGATTTGTTATTTGATGATGCGGTAGTCGGCCTTATCACAAGGCAATTGGGTATGCTGGATACCCCGATGCACAGGAAGATGACTCATAAGATGGTCAAATATAGTAGAACAATGCAGCATATGAAGCAATCTGATGAAGAAGAAGAGATTGATGACAATGGTCCGATAAGTATTGAGGAAATATTCGAACAGATGGCTGATACGAAGAAGACAGCCAAGGAAATGCGGATCATTGAAGAACATGAGGAAGGAGCAGATGAAGCTGTTGTGGGAGATGTGGAAGAGTCCCCATCAGCCAAGGCTCAATCAACCGAGCAATTGATAGACCTGACTACTGAGAGGAGTCAAGCTGAAGAAATGGAGGTCGAAGGCCCCTCAACTTCAGCAGGTTAGGTAGTTCAAATTCTTCAAACCTCTCCAAACTTTGAAGAAAATCTGATGAAGTATATGAAGAACACATTTCGTGTGAACATGGATCAAATGTTTAGAGATGATATATGTTTTTTTCGTTCCATGAACCTTGGAAACAACCATCAGAACAGAAAGAGAGAATGTATCTACTCACTACATGAGACTGAGTGAGGATTTCAGAGACAACACTGCTGACAAAATGGAAACAATTCACGCTGATGATGAATGAGAAGATAGCTCAACTCACCAAACTGCAGAATGATCTTGCTGATGCTACGAAGAGGGTCAATCACTCTGCAGATAAGCTTGAAAATGTTTACACCAGGATGAGCACTGTTGTTGATCAAGCTCAAAGTTCGATGCTTGCTGTTGTAGAATCAGCACAACCTGATACCGAGATCAAGTCTCCTGTTATTGAAGAACTGAAGCAAGCGCTGACAAGCTAGATTGGTAACATCAGTACTGAACTGAAAACTCTTTTTGAGGGAACCAAAAAGGGGGAAGAAGAGAAATATGCTGAAGTTCAGGATAGACTAAATCAGGTTGAGAACTACGTTGTTGGGATCCAGATCAAGCTAGATAAGAAGAGAATCAAGAAAGATGTTGAAGCAGCTGCAACACTCGAAGTCATTTCTTCATCAACCGAGTCTGATGAGAAAGCGAAAGCAGCGAAGAAAGACAAGAAAACTATTGCTGTAGAAAAGAAGAAGAAACTGAATGAACATATTGCAAAGAGGAAAGTCGAAGAAAAGAGAAAAGCTGAAGAGCTCAGCAGAAAGAATAAACTTGAGGATGCATCAAGTTTGGACAGATCCTATCAGATCAAGAAAAAGAAAGGGTTAGCTGCTGGATCTGGAGAAGGATCAGGTGGAGCAGAACCAATTGTGCCTGGTGACGTGGATGTGATTGTTAAGCCGGACAAGAATCTGGTGAAAGAATGGAAGAAGATCAAGGGCGAATGGTACATAACGGCTTAAATAAATCAGATAATACCCATTTCTGATGACAAGGATGAAATGTTCATAAATTGGTTAAGTAACAAGCATTCAGCGTTCTATGACTGCATAATAAGAGAAGCCAAAATTCTGAGTTGCATTCCTGTTGCACCTGAAGTTGAAGTAATTGTTGGGAGATGAATTTAATATAAGAAAAGATTTTGATTAGATCTCAAAACCCCTGAGTATGACATGTTCAGAATGATCTAAGATAGTTTGAATTCAGGTTTCAACATAGTTAGTTTTCAAGAAGTATCTGCACCATGTATAGTCAGCAGATATTACTCAGGATTAGTATATGAAGAATACATTGAGGGGGAATTCAGTATTCCTGAAGACTCTAAGTATCTGAAGACTCAAAAGATCTAAAGACTCAGAAGACTCTGAAGACTCAGATGACCTGAAGACTCAGATAACCTGAAGACCTGAAGACTATATCACTGAAGACATCTGGACCAAGTTAAAGTCCTGAACATTTATTGGAAATAAATGTTGTCAAAACAGTTGTTTGTAGAAAAAAGGAATTGGAACTAAGTGTCTTTTAGGGTTGTCTGATTCAGAGAGATTGACCTAAAAGAGCCATTTTGTTTGTAACTATTCAATAAAGTCAAAGACCAATGAGAGAGCAACAACGTTGTACTTCACTGACATAGAAAGCGACCTATCACTGAAGAGTGTCAGATATGCTGAGTTCTAGTCTGCAAAAACAAAGTGATTGGCTGCATTGGTTACGTATTACCCAAACCATGCAAAGACGTATTCAAACCCTAAAATAGCCGTTTATCACTAACCAGAAAAGGAAACCCTTGATGTTATCTCTCCAACGGATAGTTTTTCAAGAGTGATCTTGGTGAGTTGCCTATAAATACCAATGACCTTCACCATTACAAGGTCACGGGAAATCAAGCAACTCCTGAACTCATTCGTATTCAAGTATTATTGTGAAGCACTCAAAACCCTAAGAATTTCCCAAGTGTTTCATCTTTGAAGAGAGCTCATTTACTAAGCCTAGAATTTGTTAAGTATCCAAAGCTTAGTAAGAGATATCCTAGCCTTTTGCATCTGTTCTTACTGTAAAAGGATATCTCACCTTAGTTGGAAACCAACCAAACCCAAACCCTTTTATTAGGTAGTTTGTGTGTGATTGTTGGAGATTGTGAGAGTTGTAAGGAGTTAGTAAGCTGCAGTTGAGTTCAGCCTGAAAGCTCTAGAGAAGAAGTTAATAAGCTGTTTGAGACAGTCTGAAAACTTGTGTGAGTTGAGTTAGTAAGCTGCAGTGTAGTTTAGCCTGAAAACTCATAGGAGAAAGTTAGTAAGCTGCAAGAATTCAGTCTGAAAGCTTGAGTAGTAGTAGTAGTGAGTTAAGGAATTTTTTTGAAGATCAGAGAGAGTGGATGTAGGAGCTTGAGCCTCTGAACCACTATAACTTGTTGTGTTATTTGCTTTATGTATTGCATATTTACTTGTTGCATATTTCACTGAAAGCATACTGATTTTTCTGATATTTAGTTGGAATCAATCCACTGAACTTGCATTAAATTGAGCACAACCTTAACCACTATTTTCAGAAGAAAATGTATTTTTAGCCAAGTAAAACTAGTATAAACTTAGGGCCTACACTTTCTGCACCCTAGAAAAGCTAGTGTAGATAGCTACCAAACTGAACAACTTACCTGAGTATTCAGTAAGATAGTTATCCGTGCATAGCCAACAACACGTGGGTTGGAAACTTCCCGGAACAGAAATACGTAATATCGACTTCTATGGTTCCGACCACCGGCCGATCATCCTCAAACTGTAGGCCGATGCTCAACTCCACAGCTATAAAGGTTCACCCAGATTCACCTTTGAGCATAAATGTCTTATGGAAGATGACTATAAAGAGGTTTTGGCGAAAACTTGGTCAGGAACGAAACTGGAAGACGACTTGTATAAGAGGCTTAACTATACAACCGACCACCAAGACACTTTCGCACTCAGGATCAGTTGAGCTAATCTGAAGGACTGAAAGCTAACTCAGGGTAACTGTCTCAATAGACTTTTACTCAGGGTGATTTGTGCTTTTCAGGACTAAACTCAGGAAAACCTGACTCACTGATCAGCAAGTTTTTAAAAAAAGTTGAAAAATCACTATACAAGTGTATTTCCCCCCATACGTGTGTGAGACTCGTTTACCCCGGGACCAACAAGTGGTATCAGAGTAGTGGTTCAACTGACCACTTGCTTTGGTAGCCATAGTCTTGGTAGCTGGACGACTTTGGTGGTCTACTGAATAGATCTTATTGATGATATCTTACAAGGCTGATCACTATGCCTTCTAATAAGTTACCTATGTTCTCTGTTGAGAACTATAATTTATGGAGACTGAGAATGCAGGCACATCTGTACTCTAAACATGAAAGAATGTGGAGAGTTGTCTCTCAAGGACCATTTGAGTACACTGTTGTGAATCCCAGAACTACTAATGCTGAAAGAGATGCTCCCAGAGATGAATTTCCTAAGTCTGATGACCAACTTACTCCTGAGGAGAGAAAGTTAGTCAACTTAGACTATATTGCTAAAGATATTCTATATAGCACTATTGATGATGGTGTTATGGGGATAATTTCTCACTGTGAAACTGCTAAAGAAATTTGGGATACACTTGCTATCATGAGTCAAGGCACAAATCATATCAAGTAGAACAAACTATATGTTGCCATTGCAAAGTTTGACAGCTTTGAAATGGAAGATGGTGAATCTATTGATAAACTGGAAGTTAGGTTCACTAGTATCATGAATGATCTGAATGCTCTTGGGAAAAGATACCCAAAAAAGAGAAGTTGCACTGAAAATTCTTAGAGGACTATCTAAGAAATGGGATATACATGATGTGGTGATTAAAAACACCAAAAATATTGATTCTATGTCATACCAACAATTTTTCTCTGGGCTGAAAGCTTTTGAATTTGTGATTGATAAGAAAACTAAGAAATCTGATAGCAAAGATGAATCCTCATCTAGCAAGAATGTGGCTTTTAAAGCCAAAGAAAAATCCTGTAAAGCTAAAGAGTCTGAAAACTCACCTGCCAAAAATCAGTATGAGCAAGAGGATAAGCTAGTACTGTTGGCAATGAGGTTTGAAAGACTCAATAGCAGATATGGAAAGTACAAAAGGTATTACAAGAATACCAAGTACATGAACAAGAACAACTCAGAAACTGAGGACAAGACTACTGTCAGGAAGAAAGACCACAAGGCTGAAGGCTCCTCATCCAGGAAGAAAGATTTCAAGACCAAAGAAGAAAGTGATCAGGATGATGATGCCAACAGATGCTACAACTGTAAAAAGAAAGGTCACTTCCAGTATAACTGTCCTGAATTAAGTCCCAAGGAAAGAAAGGAAAGGCAAGCCAAAAGAGACAGAAAACTCTCTAGCAAGAAGGCCATGATTGCAGAAGAAGAACAAACTAAGGAAGGTTCAAGTTCTTCAGAAGAATTGTTCTCAGATAGTGACAGTGATGATGTATGTCTTGTTGCTATTGAGGAGGTAAAATCTTATGTCTCTGTTGCTGCTCCTACACAAGCACTTGAGTTTTCAAGTTCTTCTGTAAACAGTAATTTCGATCTGATGGGTTCTTTTGAGAGCCTGATGAAAGATTATTCTGTGTTACAATAACTGTTCATTGAAACTCAAGAGCAGAATGAGGAATTGATTGCTGAAAATCTAAAGTGGAAAAACTCTAATACTGCAGAGATCACTTCTCAATTGATGGGAGTTACTGATGAACTGGATGTTCTGAAAGTACAACTCTCAGAGAAAGAGAAGCTAATTGTTGCCCTGAATGGAAAATTAGAGAAATCCACTGAGGAGAATAAGCTAATCAAAACTGAATTCAATGACCTCTTTGAGAAACATGAAACTCTAAAGAAATGTGAAGATAGTCTGTGGAGAAAGTTAGCTCTATTTAATTCTACATCTAGTGCAATAGATGAAATTCAAAGTTATAAAAGGCCTGCAACTATAAAAGATGGATTAGGCTATAATTTAGGGGGAACTTCACAAGGTCGACTTAATGTTGCTTCAACCAGTGGCACTAAGATGGTTTTTGTTAAACCCGCGGTTCGTACTGATCTTCTTATTGAAGAACAACCACGAATTTTAGACAAGGGTAAAGGACCTATGGTTTCAGAGAACCTGAAGGTTTAGAGTGGAAAGCCCAAACCTAAGGAAAAGGCTAGAAACCCTAAACACTCAGTAGGAAATCCTCAAGCCAGTACTTCGAAGCCTCAGGCTAAGAATTCCAACCTGAAGAAATCTACACTGAACCATCAGAGGAATTTTCAGAAGAGAAACACTCAGCAGAGATATTCTCAACAGAAATGACCAAGTCCTCAGAATACTGGAAGACCTCAATTTCAGAACAGAAGACCCAAACCCCACTTGCCAAAGGGTAAAGGTCCTCTGAACCCAAGTCAGCAGAAACCTAGACCAGCAGCACCAAGACCAAAGCATCTGAACAAGAGGCCTGAACCCAAGAAGAACTCTTAGGCTCATGTTCATGCTAAGGCTGGCACTCATACACATGATACTGCTAAGGCACCAAGAGTGGTAAATGTGTATGTAGATGTTTATGGAAGATAAACTAGCCACTCTAAAGTAATTAGATGTGTATGTAGATGTTTATGGCAGATTTGGATTCCAAAAGGTACAGCTAACCTGGTAGGACCTTACACCAAATGGGTATCTAAAGCCTGATTTTATTTCAGGTGATGGAGTTGGGCACTGGGCTAAATGAAGACAAAATAGCCCTGATGAGTGGAGATGAAGTTGCACCTGTTGCATGGTATCTTGACAGTGGATGTTCAAGACACATGACAGGATATAAATATTTGCTCACTGACTATGTTGACCAAAAAGGCCCTCAGATAACTTTTGGAGATAACTTCAAAGGACAGACTAAAGGATATGAAACACTAGAAATTGATACTGTTCATATCCATGGTGTATCTTATGTGTCTGGTTTAAAGCATAACCTGCTTTCTATTAGTCAATTTTGTGATAAGGGATTCAGTGTTGAGTTATCAAAGAACTTATGTTATGTGAAAGATAATGTTTCACAACAAGTAATACTGACTGGTACTAGAAAAGGAAATGTATATCTTGCTGATTGGAGACTGACTCCAATGGATACATGTTTAGTTGCCAAGAAAGCCACTGAAACTAGCTGGCTATGACACAAAAGGCTGAATCACTTAAACTTCAAAACCCTGAACAAACTTGCAAGATTAGCACTTGTGAGAGGATTACCAAATGAAGTTTTCAGTAAAGATCATGTGTGTGATGCTTGTCAGAAAGACAAACAAATAAGAGCATCATTCAAAAGCAAAGTAAAAGTGTCTACTGAAAGGATACTTCAATTGTTACATATGGATCTCTTTGGTCCAGCAACACCTGTGAGCACAAATGGCAGGAAATACACACTTGTAGTAGTTGATGACTACTCCAGATATACATGGGTTATTTTCTTACTCAGTAAGAAAGAGACTCAGACAAAACTGCAGGAATTACTGAAAAGACTCAGTAATGAAAAGAATATGAGTGTGGTCAAAATCAGATCAAATAAAGGCACTGAATTTATCAACTATATTATTTTTGATTATTGTGCAGCAAATGAGATAACTCATGAAACATCAGCTGCAAGGACCCCACAACACAATGGTGTTGTTAAAAGAAGAAATAGGACACTGAAAGAAGCTGCAAGAACAATGATTGCTAAAGCTGATATTCCTAAAAGATTTTGGGCTGAAGCAGTCAACACTGCATGCTATTCTCATAACAGATCCATGTTGACAAAGAATCAAGGAAAAACACCATATGAACTATGGAATGAAAGGAAGCCTATTGTCTCTTTCTTTAGTGTGTTTGGTTGTAAGTGTTTCATTCATAATAATGGTAAAGATTAGTTGAAAACTTTTGATAGCAAAGCTGATGAAGGAATATTCCTGGGATATTTTGAAGTCAGTAAAGCCTTCAGAGTCTACAACTGTAGGACCCTTATTGTGAAAGAAACACCTCATGTTGTCTTTGATGAATCTACTTGTGTTCATAGAAAACAGGAACATGAATCAGGAGACTTGACAAAAAGGGTCACCAGACTTAACCTGAAAAAATAAAAATGCTGATAGATCATCCAATGAGCCTGAAAGGAAGAAGTCAATCACATTCTATGAATGGAGTGAATCTGACTCAGAAGAAGAAACTCAGGATGGAAATACTCAGGCTGGTGGACCTCAGGATGATAGTTCTCCACTGAAGGAAAGCCAACACACAGGAGCTGACCCACCCAAACTGACCCCAGTTCAACATCATGTAAGTAATGTCGATGAAGATGTGGTCACAGCTGAGGCAATTTCTAAATCCATCAACCAAGGGGGAACAAATGTCTCTGACAATGTTCTGAATGGAATTTCCCCTGAGGAAGATGATTCCCTTTCTCTTTTCTTGTTGTTTCCTGAATTTGATAATATACCTGAACCTAACATTTCTGATAATGAGGATACCATTGAAGGGGGAACATTAAGGAGATCTTGGCTAGATAGCCACCTTTCAAATAAGATAATTGGTGATCCATCAGAAGGTGTTAAGACCAGAAGGTTCCATGAAGAAAGTGCTTTGTTCTGCTGCTTCCTATAAAAGAAAGAACCTACTCAGATTGAAGAAGCTCTTCAAGACCCCTTTTGGATTGTTGCTTTGGAAGAGGAGCTGAATTAGTTCACAAGGAATGAAGTTTGGGAGCTAGTAGATAGACCGAAGAAGCACAATGTGATTGAAACTAAATGGGTTTTCAAGAACAAAAGAGATGAGAACAATGTCATTGTAAGAAACAAGGCAAGGCTAGTTGCACAATGTTATTCCCAAGAAGAAGGCTTGGATAATGAAACCTTTGCACATGTTGCAAGACTAAAAGCCATCAGATTGTTTCTTGCATATGTTGTTCATATGAAATTCACTATTTATCAAATGGATGTGAAAAGTGTATTTCTGAATGGTGTACTTAAGGAAGAGGTTTATGTGGAACAACCTCTTGGCTTTCGTCAAAATGACCAAGTTTACAGGCTCAGAAAAGCCTTGTATGGTCTGAAGAAAGCACCTAGAGCATGGTATGATACCCTTTCTCAATTTCTTACTAACCATGATTTTATCAAAGGAACTGTTGATAGAACATTGTTCAGGATAGAAGATGGGAAATATATCTTACTAGTTCAGATATATGTAGATGACATCATATTTGGTTCTCCAAATCATCAGATGTGTGAGAAGTTCTCTGCTCTGATGAAAGGAATGTTTGAGATGTCAATGATGGGGGAGAAGAATTTCTTTCTAGGACTTCAGGTCAAGCAATCAAAGGAAGGAATATTCATCAACTAAGCAAAGTATGGTATACAAAATTGCAATGCAGTTAGGATTCCTATGAATACTAACTACAAGATAGATCTTGATCCTGAAGGCAAAACAGTCAACCACACTGATTATAGAGGGATCATTGGATCATTGCTTAATCTCACAGCAAGTAGGCTTGACATTACCTTTGTTGCTGGGATATGTGCAAGATTCCAAGCTAATCTCAAGGCTAGTCACATGGAAGCTGCCAAAATGATCTTGAAATATCTTAAAGGCACAGTAAATAGAGGATTATGGTATCCAGTTGATGATAATCTTGAATTAACTGGTTATTCAGATGCTGATTATGGTGGTTGTAGAATTGACAGGAAGTCCACTACAGGAACTTGTCAATTTCTTAGAAGTAAACTGATATCCTGGTTTTCTAAGAAACATACTTCAGTTGCAACATGTACCACTGAAGCTGAATACATGGCTACAGGAAGCTGTTGTGCACAGATTCTTTGGCTAAGGCAACAATTGAGGGATTATAAGATTATAGCCAATGAAGTACCTATATTTTGTGATAATAATAGTGCAATTGCTATTACACAAAACCCGGTATTGCACACCAGATGCAAGCATGTTGATATCAGACATCACTTCATCAGAGACCATGTTGAGAAGAAAGATATCAAAATGGAGAAAATTCATACTGATAGGAAAAGTGCTGACATTCTTACGAAGCCTTTGGCTGAGTCAAGAATTTCATAAATTATCAGTTGAATTAGGGATGTTGGATCCAGGTAAGTGAATTAATCTGAAAAATTGAAGGTTTTCAGATGCATGAAGTTTTCAGTATACTGAGACTCAGGACAAAAACTCTTCGTACTGAGTACTGAAGAGTTCAGGGACTTTGGGTCAGATGAGGCAAGTCCACTGAAATTTGTCAAGGTCAAAACTCAGTAAGGCTGATGTTAAAAACTAGCCTGAAGTAATTTTGACTCATTCATTTAATTCATTACATTTATTTCACTAAGGGATTACTCAGTAATCATTTGAAATAAATACATAAGACCTGAATAATAAATGGGCGGGACATTTTGCATTTGGGAAAGTCAACAGTCTACAAATGACTTTATTGAATATTGTGCGTAATTCACATTTTGGGTAACTAATTGCTGCAAGTTACTCAAAATAAGCCAGATTAATACTCCTATTAAGCTTAAAAACAAATCAACTTCTAATTTGGACCGTTAATTTTCTGATGATGATCTCAACCATCCATTTTCGAAACTCCTCTATAAAACCCAATTTTGCTGGAAACTGTTCATTTACGTTTTGAACATCTCCATCCTAGAATTTATCTCAAATCTTGTGGTAGATAATGATGGTTCCATGCATTCTAGTATAACTATTACTCAAGTCTCGAATAGCGGTCAATTTGTTAAAGTTATTAGGGACCTTTACATTATTCCTAAGAACTTGAATGAGCTGTTTGAGTTAAATGCTAAGGGGGAAGATCCTACTCTGTATATGATTGGGCGAGAGCAGGATTATTTGAATAGAATCACGGAGAAACCTATCAAATTCAAAGCCACTCTCAACAAGAGGTATTTGAAGAAGAAATACATCATGCTTCTTGATATTGTGTCCAAATGCCTGATGAGCGGGTCTGGTAGTTTGGAGCAAGTTAGCAAACAGAAGTTGAGCTGCCATCGAAGATTCTCCCAGGGTTGATTTCAACTGGCTGCAATTCTTAATCAAAATTATTAGTGATCAAATGAAACATATCACTAATGAAAAGGACACCATTGTGGTGAAAGGCAAGGTGTTACATGCCACAAAAATAACATACATTCTTGAGACTACAAGTGAAGAAAAGGATACATTTGCCCCAACAAATGTTTTTCCCTTCTCTAAAATCATGTTCAGACAACTGACGAAGAAAGCTCTGAAAAGAAAGAAGGAGAAAGCTACTGAGTCTCAGGAAGAAGTGTTTGTGGAAGAGTCTGAAGAGGAACAAACATCTATTGTTGAGTAATTCCCATAAAAAAGGACAAGAAGTGAAATGGCTAAAGCTATTGAGCTCTCATCTGAAGAAGAAAAGAAGGTTAGAGCTCAAACTCTTCTAAAAATAAAAAGGGAAACTGGAGAGAAAGTGAGGAAGAAGGCCTTGGCTCCACAGAAAAAGAGGAGAAAGCTGAAAACCATCGTTGAACAAGAAACAGAAGAATCTGAGCATGGGGAAACTCAGATTGAGTCTCAGGAAATCCTAAAATCACCATTACAGGTATTAGCGCAAGCTGTGAAAAACATTAGGGAGAAGGAAGCTGAGGAGGAAAATGTATTTTCTGAGGTAATGGAGACCTCTATCGGATAAGACATAATTTCACAAGAAATCTTTAAGGGTTCCCAACAACCCATTAAAGATATCCAAATTCAGATCCCACCTTCTCAACCATCAGAGCTAAAAGACACCCAAGATACCCTGAATCTTGTGGAACTATTGAAAAAACCATTCCTTGATTCATCAGTCTTACAGGTTGTTCAATCTAAACCCACCTTCCATGAACAACCAAGTACTCTACCACTGAAGTAAGGAGAAGCTGAAGAAACTGAATGGAGAAGTAAGGGGGAACGTTTTGTTATAGACAGATACCCTGAACTCTCAGCATACCCTGATCTTCAGAATATGTTCATCAGGCTGAGAACCACTGTCTACATCCTTAACCAAACCCTTCCTGATATGCTGGACATTGCCTCATTCAGAGGAGAAGAATGGTGGAATGAGGAAACGACTATCCTGACTGAGTTCTCAGGATTCAGGAAGACCAAGCTCAGGATAAAGAATTCAGAATTTGATGAGCTTGTGAAGAAAAAGATATCAGAAAAGAAGGGTGTAGAGACAGGTGAACCGAGCTTGGGAAAGAAGGATGGTGATGAAGGAGGTGATAGAGCTGAGAAAGATAAGGAAGCTGAGAAAGAATAGTCAGCTGAAAAGGAAAAGAATGCTGAGACTGAAAAGAATGATGAGTCCCAACCCATCATTGCTGCTGAATCTCAGAATCCTCAGACTGAAGTTAGAATTCTTCAGGTACCTTTTGGCACTACTGTTAATTATGCCAAAGTTACTGAAGTACCTATCTTTAAGTTTGTTGATTTTGGTATGCAGACTGAGGCTCATTTGGAGCATACATCACAAATTCCAGAGATTGACTTAACTCCAATCCTAGATGAGCTGAAGAAGGTTGAACCACTTGTAGCTAAAATGACTCAGATGGAGATTGTCTTAAATGATCAATCCCAGAAGATGGAAACTCTGAGTTCTTCTGCTGATGTGCATTAAGTTCGGGCTGGAATTATTGAAAAGATAACAGCTTTGGATTATAAAATTGATGATGTTGGAAAGGAAGTGTTTGAGAAAATGGACAAGAAGTATGAAGAGGGAACTGCCTATCTGGAAGCTAAACTGGCTGAAAAGAATGAAGAAATGATCAAATCAGCTGTTGAGGGAATGAGTACTCTACTCATGACCAAGATGACAGACATGATGAATGAGGTCTTTTCAAAGCAGTTTGCCCCACTCGCTGCAGAAGTCTCCATGGCCAAGAACTATCTGAGAAGATTGGAAGATGAACATGATCATCTGGCTGGAGAAGTGAGAACTATGGGCAAAGAACAGTTTCACATGGATGCGATACTCTCTCAGATTCTCCCAAGGTATGATGTCAAGAAGGGGGAAATGACATCTCACTCTACAAAATGTGAGCTGGATAAATTGTTGGCGAAAACCTTGGAGAAGAAAGCTCAGAAGAGAAAGAAGCGTAGAAGATCCTAATGGCTCTGAATCAGATTGAAGCAACTGAGAAATTGAAATTCAAAGAGCAAGAAGAAACTGAGTTCATTCAGATAGATGAGCAAGCCACTTAGGAAGCTGTTGCTGAAAAGATGCTTGAGAGAAGAGGCACTGAAACGAGTTTGACTGGTGAGGCTCATGCCAGAACTGAACCAAAGTTGTCTGAGAAGAAGAAAGTTGTAGCATTCAGGGAGACTGAGAAGAAGAAGAAGAAGATTGCTGCCAGGCCTGTTCAGAGAAAATTAATCACTGAGTTCTCTGAATCAGAGGAATCTAAAACTCAGAAGGATCCAGAAGCTGAGAAGGAGGAGCTCTCCAAAGAAATACTTGGAGAATATGAAGCAAGTTCTCAGCTGAGTGACTTTGATTGGCACAATACTCTCAAAGCTCTGAACATAGAAAAAGAATAGAAGATTGCTGCATCGGTGTCAAGAGCTCAACTGACCAAGAAAAAGAAGGAAGAGGAAAAGAATAAGAGAGGATGCTTCAAAAAGTTTATAAGCAGAAGAAGGGGAACCACAAAGGAACAAAAATGGCCACACATTGACAAATGGATGACAATCCAAATCAATGATGTATGGGAAGAGATCAAGAGAACATTCTGGTTCAATCATGATGTGCTGAGGGAGTGGAGAGGAAGTAGCTCTGACAGGAATGAAACCTTCTTGGAATATCTCCTGACTTTCTACCTTGAGTATCTGCAGAAGTGGGTAAATCTTGCAGATGAGCATAATGTTAAAATCGTAGCACCTGGGCCATACATGTATCCTGCCCCTAGATTCAGCACAGGTTTTGTAAATGAAGCTCCTATTTCAAAATAAGTTGTTGAATATGCTGCTCAGATGGGATTAACTGGAAGCCATCCTGAAATCATCAAGCAGAGAGATGAGCTGAAGAGAAGATAGTATGGGATGTTCAACCTTGAAGTTCCTGAGAATGAGATAGAAGAAGACTGAAGATGGAGCTAAGTTTGTCTGAAGTTCAGTAGGTCCTTTTATTTCTGTTGATCTAAAACGTTTCATTGTAATCTGTAAACTTTCTATCCTACATCAATGAAATAACTCTTTTTGTGGTGATTAACAAAAGATAATATCTCATTATCTTCTTTATCTTGTTTGTCATACATGTTTCTGATGTGACATCTATTTAAGAGTGTAAACTGAAACCTGTGATAGGTTAGGTTTTCTTAACAATGTAATACATGGTTTTGACATCTTCAAAAAGGGGGAAATTGTTGGGAGATTAATTTAATATAAGAAAAGATTTTGATTAGATCTCAAAACCCCTGAGTATGACATGTTCAGAATGATCTAAGATAGTTTGAATTCAGGTTTCAGTATAGTTAGTTTTCAAGAAGTATCTGCACCATGTATAGTCAGCAGATATTACTCAGGATTAGTATAGGAAGAATACATTGAGGGGGAACTCAGTATTCCTGAAGACTCTAAGTATCTGAAGACTCAAAAGATCAGAAGACTCAGATGACCTGAAGAATCAGATGACCTGAAGACTTAGATGACCTGAAGACTCAGATAACCTGAAGACCTGAAGACTATATCACTGAAGACATCTGGACCAAGTTAAAGTCCTGAACATTTATTGGAAATAAATGTTGTCTAAACAATTGTTTGCAGACAAAAGGAATTGGAACTAAGTGTCTTTTAGGGTTGTCTCATTCAGAGAGATTGACCTAAAAGAGCCGTTTTGTTTGTCTATATTAACTGAAGTCAAAGACCAATGAGAGAGCAATAACGTTGTACTTCACTAACATAGAAAGCGACATGTCACTGAAGAGTGTCAGATATACTGAGTTCCAGTCTGCAAAAACAAAGTGATTGGCTGCATTGGTTACCTATTACCCAAACCATGCAAAGGCGTATTCAAATCCTAAAATAGCCGTTTATCACTAACCAGAAAAGGAAACCCTTGATGATATCTCTCCAACGGATACTTTTTCAAGAGTGACCTTGGTGAGTTGCCTATAAATACCAGTGACCTTCACCATTTCAAGGTCACTGGAAATCAAGCAACTCTAGAGCTCATTCGTATTCAAGTATTATTGTGAAGCACTCGAAACCCTAAGAATTTCCCAAGTGTTTTATCTTTGAAGAGAGCTCATTTACTAAGCCTAGAATATGTTAAGTATCCAAAGCTTAGTAAGAGATATCCTAGCCTTTTGCATCTGTTCTTATTGTAAAAGGATATCTCACCTTAGTTGGAAACCAACCAAACCTAAACCCTTTTATTAGGTAGTTTGTGTGTGATTGTTGGAGATTTTGAGAGTTGTAAGGATTTAGTAAGCTGCAGTTGAGTTCAGCCTGAAAGCTCTAGAGAAGAAGTTAGTAAGCTGTTTGAGACAGTCTGAAAACTTGTGTGAGTTGAGTTAGTAAGCTGCAGTGTAGTTCAGCCTGAAAACTCATAGGAGAAAGTTAGTAAGCTGCAGGAGTTCAGTCTAAAAGCTTGAGTACTAGTAGTAGTGAGTTAAGGAATTTCTCTGAAGATCGGAGAGAGCGGATGTAGGAGCTTGAGCCTCTGGACCACTATAACTTGCTGTGTTATTTGCTTTCTGTATTGCATATTTACTTGTTGCATATTTCACTGAAAGAATACTGAGTTTTCTGATATTTAGTTGGAATCAATCCATGAACTTGCATTAAATTGAGCACAACCTTAACCACTATTTTCAGAAGAAAAGGTATTTTCAGCAAAATAAAACGAGTATAAACTTAGGGCCTACACTTTCCGCACCCTAGAAAAGCTAGTGTAGATAACTACCAAACTGAACAACTTACCTGAGTATTCAGTAAGATAGTTATCTGTGCAAAGCTTCTCAGGACACTTTCGCACTCAGGATCAGTTGAGCTAATCTGAAGGACTGAAAGCTAACTCAAGGTAACTGTCTCAGTAGACTTTTACTCATGGTGATTTGTGATTTCCAGGACTAAACTCAGGAAAACCTGACTCACTAATCAGCAAGTTTTTAAAAAAAGTTGAAAAATCACTATACACGTGTATTCCCCCCATACACGTGTGAGACTTGTTTACCCCGAGACCAATAGTAATGGAGTACAAGAAGACTCCTGACGGGAAGGTTGACAAGATTGCTTTTAATGCAATTTTGAACATGTGTTTAGCTCAAGATGACATCTATGAAAAAGACAAGATTGCTGCAGTCAAGGCTAGGCTTTATGAGATGTCTGGAGTACCTGTAGAAGAAAGAGACTGAAGAAATCAGCAGACTTTTTGTAAGATCAAATTAAGAAGATTTCATACATGTACTTGTAATGCTCATACTATATCAATGAAATGTTCTATTTTCTGATCTTAAGACAAAATCTCTTTGTCTTTTGATTTACTGTTTTTCTCTGTTCTACTATTACTTGTTCAACATGCTTTCTAGTTAATGTTTTGGTTCCATCGAAAAGGGGGAAATTGTTGGGAAATTTATAGTTTTGATGGAAGTTCCAAAACAACTGTAATAGGACCAGTCGAACTTGTTAGTCGACTGATGATGAGTTAGGAAACCAGCTGAACATGTTAGACAATTGATGGAATAGATTAGGTCACTTATTGAGGGGGAACTCAATATGTATAGATCAGAAGATAAGATCAGCAGATGTCATCAGAAGATAAGATCAGCAGATGCCATCAGAAGTCAAGATCAGCAGATGCCATCAGAAGACTAGATCAGCAGATATCAAGGATCAAAATATCTAAAGATCAGAAGACATAGGCACTATAAAAGCAAGAAGACATATTCTATCAAGATATCAGTAGAGTCGATAAAGTTGTAGCTAAGGCAATCAGATCAAAAGACTCAGGTAGCTTTGATCGAGAAGATCTTGATCGAGAAGTCAAGCTAAGTCAGAAATATGATAAGCGTGCCCACGTATCCAAAATATACGAAGGAAATCTAAACAAGAAGAATGTGAACGTAGCTGGCTGTACAAGGCGCCGAATAAGTGTACTTGCTAGCCACTAAGAACTCGACACGTATGTATGGAAACTGACGATGCAGGATATGGCGTATCATGGCAAACGGCTAGAAAGGACAAATATACACGAAGATGGCATGGCCTGCCTGAGCACGTCAAATCACGCCTGCAAGCTACCAAAAATAGTCTGAGATTCAAATTGCTTTCCAACGGCTCTTTGATTTCAAGGTCTATAAATATGGGATCAAACCTTGAGAGTAAGGTTACAGAAATTATACATAAGCTCAAGCTACAAGCAAATTTCCGCAAGAACACCAAGAACTCAAGCAAATATTCTAAGTGTTCATCCCATAGTTTCTTAGCAAGAAATCTCATCCTTTAGCTTTAGGCTACTCAAATACTAGGATAAATTTCCAGTTGGAAACCATACAAATCTTTACCCAAACCAAGCGTTAGGTTAAGTTTGTGAGCAAGATTTCAAGCTAGGGTTTCTAGTCTTGATTTCTGGGATAAGTTGAGTGAGAACTCTATAAACATCTGTTTGTAAGGTGTTTGGACTAACACGTTAAACTAAGTCTAGTTTGGTAAGTAAGTGCCCCTGCTGATAGGGAAGAGTGGACGTAGGACAAGTTGTCCGAACCACTATAAATCTTGTGTGATTTATCTTGCTTTACACTATTGCACACTACTTTTCTGATAAACTATCATGCACTCTCTAAGTATAAGATCAGTCTGCACCAAGCAGCTGATCTGATCAGTTGACTTGTTTTCATCTGATCAGCTTCAGAATACTTAGAATCTAATTTCAGAAAACTAATTTTTCCACACGGGTTAAAACAAGCTTCCGCACATCAGTTGACCTGATAGACACCGAACTGATCTGCTTCACAACAATCAGTAAGTTGGATATCAGATCGTACTGATTCTCACATGCACTCTATCATCACTTATCTGATCTTACACGCTGATCACGAAAAAGTTTTGGAAGTCTATTCACCCCTCCCCTCTAGACTTCCACCTCACGAAACCCGTTCGGGACCTATAAAGTGAGGTTGCTTCGCATTGACCACTTGGTCTTTATTCGCCGGTCTAAGGAGAACTGTTTGAAGGTACTCCTTATCACTAACACCTGCCGTGAATTCATCTGGGGCTCTTCTTCACGATGGTAGACCAAAGATTTTTCTCAGGTCATCATTTGATACTTCCACTATTGTTCCTCCTACGGATGACATGAGTTCTTTGTTGGCCGTCTCTTTCAAATTTCTCAGGAATTCCAAAGAATAGTGCATATAGACAGTGCTCAAATGTCTATAGCAGAATTGTTCCAGGCTAGATGCTCGTATGTAATCCAAAATTTGCAGTGTTTCTGGATCGTTGGTGGTAGTGAAAATCCCGTATTTCTCATCTATGATGTCTTTAGCCATAGATGCATAGTTGCACACTACCTCGGGCACATATGAGGTTGCCATTTCTGCATATAAGGCAAAATCTCAATTTATGTTGATATGAGTTGAATACAAGTAGTCAAAACCCAATATACGAACAATTTAAAAATCATTCATTCAACATAAGTATAGCCTATAACTATTTGACTTTTGAAAGAGCCATTTTATTTGCAATTTGCAGGTTTGTAGGCAAATCACATAAGTATGAACCTCTAACCCTAATAAGCATAGAATATATATATTAATGCAATTAACAAATTACCAGATATGCGATTCGGTGTTTGAAAATCATGAAGGATTTGAATCGCTAAGGTGAGCAGTAAAGGTGTTTGCTTTAAAGATTTGCTCGGTAATTTGAAGATGAATAATGCAAAAGGTTTTTCTGAAAATAGAAGCAGGGTATTAAATAGGTGGGAGGGAAAACATTTTGCACGAAATCCTGTAAGTACTCAAGTATCCGTGTTTTAAATCGAATGGTTGAGATTAAGCGATTTTGAAAGGGTTTTAATCGTGCTGTTGAGGATTTTGAAAATGCAGACTTTTGGACTTGAAAACGTATAATATATGCATTTAATACAAAAACCCCCAGTCCGCATTTAATGTCTTGCAGGCGTGACATCATAAAGTAATGGGCACAATAAAGATAACACATAAAAGATAAGCACATATAAAAGAGATCAGAAAACATATCTGACTGACTGATATCGTAATCAGTCAGTTACCACTTGGTCTGATCTGTCTTGCCTGATTTCTTTTGAACTTACTGATTGTAGCCAAACCCTCAAGATTTTCCCAACAATGCCTTGTTCTCTGATCAGTTCTCAACTGATCTTTTCTTATCAGTTGAAGTTCCCCCTTCAACTGATTCTTCATACCTGATCAGTTTCTTAACCAACCGATCTTAGAAACAAATCTACCATAGATTTCAGGTGCATTTTCTCCTAAGTCCAGTAGTCCTAGCTCGACTGATAATTCCTGAATCTGACTTCAGCTAACGACTTGGTTAAGATATCTGCTCTCTGCTTATCAGTATGAATCTTTTCCATTCTGATGTTCTTCTTTTACACATGATCTCTGATGAAGTGATGTCTGATGTCCACATGCTTGCATTTTGTATGTAGAACTGGGTTTTGTGTGATTGCAATAACACTATTACTGTCACAAAATATAGGCACATTCTTAGTTACAATGTTATAATCCCTCAGCTGCTGACTGAGCCAGAGCAGTTGGGAGAAACAGCTTCCTGCGGCCATGTATTCTGCTTTAGTAGTAGATGTGGCAACAGATGTATGTTTCTTTGAGAACCAAGAGATCAGTTTGCTTCCTAAGAATTGACAGGTACCTGAGGTTGACTTTCTGTCTATCCTGCAACCTCCATAATCAGAATCATAATACCCACTAAGCTCTAGATTATCATCTGATGGGTAGAATAAACCAAGGTTTACTGTCCCTTTCAGATACTTAAGAATCCGCTTAGCTGCTTCCAGGTGGCTTTGCATTGGGTTTGCCTGAAATCAGGTGTTGTACCCGGTTTATGTTCACCGGCGAACAAGCAACAAGTAACAAGGATGTCCGATCAAAGCAATTAACAAAGCAATTAAGAACACAATATTTGATTACCCAGTTTGACTGTTAAATAAGACTACGTCTGGGGGCGACCAAGCCAGGAGTGTTTTACTATATATTTTCTGCCTATGGTTCTAAAAGTTCGATCCTTTACAATGTACAATACAAGTTATATTTATAGACATAAAATTAGGGCTACAACCTTTATGGGCTTCCTCTCACGAGCCGTCCTAAGGTTTCAGCCGTCAGGCTAGGGTTTCCTTGCTTGTCCCGCAAGTCGCTCATCCAGATACACTTACCCTGATTACAGTCCGTGAAATCCGCGCCATTAACTACTCGTATGTTTGCCATATTTATCTTCGATCCGACTTCGAGACCAAGTCGCTCCAGTGACCTGCATATCTTCCCAAGTCGCCACTGCGACCTTCACAGCGTTCTAGGTCGCCGAACGACTTGCCAGCCTTCTAAGTCTCCCCGCAACCTACTTGATCGAATGAGGTCACTTATAATGACTAACTCAAGACGAGAGACCGCGGCCTCCGGCTAGTCGAATTATTTCATGCTACAACAATTGCCCCTCAAGTCCAGGTCGCAAACTCGCATTGGGGCCTTGACTTGAACCGCTGCTGTTCACCGACCTGTGGTAAGTCGACCTCAGAATGTGTACCTGAAACGAATCTTCGTCCTTGGGGAGGCGTACAGTCGCCTCGATTTCCTGAATCGGCATGACGTGTGACAAACCCACAATGATGGCCTGGAGCATAGGTGATGTCACACGTCGTGAGCTCGCCCAACCAAAAATTGCGTGTCAACCACGCGTTACCGTGCGACCTCAATTTCTTCGGGGGGCTTCGAGAGTTCGAATTTGCACTTCGACCCCCCCTTTCTATATAAATAGAGCCGGGTTTTTTATGTTAAACCCTTCTCCATTCTCTGCTCTCAAACCTAAGTATCCCCAAAGTTCTTGCATCCAGATTTCCGGTGAATTTCAGAGTTCAAGCTAACCGCAGGTAATCCCTCTGTTTCCAATTCTACACCGATGGCATCCGGTTCTCAGTCCATTCCCATGCCTCCCCCATTCATGATTTCATCTTCATCAAACGACGACGACACTGCCATTCCTGAACTCTACCGCCGTCAAGGTAGTGAGTCTGTCGCTGTTGGTGTGGAGGCGCCCCTGACCGTCGGTGCCTCAGGCGCTGATCGGGATGATGGGGGAAACGACGATGACCAATTCCTGGCGGAGTTGGACGAAATCATCCACCTCCCCGTCTTGGAACCTAGCCCTCATCGCGCGGCCACGCCGGAGAGGATGGAGGAATCCGGGCCCTCTGACCCGGCCCTAAGATATGGGGCCTTCGAGCGGGTCTTCGATTACCGCTCGTATGAAGCCCGAAGAAGCGACCTGACCGCAGCTACCGAAAGTCGGTCAGGTCGGAGTTCATAGCGTCGTGCGAGAAAAATAGGTCGACTTTGTTCGACCAGTATGTGCGCTCCCTTCGCCGCTTATACAAAGTACCACGGGACGTACACTTTTACGATGCGACTTCCGAGAAAAGTGTCGACCAGCCACCGCCCGGGATGATCGCGGTTAATGAGCACTCAATGGAGGCCGGAATTAGATTTCCCCTTCACCCGGCCATCTCTCACCTGCTGGCGGCCTGGAATCAGAGCCTTACTCAGATCACTCCCAATGGTTGGAGTTACATTCTCTCCACCATGACAGTGCTCGGGTAGGCAGGGATGTACCGATTACCGACCCCGGGCGAGTTGGCTTATGTGATGACGCCAGTCACCTAAGCTGGCGGCTATAACGCCGTGCGACTCCGTAAAGATCGGGAGCTCGTGAGTGGGATCCCCAACAAGGTCGAGGGATGGCACAGCAAGTGGTGGTTCGTTGGGGGGGGGCGTGGGAGTCTGTGGATCCTGCGAGCACTCTGCCGATACACATCCCAACCGACTATACCACTCGAGTTGGCCACGGTATGCTTTACATTTCCTCTATTTGAAATATTTACTGATCTAATTCTCCTCTTCTTTTGCAGTCTTCACACCTATTGCCACCGACCTCTACTGGGATTTCCTAGAGGCTTATAACCTCGTTCGTGACACCCCCTGAGTTGGCGAGACGTGAACGCTTTGAACTCCGAGCTCGACCAACTTAAAGCCGGCCTTTACACATATCCGCGTCACCTGAAGATTCCTTGTAAGTAACCCTTACTCTTTGCTCGCGAATTTTCATCGTTGATCTGTCTGATCGGCTTAACTTTCATCGTTTTTACAGTTCCCAACATCCCCACCTACCGACGCCAACCTCCCGCCAAAGTCATGGCCTCCCACAAGAAATCCGTACTTGGGCAGATGAGGCGAGTGGCGACTTCTGAGGCCGCTCCTCCGAGATTGATCCCTGCGGAGGTCGCTCCTCCAAGCTCGGCCCCCGCCGGCCCCTCTGCCGCTGATAAGGGTAGGAGGAAAGTCGCGGGGTTGGCTCCACCAGATTCCGAGCCTGCTCGGAAGAAGGCGAGGGAGGAGATCGGCTCATACCGGTCTGAGATCAACAGGGGGCTGGGGAGGTCGGACCGAGTCTGCCCCACATCACAACTGGCTACATCCATCCCGACTTTACCGCCAACCACCTCGCGGCCAGCTTCACCTGGTGTCCCGGCCCGGAGGAGAGGTCGCCATAAAGATGATGACTCTTGGCTAGGCTGGGACGCGGACCGGGTGGATGAATAAGTCTTCGTCACGATCTGTCAAATCTTTTTTCTTGTTAATTTCTGTTTATTGATGGCTTATCCTTTCTTTTTCAGCCCCGACTTCGGGCCGGCCGAGTTTTCTCCAGAGGTGGTTAGCTTCCTCAGGTGCCCACCAATCCAACTGGCCGAGATCCCTGAGAAGTGGCCCAGTCACCTCTCCCGTAGCCTGCGGAACCTCCCCCGAGGGTGGATGCGTACTGATCACGCCAACGCTCGTCACTAAAAGGTGACGGGCAACCTGTACTCGGCCATGGTCCACTCCCAAAAGGTGGCCTTATTCCTGGAGAAATCCAGCGCCCAGCTAGAGACCGAGCTTAAGAACCTCCGGGAATCGTGAGCTCGGGTTGCTGACTAGGTAAAGTCGATCTTGGTGGCGGCCGAGGCCCAGAAGGGGATAGAGAAATCTAACTCCGAGCATCTTCAGCGGATCTCGACCATGGAAGGTCGCTTGGCTGAAGTCGAGGGTGGACTAGCCGCTGAGAGGTTGAGGTTGGCCCGTGCCGAAGGAAGGGTGGCCAAGGTGGAGGCCAAGCTGGCTACCGAGAAGCTGAAAGCGGCTCAGGCGTAGGGAAGGGTGGCTGAGGTGGAGGCCGAGCTGGCGGGGGCGAAGGCTGGGCTGGACGCGGACAAAGGGGAGCTGGACGCTAGGGAGGTCCAGTTCAAGGTCACTGAGGAGATGAACGCAAATTTTGCGTACGTGATGGCGTTCGTGGGCGCCATCCGGATTTGTTATCAGACGAACCCCTCCAGTGACCTCAGCGGGCTTGTCGCCGAGCTTAAGGAGTATACCCACGACAACCCCCTGGCCCCCGACGTCCTGTTGGAGATCCAGGACTTGGAGGATATGGGCATTGACCTCTCATTCTTTCCGGACTCGAGTCGAATTGTGCGCCCAAGTCCAGATCCTGTGGAGGCGTTGACGAGCTTGGAGGCTGATCCTCCCGCTGATGCACCTCTTGAGCCTCCTTTTGGGACCGTCCACACCCCTACCGAGGCTGCCTCTTGAAGAAAAATATATTGTAATCTTTTGCTTGTTCTTTTTTTTTTCATCCTTGTACCGGACTTCGGGCCTTTAATGTAATGGGAATTTTCCCGGCCTCCGGGCCTTTTCAATGAAGAATTTATTTGCCTATCTTTATCAATGAAACTCTCTTTAATTCCCTAATTGTGCCGACTAGATTTCCTTACGCGACCTTTGTTTTATGCTTAGTCACTTGTCGTCTTATTTTTACACGACTTGTTTTTTGGACATTGCTTAGTCGTCTTACAAAGTCGGGATTCATCACACCTTGGAGGGTTGTGATTTGTTCTCCGGTATTTTGAAAGTTGCACCTCGGGTTCGCATCTTATCGATCATATGTTTTTCATGCGACCTGCATGTTATCAATCATACGTCTTTCATGCGACCCGTTTGGTTTCTACACATAGGAAGTTTTCTTTCAAAGAGAATCATCGTTATCAACTAAAATAATCAGTTTACATTGTTGCGATCAGTACAAGGGTGTAAATCTACTGATAATACTTCTTCAGGTGGGTTGCATTCCACGGATATTGGGCCTTGGTCCCATCCGACTTCTCGAGCTCGTATGCCCCGTTTGGTAGGACCTTCGATATTTGGAACGGACCCTCCCAGTTTGGACTTGAGGGCTCCTTTTTAATCTCCGAGTACCCTCTTTAGCACCAAGTCCCCGACCTTGAAATGTCGAAGTCGCACCTTAGAGTTGTAATACTTCTCCGACCTCTGCTTGTATATTGCATTTCTCATGTTAGCCTCCAATCGCTTCTCTTCAAGTAGGTCCAAGTTTCTTTCCAGGGCCTCATCGTTATGGTCGAAAGTGACCTGGCTGGTTCGGAGAGTCGGGAGGTCGACTTCCGCGGGTACAACTGCCTCAGTTCCTAAGGCTAGCGAGTAAGGAGTTTCACCCGTTGAATTTCTGCAGATCATTCTGTATGACCACAACACGCCCGGGAGCTCGCTAGCCCATTTCCCTTTTCCCCCCTCGATCTTAGCCTTAAGCGTATGCTTGATGATTTTATTCACTGCCTTGACCTGACTGTTTGACTGGGGGTGGTATGGGGTTGATAATAACTTTGTGATCTTCCACTTTTTGAAAAAAACGTCTATCTTGATACCATCAAATTGTTTTCCATTATCCGATATGATCGCCTGAGGTAGCCCGAACCTGCAGATAATGTTCCGCCATATGAATTTGATGATATGATCTTGGTCTATGGTTGCCAATGCCTCAGCCTCGGCCCATTTTGTGAAGTAGTCCACTACTACCAGGGCGTACTTTATCGAGCCTGGGGTCATCGGGAGTGGCCCAATGATGTCTATACCCCACTTCGCAAATGGCCAAGGACTGAGGATGTTTGTGAGTTCCTCTGGCGCGACCTTGAGGGAAGGGGCATAGATTTGGCATTTGTGGCATTTACGGATTAAAACGATAGCATCGGCCCTTAGGGTTGGCCAGAAATACCCCTGCCTTGTGGTCTTGTGGGCGAGCGACTCCCCCCCGGCGTGGTTTCCGCATTCCCCTTCTTGTATCTCTTGTAGGATAAGTTGACCTTGTTCAAGTGTGATATATCGAAGTAGGGGTGTGCTGAAACCTCGTTTATATAACTTGTCATTGATCATTGTGTACCGTGCAGCCCCCAATTGTAGCTGCCGAGCTCTGACGCGATCGGCTGGCAAGAGGCCGCTTATCAGGTATTCCATGATGGGTGTCATCCAGTTCGAAGCCGGGGTCTCCAGAGTTGTTACTGTTACTTGTGCGGTGGATGGGTGGAAAAGTGTCGTGATGGTGACATCCTTCATGTCTGGTGATCCTTCGGAGGTCGCCAGCCGGGCTAAAGTATCGGCTCGTGAGTTCTGCTCTCTCGGTATCAACTTGACATGGACTTGTGTGAATTTCAGGCATAGTGTTTTTACGACCTCCTGATAGGCCGCCATCCTGTCGTCCCGAGCCTCGTACTCCCCCGAAATTTGACAAGCTACGAGCTGGGAGTCGGTATGGACTTGCAATCTCTTCACACCCATGGTTGTTGCCATTTCCAAGCCGCTGATGAGTGCCTCATATTCAGCCTCATTATTTGTTGTGGGAAATTCAAAGGTAATGGCATTCTGGAATGAGATACCCTCTGGGCTCATCAGAACTAAACCAGCTCCCGACTTGTGAGAGGTCGCTGATCCATCCACGAATAACTCCCATGGCAGGCTGCACGAACACCCGACCTTAGAAGGGAATGTGAGCTCGACGATGAAGTCGGCCAGTGCCTGAGCCTTGACGGCAGGTCGTGGTGCATATGTCACTCCGTACTGCGACCTCAATGGCCCATTTGAGACATCGACCTGATGTGTCTGTTCAGTGGAGCACGTTCCTCAGGGGCAAGGAAGTGAGGACCTCGACCTGATGGTAAAAAAAGTACGGTCTCAGCTTCCTTACACTCATGACTAGTGTGTAAGCCAGCTTATCTAATGATGGATAACGTTGTTCTATCTCGTTCAGTGTCTGGCTGATGAAATAGATGGGCAAGTGGATCTGGCCCTCTGCTCGGACCAGCACTGCACTCAAAGAGATCTCCGAAGCCGCGAGATATAAGAACAGTTTCTCTCCTGGGATAGGTTTGGATAAGATGCTCACATCTTCCAGCTAGGTTTTGATTTTTTCAAACGCATCCTGGATCTCAGGTGTCCATTCGAACTTCGCTTTCTTACAGATCGTGTCGAACATCAGCTTGCATTTATCCCCCATCCGGGAGATGAACCTGCTTAGTGCGGCCAAGCATCCGGTGAGTTTCTGGACCTCTTTCACATTTCGGGTTGACCATGTCTACTATGGCCTTGACCTTCCCTGGATTCGCCTCAATCCCCCGCTTACTGACTAGGTGTCCCAAGAACTTCCCTGACTCCACCCCGAAGTTACACTTCTTGGGGTTGAGTCTCATGTTGAACTTTCTGAGGATATCGAAGGTCTGTGAGAGGTGAGACAGATGATCCTCCCCTTTTAAACTCTTGACGACTATATCGTCGATATAAACTTCTACCGACTTCCCGATCTGGTCGGCAAACATATGATTGACAATTCTTTGGTAGGTTGCCCTTCTTGAGGCCGGAGACAGCCCCTAGCAGTTTTACCTCATCCCCAATGGGAACCCCTTCCAAGATCAGTTTGTCGATCCTCTCAATATTGGACCGATCAGACTCCGTATCACACTACTAGGTGTTCATCAGACGCTGCCTGGTTGCAGGTCAGGGCGCCAGGGCAGTAAAGTGCGTTAAGAACAGGCGAGCGAGCTGCTCAAAAGTGTCCAATGACAAGGGTGGCAGGGAGGTAAACCATTGATGAGCTTGGTCGCTCAAGGTCAGAGAAAAAAGACGGCATTTTGTTGCATCAGTTGCGCCCATAGAGGCCATGTACAAGTTGTACTTAGCCACATGGACCCTTGGGTCTGTGTTCCCACTATAGCGATCCAAGGTCGCTATGTTAATCTTCCGCTAGGTAGGTGCCAAAGTGACCAGAGCTCCGAGCGGAGAATCCGAGATGGTGAGGAAAGGATCTGTCCCCACAGGCCCGTTTTAATTCTCCATGCGCTCCTTCGGTTGCTGGACTGTTCGGGTCAGTGCTGCGACCTGAGCGTCGCGATGGTCCCTTGCTGCCTTCATTGTCGGAGGGTCGCCGCAATGGATGGTCGATCCCCTCGGCAAATCGTTGTGGTGGAGGTTCAGTGCAAGTGTGAGGTCATGCTCCACCTGATCAGCTCGTCGAGGCTCGGATTGCGCCTCATCTTCAGCGATCCTTGGGGCTTTTTGAACCCCTTGGTCGCCAAGTCGGTCGAACTCGCTGTTCGACCCTACCGGCCTCTCAAGGAGCCGGCGGTTGTGAACTAAGGCGTGTTTAGCCGGGTCATAGGCCAGTTGGCCCACTGAATGCCCTTTCCGGGCCAATACGCCCTTATTTTTCGAGGGTCCGGCCTCCTGGGTGACCTTCTTGGCTGGGGGATGCTCGTCTTCACCGTCAAAGGTGAGGCGCTTCTTATTAAGGACCACCAGCACTACCTTTGCATCCTCGGGAGTTTGCACCAGGTTCCACCAGTCAGGGGTGATCACCGGGCTTGCCGGGCGAGCGCGCTGTGAGTGGGTGCGCTAGGAGTTCAAAGAGGCCTCCTCCCCGTCGTGGGCGTCGGGCTCATATCTGGTAGGATTGCCTTGGTTGCTCGTCATCACAGTTTGATCAGAGAAGAGATGGGTTTTTCCCTTGAACAGATGTATTTCTTAGGAATTGTTCCCACAGACGGTGATAATTGTTGTACTCGGTTTATGTTCACCGGCGAACAAGCAACAAGTAACAAGGATGTCCGATCAAAGCAATTAACAAAGTAATTAAGAACACAATATTTGATTACCCAGTTCATCTGTTAAATAAGACTACGTCTGGGGCCGACCAAGCTAGGAGTGTTTTACTAAATATTTTCTGCCTAGGGCTCTAAAAGTTCGATCCTTTACAACGTACAATACAAGTTATATTTATAGACATAGAATTAAGGCTACAGCCTTTATGGGCTTCCTCTCATGGGCCGTCCTAAGGTTTCAGCCGCCAGGTTAGGGTTTCCTTACTTGTCCAGCAAGTCGCGCATCCAGATACACTTACCCTGCTTACAGTCTGTGAAATCCACGCCATTAACTACCTGTATCTTTGCCATATTTATCTTCGATCCGACTTCGAGACCAAGTCGCTCCAGCGACCTGCATATCTTCTCAAGTCGCCACTGCGACCTTCAAAGCATTCCAGGTCGCCTAACGACTTGCCAGCCTTCTAAGTCGCCCCGCGACCTACTTGATCGAATGAGGTCACTTATAATGACTAACTCAAGACGAGAGACCGCGGCCTCCGGCTAGTTGAATTATTTCATGCTACAACATCTGGCACATACACCTACTGCGAAGGATATATTTGGTCTGCTGGCAGTCAGGTATAGCAATGATCCAATGAGAGCCCTATATTCTTTCTGATTAGTTTTCTGACCGTTCTCATCTAGATCCATTTTGAAGGAAGTCAACATAGGAATTCTGGAAGTCTTGCAGTTTTGAATTCCAAACTTAGTCAGCAAGTTTCTTGTATACTTTGTCTGACATATGAAGATCCCTTCTGTCCCTTGTCTTATCTGAAGACCTAGAAAGTAGTTCATCTGGCCCATCATGGACATTTCAAATTTCCTTTGCATCAGTTTGCTGAACTTCTCACATAAGTTCTGATTGGGAGATCCGAAAATGATGTCGTCCACATAAATCTGAACCATCAAACTGTCATCTCCGTCTTCAATTTTGAACAAGGTTTTGTCTATAATACCCTTAGAGAACCCATTCTCTACCAAGAACTGAGATAGTGTATCATACCAAGCTCTGGGAGCCTATTTTAGGCCATAAAGAGCTTTTATGAAACGGTACACCTGGTTGCCTATTTCAAAGCCAGGAGGTTGTTTGACATAAACTTCCTCCGCTAGTACCCCGTTTAAGAATACACTCTTCACATCCATCTGATACACAATAAACCCTCTGTGGGCAGCATATGCAAGAAACAGCCGAATGGCTTCCAGGCGAGCAACTGATGCAAAGTTCTCATCATAATCAATCCCTTCTGATTGTGAATACCCCTTCGCAACAAGTCTTGCCTAATTTCTGGTGATGACATTGTTCTCATCTCTCTTGTTCTTGAAGACACACTTAGTGTCAATCACATCTTGATGAGTTGGCCTGTCGACAAGTTCCCAAACCTGATTTCTTTCAAACTGCTCTAGCTCTTCTTGCATGGCTAGAATCTAGCTGGCATCTTGTAGAGATTCTTCTGGTGTTGTAGGTTCCTTAAAGACCGATAGCAACAATACATAGCACTTTCACCAACCTGGTGTCTAGTTTGGACTCGGGCATTCGGATTGATGAATATCTGGTCAGTCGGATGGTCTTTCAACCAAATCCTTCTTTCTTGATTTATATCAGTTTGGACATCGTCATCCTCATCTGATATTGAGTCACTAGAGATTGGGAGAGGTACATTAATATGATCCACTTGGCATGAACATGTCTTAGCTGATGTTGGAATCATCATAGGTTGAAGTCTGTCTGCCGGAACATCAGGTGTTCCCCCTGAACCAGATGGCTCTGTTGTTACTATCTCTGTTGTACCAACTTCTTCATCAACAATTGTACATTACCTTAGGGTCTGACTGACCTGGTGAATCGTCAAGATCAAAGTTAGGAATATATACTGTAATGTGATCTGATTCCTTTTCTTTGATGCTTAACTGCTCCATTTTCTGAGCATCAGGTACTTCTTGTTCTGGTACGGCTTATTCTGAGGCAGATTTCTCCTGATCAGATGTTGACTCATCAAACACCACATGAGGTGTTTCTTCCACAACTAGAGTTCGCCTGTTGAACACCCTAAAAGCCTTGCTGGTTAAGTAATATCCTAAGAATATACCCTCATCTGACTTAACTCAAAGGTTTTCAACTAGTTCTTTCCATTGTTGTGAATAAAATACTTGCACCCAAAAACATGGAAGTAAGAAACATGAGGTTTTCTGCCCTTCCACAGTTCATAAGGTGTTTTGAAGTGAATCTTAGTTAGAGAACATATGTTCTGAGTATGGCATGCAATGTTGATTGCTTCTGCCCAGAAACGGTTTGGAGTTGCATGTTCAGCCAACATTGTGCGAGTAGCTTCTTTACGTGTTCTATTTCTTCTTTCTGCTACACCATTCTGTATCCCAAACTCTTTGCAAAAATCAGATATGAAAGAATTCAAGAACTATGTTCCCTTGTTTAATCTGATCTTTACAATATTGACACCTTTCTCATTCTGTAATCTCTTGAGTAGCTCGGGTATCTTTGTTGTAGTTTCATTCTTCTTATACAAGAATACAGCTTTGGTGAACTTGGAGAAATCATCCACGATCACTAGAGTTTATTTGCGTCCGCTGAAACTAAGTGGCGTAACTGGTCCAAAAAGATCCATATGGAGCAGTTGCAATACTCTGCTGGATGGAGGTGATGGAATCCCTTTGAATGAAGCCTTGACGTGCTTTCCCTTCTGACATGCGGCACATGTCTAATCCTTAGAGAAAACTTCATTCGGGAGACCTTCAACCAAGGACATCCTTCCTATCTTGTTAAGAGTTTTAAAGTTCAGATGACTCATTCTCTTGTGCCAGAGCCAACTGCTACTTTTGGAACTCTTAACAATCAGGCATGCATTTCTTGGACAACTATCCCAATTTGCAATGTAGATCGTTCCTTTTCTCGAACCAATCAGCAAAATCTGTTGAGTTGCTCGATTCATGATAGAGCCCTGATCAGTCGAGAACTCAACACTGAATCCGCTGTCGCAGAATTTTGAAACCGATAACAGGTTGTGTTTTAAACCATCGACATACGAAACTCCAGAAACCTATACATCATCATTGACTAAGGTTCCAAATCCTCTGGTAAAACCAAAGATATTGTCACCAAAGAGTACACGTGGGCCTTCTTATTCTATATATGAACTGAGGAGATGCTTATTGCCAGTCATGTGCCTTGAGCATCCACTATCGATGTTCCAGATAGTTGCTTGTACATCTCCTTTATTTGTCAAACCCACGCGAACCTGCAATCAGAACATGCTTTAGGTACCCCAGTAGGATTGGGTCCTGAGGGGTTAGTGTTACCTTTCGAGATCCAAACAAACAGGGCACTTCTATGATAATCATCAAGATCAGAAGGTCTGATTTGTCTACCATAAGCATCTACATAATCATACATCTCTTCATGTACATTCTGATCAATATGTTTATGAGTGTGAGCCTTGGATGAATCAGAAGACTTGGGGTTTTTCTTGTTAGTCTGTCTTCTTTTAATCCAGTGGGGCTCAGATGCAGGTGTCCTGGATTTCTGGTTATAAGGGTATGTACGACTGCTTCCATCAAAAGATTCATATCTTCTTTTGCATGGTTGGTTTAGTCGGGTTTACCTTTAGCATCTTTGGTTAAAGCTTGACCTTATTAGGTTTTCATTGGGATCCGTTCCCTTACGAGATGGTCGGTGATACCTAGTCTGTGATTAAATTTGAGGTCTCTTCAGAAGAACTGGGCTCTTCTATTGAGTCCTAGGCTGATGTCTGATTAGTCGGGGTTCATTTCTATTCCCCTTCTTACCAGACACTTGCCTTACCTGATCAGCTGGTCCTATTCCCTTCAATAATCAGTTTTTAATCGTGAAATTATTTACATATTATGCCTTCAATAATTAAATCTTGCATAAAAATGACTAGAGTCTTAATCAATTATATTATAATATTTTCACAATTAATCACGTATGAGCGAAATAATTAATTCAATATTTAAAACTGATTTAAACGCATGATAAAATAATACAACTGATCTCTTGGTTCATCTTCAAAAAGTGAATCAAATAAGATTTCTGGTAAAGATACAAATTATTCTAAATCTGTATAAAATAAGGGAATAGGACTAGCTGATCAGGCAAGGCAAGTGTCTGGTAAGAAGGGGAACAAAAATGAACCCCAACTGATCAGACATCAGCCGAGGAATCATCAGAAGAACCCATAAGACCTCACCATCATCACAGACTAGGTATCACCGACCATCTCTAAGGGACAAATTTAAACTGAAACCTAATTAGGTCAAGCTACCTAACCAATATGTTAAAGGTAACCTGACTAAACCATCTGTGCAAAAAATATATGAATATTTTGATGGAAGTAGTCGTACCTACCCTTATAACTAGAAATCCAAAGCTTTACTTTTTTGACACTCGAAGTTGGTGCGAGACATACTAACAAAAAAATCCCAAGTTTTCTGATTCATCCACAGCTCACACTCATAAACATACTGATCAGAATGCACATGAAAAGATGTATGATTATGTAGATGCTTATAGGAGACAAATCAGGCCTTCTGATCTTGATGATTACAATAGAAGTGCCCTGTTTGTTTGGATCCCGAAAGGTAACACTAACCCCTCAGGACCCAATCCTACTGGGGTACCTAAAGTCCGATCTAATTGCAGGTTCACATGGGTTTGGCCAATAAAGGAGGTGTACAAGCAACTATCTGGTACATCGATAGTGGATGCTCAATGCACATGACTGGCAACAAGCATCTCCTCAGTTCATACATAGAACAAGAAGGCCCACGTGTACTCTTTGATGACAATAACTTTGGTTTTACCAGAGGATTTGGAACCTTAGTAAATGATGATGTACAGGTTTCAGGAGTTTCGTATGTCGATGGTTTAAAGCATAACCTGTTATCGGTTTCCCAATTCTACGACAACGGATTCAGCGTTGAATTCTCGATTGATCAATGCACTATAAAGAACCGAGCTACTCAATAGATTTTGCTGACTGGTTCCAAAAAAGGAACGATCTACACTGCAGATTGGGACAATTGTCCAAGAAATGCATGCCTGATTGTTAAGAGTTCCAAAAGTAGTAGTTGACTCTGGCACAAGAGAATGAGTCATCTGAACTTTAAAACTCTTAACAAGATAGCAAGGATAACCTTGGTTGTAGGTCTCCCAAATGAAGTTTTCTCTAAGGATCAGACATGTGCCGCATGTTAGAAGGGAAAACAAGTCAAGGCTTCATTCAAAGGGATTCCATCAACTCCATCCAGCAGAGTATTGCAACTGCTCCATATGGATCTTTATGGACCAGTTACGCCACTTAGTTTCAGCGGACGCAAATACACTCTAGTGATCGTGGATGATTTCTCCAAGTTCACCTGGGTTGTATTCCTATATAAGAAGAATGAAAATACAACAAAGATACCTGAGCTGCTCAAGAGATTACAGAATGAGAAAGGTGTCAGTATTGTGAAGATCAGATCAGACAAGGGAACTAAATTTCTGAATTCTTTCATATCTGATTTTTGCACAGTTTGGGATACAACATGAAACATCAGTCGCAAGAACGCCTCAACGGAATGGTGTAGTAGAAAGGAGAAACAGAACAATCAAAGAAGTTGCTCGACAATGTTAGCTAAACATGCAACTCCAAACCGTTTCTGGGCAGAAGCAATCAACACTGAATGTCATACTTAGAATAGATGTTCTCTGACTAAGATTCTCTTCAAAACACCTTATGAACTGTGGAAGGGCAGAAAAACTCGTGTTTCTTACTTCCATGTTTTTGGGTGCAAGTGTTTTATTCACAACAATGGGAAGAGTCAGTTGAAAACCTTTGAAGCTATGTCAGATGAGGGTATAGGATGAAGGTCCCGAACAGGTTTTGTGAGGGTTGAAGTCTAGGGAGGGGTGAATAGACTTCAAAACTTTTCGTGAGATCAGATGTGAAGTCGCAGGTAATTCTGATCAGAGTGCGAGTGAAGCAGTACGAACTGATATCCAACTTACTGATCGCTTGTGAGCAGATCAGTTCGGCGTCTATCAATTCAACTGTTGGTGCGGAAGATAAGTTAACCCGTGTGAAAAACCAGTTTGCTCAATTCAGATTCTGAGTGATCTGTTTTAACTCAGATGACAAAATGTCAAACTGATCAGATCAGTTGCCTGATGCAAATCTGATCCAGACTCAGAATATGCATGTAATATAAAACTAGGTAGTGTGCAAGGTGTAAAACAGGTAAATACAGAAAAGGCACAACAGATTTTTATAGTGGTTCGGACAACCTGTCCTACGTCCACTCTTCCCTATCAGCAGGGGCACCAACTTAACCAACTTGGACTTAGTTTAGTGTGTTAGTCCAACAAAGTACAATCAGATGTTTCAAGAGTTCTCACTCAACCAATCCCAGAAATCATAAACTAGAAACCCTAGTCTGAAATCTTGCTAAACAAACTTAACCTAACTTTGTGGGTTTGGGTATAAGATTTGTTGTGTTCCAACTGGAATTCTATCTAGTATTTGAGTAGCCTAAAGCTAAAGGATAAGAATTCTGTGCTAAGAACTATGGGATGAATACTTAGAAAATATTCTTGATTTTGTGTTCTTCGTGCGGAAATTGTGGATAACTTGAGCTTGATGATAATTTCTGTGACCTTACTACGAAGGTTGATCCCATATTTATAGACCTTGAAATCAAAAGAGCCGTTGGAGAGCACTTTGAATTTCAGGCTATTTTAGGAAGATTTGCAGGCTGATGTGACGTGCTTCAGGAACGACATGGCCGAAAGTATGTATGTTTGTCCTTTCTAGCCGTTTGAGTGTGCAGCGCCAAAATCCCGCATTGTCAGCTCCATACATACGTGTCTCATTCTCATTGGTTAACAAGTACACTTATTCAGTGTTTGCTTTATCAACTAGGGTTGACATTCTTCTTGTCTGATTAACATCATATGATCTGGTGCATAAACAGATGTCACCTGGTGTGAGCTGACCTGATCAGATAATACTGATCAGTCTACCTAATAGAGTCTTCAGATGCAAGTTGTCTTAGCTCAACTAGCAGACTCGTCTGATGTATGTCTTCTGGTCTTGTTCTTCTGGTAGTCATCTGATCTTCAGATCTTCTGATTCTTCATCTTCATGTCTTCACCTGATTATCTGACTATCTGGCTGGTCTGATCTTCTAACTCGGCTGATCTTCTGACCTTCTTCAAGACTAGACCTATTCATATTGAGTTCTCCCTCAATATGTGACCTATCTACTACATCAGTTGATCTATACAAGAATTATCAACTGGTCACCTTAACCTAATATTTAGATCATCAGTCAGCTAACAGGTCTGACTGGTCCTATTACAAGTATTTTAGAACTTTCATCAAAACTCTAAATTTCCCAACAATTTCCCCCTTTTTGATGAAACCAAAACATTTGAGAAACCAACAACAATTGATAAATTTATAAAGCGATAAAGAATAAATAATCAGAAGACAATGAGAGTTTGTCTTAGGATCAGTAAAGTAAACTTTTCATTCATCAGATTTGTTAATACAAGGTACATCTGAAAAGTTTTAACATAAAATACAACTGATCCTAAAACTATCTTCTGATCTTCATACATTTGGAACATAACCCTCCGACATTTCTCGAAGATCTTGTGGAACATCAAAGATACGATATAATTTCCACTTTACATCATTTACTTGTTGCGGATCAGTTATGCGGGCTTTTCCCATTAGATCGAAGTAGAATCTTTCAAATGTCAATCTGCCAAAAGAGCCATCTTTTTTCTTCTTGTTATCCAACACATCATATGAAGGATGTGTGATCTTTGCATTGATCAGTTTGGCATCCTATTCTAGATCTTTCAAGAAGGCTGGATGTTTGTTCTCCATCCAGTTCAAAAATTCTTCATCGGGAGATTCTTCAGTTGGCACAATTTCCAGAACAAATGCATCCAGAAGCCATTCTGCTCTGATCTTCAACCATTCCTTCATCCTTTCTTCATATTTATCATTCTTAGGAATGATATCTTCAACTTTGGTTGGAATCAGGGGTTCAACAATCTTTTTCCCAGCTAGACCCTTCTTTTCTCTGATAATATATCTCTTCTTCAGACTTTCAGCCTCAGCCAGCTTTACAGATCTCCTCTCTGCCTCACTCAGACGGGCCTCTTCATCAAGTTGTTCTTTGGTCAGCTTGACTGCCAGTTGCTTGTCAGCTTCAATCTACGCGGCAGCACTCCGAGTTACCCTCTTTGAATGAGTCTGAGCTGGTGGAGGAAGAGATGTAGTCTTTGAGGGTCCAGATGGTCTAGCTTTTCCGACCATCTTCATTGCTTTTGATTTCTCCATCATGGCAGATATTTCATCAGCAAATAGATCTAGATGGTCAAGTCTTTGCCCATATGTTTCTACAGTTTGAATTAGATCTTCTGTTGTACTGATGATGTTGGTTGGTTTCTCAACCTGTCCTTCCCCCTTTTTGGTTTGATCAAAAAGAGAGTTGAGGTGAGAAGTCAGTGAGCAAAAACTAACTGCAACAGCTTGATTTAAATCGTGTACAGAGAGTCTTGCAGATTGAACAGTTTGTTCTTGAATTTTGCTCAACAGTTCAGACTTTGCAGCTTCAATCGCAGTTGAGAATGTTAGAATTAGTTTATCAAGCTTTTCTTCTGTCTTTTCCAGTTTCTCCGAGGCCATCAGGAGGGATACTTGAATTTGATCGACTTGGGACAATTTCTCACCATATGACTGTTTGAATTCCCCATTCAGATCAGTCATTGTCTGTTTGAACTGATCTTGAAACGCTTCAATTTGGGAGATGGCAAACTTCCTCTGATCCTTCATTTCACGAATACATGTCTGCCTTTGATCAGTTATGGTATTGCTAACCGAGTTAGTCAATACTCCTTCAACTTCTTCTTTCAACAGATCTTTAAAGTATGATCTGATTTCGTGCAACTGATCGGTAGTGATATGTGTGGCAGATATACCGTGTACCGCCCGATCTGTTGGAAGTTGAGTGGCAGTGAAAGGTTTAACAGTTGCATCAGTTGTTTTTTCCTCCAGTGGCTGGTCTTGAACTGCATCACCAAGACCACTTTCATCGGCAGCTCCAGCATCTTTCATCCTAGCATCTTTCTGAAGTGTTTCGTCATCAGACACCAAATCAACACTGTCAACAGACTTTCCCAGTTTCCTATATATCAGCGCTTTCACTGCAGCTTCAGATATGAGCTCAACTGGTGATCCTACACCTGCTGCCTTCTTCATGTCAAAGTTGAAGTCAGCAAATTCATCCGGTTCACCCATCTGTTCCATCAGAACAATAAAATCTAAGAAGTTTTTCAGTCTTAGATCTCTCCAGGTAAGAATTTCAACCAGTTCATGTTTGATCATAGGTTGATCTTTCAGCTCATCCAATTCCCTTTCCACTCTGAGTCTGATCATTTCTCCAGAAATCGTCTTCCCAGCTCTGGATTCTAGAAGAGATTCCGGTTGACTGGCAGAAACAGATGGTTGTTGAGTTGTAGAATGTTCTGGCTGGGGCAGTGGAGTAGTCTGTTCTTGAGTGGGTTGCTCATCAATTTGGGCTTGATCGGATGGTGATCGGATTCGCTCAATCCTGGGAGACGGAGAGAGAGAGGGAGATGGAGTCATACGCTGAGCAGGTGGTGATATGATGGGCGATTGTGCGCGTGACTGGGGAGATGGTGATCTTGCTCTTTCCTCTTCTTTCCCTTGCTCTCCTTCTGACTGCTTTGGAGAGCTTTCCACCTGTGAAGCGGGCTTCTCGGATTTATCGGCAGATTTCTTCTGTGGACCAGGTTGAGCTGCGACTTCTTCTTCGTCTGACTCATCTTCCAGGAACAGAGTCATCGGAGCTTGCTTCACTTTCTTTGGCCTCTTCATCTATTCTTTCGTAAGAAGCCTCTTTCTCTTAGGTGGATGGGCTGACTCAGCTGAGGCAGTTTCCTTTCCCTTGCCTTTCCTCATGGTCATCCTCATGTCGTCATCAGAAGGACCGAAGATGATAGTCGTACTGGTTAGAAACGCCTTGTAGATCTTCAACCCATTCTGGCTCCATTGAGCAGTTGGAAACTTGTCCCTCAGAATAAATGCTACTTTGTTTAGATTGCTGATTCTCTTGCGCAGAAAAACTTCTCTCTGATCATTTACCCCAAACTTTGCTTGTTCTTGCAACAGAATGACCTTCAGGAATCCTGCCCAGTTGATGTTTGTGGCTCCATCCACAATTGCTGCCATACAGTGCATTTTGATAGTTGTCAGTCCATCAGGGCTGAAAGAGATTCCCATGATTGTTTTCGAGAGAATATCAAAGAGCAGACGATACTTCCGCTTTAGCATTGGTCTGACAAAATTTGCAGTGTGTGGTTTATCAGCTTCTCTGAACAGTTGATCTCTTATCTTCTCATCTTCATTTTCTCTGTAGTGAGCTGGTGAAATTTTCCCTTTGGGCAAATTATACAGTCGAGTGATATCTGTTTTGGTGTCTTTAACCTCTTCACCATTGACAGATGAGACCAGTTCATCGCCAGGTGTCACTACTTCTAAATTTCTCAGAAATTCTAAGGCTTCATATTGCATAACTGGATTGGAGTGGGCTGCACAGTATTGTTCAAGTCCACATCCCTTCAATAGTTGCTCTATCTCCATAGACTCTAGATCTCGAGTAATCCCAAAAACCACATATTTATCCTCGACAATTTGATTGGAGAGATTTGCATAGTTACACATGATTTTTCTCATTCCGTGTGTTGCCATCTAAAACAAAAGGAATCAGTGTGAGAATTGTGCATAAAAACATAAAATAAATCATATATTTGACTTCTCAGACAAATAATTGATTGTTTGATACCTTATAATGAACACACAGATACCAAAAATAGAGAATGCATAACACTTATGGTAAAATTTGTAGCTTTTAAGAGCGATTAAATATATGTAACTAACTAGATATTGAAGCGATCATTACCGAATTCTTGCTGTTTGATTTTACGAAAGATGAATCGCAAGAAAAGTTTTGAAATTGCAGAGTGTGAATGAGATTTTTCAGAAAATTTAGGGTAGAGAGATTTTGAAGGGTTTTGACGAAGGCTATATATAGAAAATGAGGGAAAATCGAGATTGGAAAACCAAGCGTTTGAACAAGATGAACGATCAAGATTATGCGGTTTTAAAGGGAATTGATCGTGCGGTCAGGGTTTGCAAGCACGATTCCCTTTTTGGATTTAAAAACGCAATTAATAGCAATTAATACATGTTCCCCATGTCCGCATTAAATGCTTTACAGGGTGTGCGTCATAAAAATATGTGAACGGTAAAAGCAAGTATTATCTGATAATTGCATAAGAATAATCAGAAAGACAAAGAAACAGAAATGAGTATCTGGTTGACTGATGTCGTAATCAGTCAATACCACTTGAGTCTGTTCAGGTCTGACTGATTTCTGTTGATATTAAGTTTTGGCTAATCCTTTGTATTTCCCAACAATGTCCTTGTCCCTCTTATCCGATCGAGTTCCTTCGATCTGTTTGATCGATTACGTTCCCCTTCAATTGTTATCCTTTTCCGATCGATCCCCTCGATCGATCTTTTTCCGATCGATTGAGGTTCCATCTCAACCGATCCTCCTTATTTGGTCAGTTTCTTAACCAACTGGTCTTGGAGACCAGTCCACCAAAGATTTCTGGTGCACTTTCTCCCAATCCAGAAGTCCTAGCTCGTTGCATAGTTCTCAAAATCTAACTTCAGCTAGTGGCTTGGTTAAGATATCAGCTCTCTGCTTATCAATATGGATCTTTTCCATTCTGATATTCTTCTTTTCCACATGATCCCTTATAAAATGATGTCGGACATCTACATGCTTGCATCTTGTATGTAAAACTAGGTTCTGAGTGATTGCAATAGCACTATTACTATCACAGAATATGGGCACGTTCGTAGCTACAATGTTATAATCCTCACCGCCGACTAAGCCAAGCAGATTGGGAGATCGACCTCCTGCGACCATATATTCTCCTTGA